>CM063501.1:65958382-65960882 GCA_032207245.1 Pardosa pseudoannulata
ATATAGCCCGTCATATGACGGGATCAGTAAAATTTTTAATTTTTCAGAATTGTAAAGTGCTCTATGCGGCAGGTAAAAAATGGTTTGTTTTTTGACTGAGAATTATCTGGTACAAGCTTAATTTGTTTATCTTCATTACTCTTCTAAAGTCTCCTGATACTGTTTAGAATCACGTTGAATTCATTTAGAAAGGCAATTCAAAATTTTTGTAGCTACGTCGAAATTATAGTTAAGTTCTTCCCAAGTTTTCGCCACAGTAAGTAATAGAAGTAGAAGAATGAAACTATCCTTTCCACTACACTCTAGAGGTAGATAGAATTTGTTGTTAATACCGGTAATAAAATTTTCATTGCAACAAAAAATAATCGATGATTAAAATTAAAACTATCATATATGTATCTAATCTATTATTTAATCCAAATATAAAAGAAAAGTATTTACGTAATATCTGAGTTCAATGATAAAGATTATGAAAATAGTACAGACAATATTTAAATAGTTTAAAATAAGAAATGATTAAATGAGATGGTTAAAGGAATGACGTCATAATGCTAGAAATAAATGTTATTTTTACCTATTTATTATGTGACAAATTGATAAATTTAATCGCCTGCTCTTAACCGGGGAAAATAGGGCTTAAAATAATGGCATTAAACTCTCGAAAAGGGATGAAGGGTTGGATTTTGAACGTTTTAAAGACGACAGTATATTTCGCTGTGATATGAAGCATATTTAAACCAATTTATTTTAGAATCGATACTCGCTTTGAATTTTGCTAACCCTAAATCCTCAAGAATCCAATATGGATGCCTGTATCCATTCCAGGTCCAAGCGCTTCATAAATTGGAGGACACACGGACAGATAACTTAGGTTATTATTATATAAGGAATTTCATTGTGACGTCTGTATATCGTATTTACCTTTATACGTACGCATTTATCTCACAAATCCCAAAAATGATTAGCTGTAGAATGCTGAAATTTTGTATTTAGAACTAATATACCATCTACTTGTGGACATTCATTTTTACTTTCTAAAACAGATGACTTTTAAGACATAATTTTAAGAGAAAATCCATTTTTGTTTGATACATGTGAATTTAATGTACATAATAATTTGTAAGTTTTAGATATTTTAAATCTACGCATTATAATATGGTATTAAATCTTTGACAGCAAAGTTTTAAGACAATATCTATTTAAAAATTTAAATTATGGCTGATTTTGTTTCCCAAATATATTATGAACTTCAAAGATCACGGTTGTAAAGCAGGTGTAAAATTATTGCATCATAAGAGCAGTTAATTTTAACGTAAATATAATCTCGATAATGCAATGTTGATATTATACAAAAGCCTTATATTCACGAAGTGATTTATCTAGAAAATTAAAATGTTCTCAAATATATTTTGAAAATTCATTCTTAATTTATGTTCATTGGCTAGATAGATATTTTATGACACTCATTAAGATTATGTGCATATTATTTTTGATATGCATTCCGCCAAAAAGGCAGCTCTTGAAAATGCTTCAATAAAAAATTAAGTCAATTTTTTATTAGAAAACTAAAGTAATAGTAACTTTTTTCTTTCTTTATTAAATTATTAAATTATGTATGACTCTTATATGTATTAATATTGAACATACAAGCAAATTAACGAATCTTCAAATTTACTTGCCACAATTCAAACTTCTGTTTGCAAAAGAATTTTTTGTTCTTTTACAATGTCATGGCTGTAAACTCGCCGAGTGGTTTGCGATGTTTCTATTTTCGATTGTAGGTCATTTGGGTATGACATAGCATGGGTCTCGTATAGGGAGGAGGTATGGAGACGAAATAATCAGCCGTAGAGGATTAAACTTAACAATGTTGATTTATTACAACAAAAAAACATTTAAAGAAAAATATATGTAAAGTCGTCCAGAGAGATCACTCTAGGCAATCTGCTCATCTCAAAGTTCAGCCGGGAGTTTCCTCCCATTTCTCCTTTTCCAAACAGGAAACCTCGGTTTTATGGGAGATCGACCCCCCCCCAGTTGACCTTCGTCCTTGGAGTATCACACAAAGAACAATTTCTTCTTTCGGTGCATTGACAAAACAGCAGATTTGACACTTCTAATCGTCCGTGCGTCAAAAGGACCATTACTGCCGTTTTCCAATTGTTCGGCGTTTTGAAATGTTCGGTGCCTTACAATGAACCAAAAGTTCGCTTTAACCGACGCTCTTCTTGACCCCCGACAGAGACGGACGCAATACTTACAATGGCTATACATAAATATGACCAAAATTCCAAGTCTTTTAATTTTCCGCTTCTCGTTAGGGTAAAATTTTAAGCATCTCAATCCATTGGTTATTTTCATTAATGACAAGTCTTTCGTCAATATGTGGCAAGAAATGTTTTTTTATCTATGGCAACACTCGTACTATGAATGGTCAAATTACTGTAATGGATAAAAGCGTACTGACTTCTGAAGTTATTAAGAAGTAATTGGGATCATT
>CM063501.1:65968382-66008382 GCA_032207245.1 Pardosa pseudoannulata
TTTTTAAACAGGCTAAATTGTAGGAGTTTAGCTAACCTGTGCAATTGTGACCGAAATGTCCCATATTTTAAGTGTTTCTAGACGTAAGTCTCTAAAGTCATCACAGTGTACATATAACAGGGGTAGACAAGCTCGTTAAAATGTAATTGTGGAAACAAGTAGATACTTAGTAAAACAAACCGATGGGTATTGAAACTGATTGTGATGTATAAAAAGAAAAAAGTGCGTTAAAGTGTCACCAGAATTCAACAAATATCTGGATACTACAATGTTAATAATTATAGCTAGTAGCAGGAATTTTTAAAAACAGAACATTTAAGCAATTCCCAAACCACTTGTCACTGATGTTTATGTCACTAATGCCGTTCTATAATGAATGATACAACTATAAAACCTGGTAGATTGATAAGGGGAAGGCATTTACATAGTCCAGTCACATTAATGTAATCATCTGTCAAAATCCAGAATAACCACCATTCACAGAGCGGACAGCTACAGGACTTGCAGGAAAAGAATCAATTAGGTTCTTGAATGTGTTCACTTGTTAAGCCATCGTGTGTTTATGTGCGTTGGGTTACGCGGGTGAGGATCCATGGTGCGAACAACCCAAGTGAGGTGGTCTCACAGATTCTAGATTGGGTTGAAGCCCGGGGAATTTGCTGTCCAAGGTAGAATGGTTACCTCATCCTGTTGCTCTTCGAACTACTCACTTACACTGTGAGTTTTATGATACATCGCATTGTTCTATTAGTAGATGCCGTAATCCTGAGAAAAAAATTCGCATTCAGGGGTGAACATTATCTTCAAGGAGAGATGCGTACTTGTATTGATTCATCTAGCTTTTCACAATGATGAGTGAACCCAGAGAGTAACACGAAAACATTCCCTAGACCATAATACAGCTTCCTTCAGATTGGACGGTTCGAGCAATTGTTGCAGGCTGATACTTTTCAGACGCGTCCCGCCGTATACGACAACGTGCATCTGTACTATGGAGCATGAAACGCGATTCATAATTGTCTCTGTTCAGTTAAAGTCCAATTGCGCTACTGCCGTGCAAGTTCCAGCCTTCGTAGCCAATGAACAGCAGCCAGCATGTGTGCAATAACCAGGAGTATGCTGCTGAGGTTCATATGCAGAAATGTTCTTTGAACCGTCGTTCTAGAGACACTGTTGGTAATCCCTTGTTTTATCTGTGTGGTCAGTTGCTCAATGGTTGAACATTTATTTGCCCTAACGCATGTTCGCAGCCGTCGTTCATCTCTGCCGTCTATAACCCACGGTGCATTGGTTAACTCGTGGTGAAAATTGAATTTTTCAGAAGAATATTATTCTTATTCATGTAGCGGGACTTGTCAAATAATAATTTGATGACCACAAGGATGTGGTGAAACATGTAACTTGCACCGCACAGTCCTACTAATCTCAGTAAAATGGTACCGTTTTTTTTTAAACAGCGTTGAATTCTAAATTGATATAAACATAAAAATCTTGGCATCTCTCTTAGAACTTTCCCAATATCTCCTTGAAAAATACTACAATATTCCAATAACTATTATCTAGCACTTGTATGATTTGATTTTCAGTCGAATCCAAGCTATATTACATGCCAAAGGCGGTCCTAAGCACTATTGGTAAAATATTAATTTTAAATCTAGGGTGTTTCAGTTATTTGGATAACAATCTTTATATTGCTTTTAGACATTTACAAGAAGCCTTTTGGAATAAAGAAAGGAATAGAAATTTGTAATCATTAATGGTAACTTTACTAAAAAATTGGAAGAAACCAGAATATAGGACAAAAGAATCAATTCAAATGATTGGTACTTAAAAAACTCAGGAAAGTGAACCATAGAAGGATATGAAACGTCAAATTAAAAATTATTGCTTCCTTGCATGTAAAGCCACATACGCCTTGTAAAGGAAGCATTAAAATCCCAAAAAATTTCGAAGCTCAGATTTCAATGGAAATAATCAATTTTATCATACCTGAGTCAATTTTTACAGTAACAGTTTACAATTAAATATTGAATCAATATTTAAGAGTACAAAATGTAAATTTGGATTCTGAAATTTAAAAAAAATCTAATGACCATCTATGAAGACATTTATCAACCTAGTTTAGGTGCCTAATTTAATAATCATTTCTGTACGAACACATGTACTTATTTCTCATGATATGAGAACCATTATTAGGAGAAGGCTAAAGTTTCGTTTTTAAGACTGTTATATCATCTACTTTTGTACTTTTGATTGCAATTTACAATGCATATATCGGAAAATTGCTGTATAAAAAATTAACGTTATATCTTCTACTTTTGTACCTTTACTTTCGATTGCAATTTCCAATGCATATAACGGAAAATTGCTGTATAACATAAATTAACTCTGCCGGTCATAAATCTAAAATATTGAAATTTTGTAATAAGATCTACTAGAACATATAGTTATGAACCTGCATTTTTGATTGCATCCTAAATAACGAAAAAATTCAATACAAAGTACATTAGCACAGCCGGTCAGCAGAAATGCAAAGTAAAAATATAGACGCACTGATATGCCATAGTGACTTGTCAATGTATGTGCAATTCTTATAAATATATTTTTCTCACTATTCGCTATTCACAATTTTCATCATTTTATCTTTTAGAAAATGAACAAATTTATTTTCTGTTCCTATGATTTTAAAATGCATCGCAAAGATATTTTAATTATATCGGAAGGATCATCTATCTTTCAAATTTCTGCACTAAATATTTTTACTCCGTTGAAAATATTTTATTTTTAACAACTGGATCTTTTTTAAGATATCAATTTTAGCTTTTTAATGGCTTTTCATGTGCAGTTATTTGCTTTTTGTTTTGACTATAATAAACAATCAAAATCAATTTACGCACACTCGTCATGCATACTGGATTTTGTAAGAACTAAGGATATAATTTATGCAGAGAAAATTATTTTGGAAATCATTTCAGATATTTTTAAACGATCATTTAAATAAATATTTTTAAAGAAATATTTATGGAAATACCTTCGAAGATGAAACAAATGCTTACAGAGAATGGAAAGTATGCCGATATCAATTCTGAAGAATATTTTGTTTTGTTACTATGAGTGATGACATGGAAGTATTTCAGACAGATTAATTTAACAATGGAACTTGTGTTTTGATTATGTCATTATGTACCTAAACTAATTTTAATGCTTGTTTTGGGTAACATGATTTCAGGGATGGCAAACAGATTTTTTTTATCAAAGAGCCAACATCAAAGTTAATTAAAATTTAATTTTGTTTCGAAAAAGCTACTATCTTACGTTTGCATATGTAATACCTGTATAATATTTTAAAATATCTAATAAATAAGAAACACAGAGATAGAATGTAATATTTTTTTATAAAAACTACCAAATATGATTAAATTTTAATAATTGTTATAATGTTTGGATCGTCTACTATATATTAATGTTCTAAATAATAATTTACATAATCTAGCGGCTTGTTGACGAGCTTGTTCAGACTTATATACCACCAAACCTGCATAACATTATTTCATATCATTAAAGTATATATTTCTCTTTTTTTGTGTATTTTTACTCTTATTTAAAAGTTTTGACTCTCCAAGAAAATTTCTGGCATGCCAAGCTTAATGCAATATAATATCAAGCCCTCTTATAGTGGTTTCGTATATCGAACTGCTAATTGAAGGAGCTTCTTAATCCAAGGCTCAGCAATTCGAGAAAAGGATTATGTATGCTTCGGAATATGTAGTTACAAAATAAGAGATTAAAGGTACTTATACTTTCTTCTAAAATAAAAATATTGATGCAAATACTTGTGTAGACTAAAACAATGAATTTTTGGGGAGGATGCAAAAGTACAGGGATATTCGTTTTGAAGAAAGGCTTGTTTTGTTATTATGAGTGAAGCGAGGGAAGTATTAAAGGCGAATGAATTTATCAATGAAACTTATTGTTTAGTTTTGTAGTGTTAATTTAAGCGTTGATTTTGGTTCACGTTGGTGAAGAGGATTTGGAGGTTATTAAAATTGGAAATTTATCAACATTTATTTTTTAACATTTTATCTCTCAGTTATATACTGCATTTAATTAACAAAACAAGTAAGTAGCACTGACGATACAGTTTCTCGTAATTTAGGCTTGCAGGATAGTATATTTTACTATTTAAAAAGTTTTGTAATTTGTCATTAAAATAACGTAAATTTGTTTCGACGACTAGCGTACAAGAGACTGACCCATTGAATACCGACTAATTTTTTAATACAATTAAATGGTTCACTTAATAAGTGAAAAAATATTTATATTTATTTCTTGTTCAACACTTACAGTGCAAAAAGTCACAATATTTACTTTTTGTCCATTTTGTTCTTAAAAATTAATTTTAATAATTTTGAACTTTAAAGTATGTTTGTAAAAATATTTTTAATTTTAATTGTCTTACTAGATTCTTAACACAGTTGAAGAAATTCTGTTCTAGTAGTTTCGTTTATTGGGCTGTTAAGACACGGTATTTACTTTAAACCAAGATCCAGTAATTCAACGATAGAAGGTTTGTTACATGTAAGTCCAAAAGGATGGTGTTCTAATTAAAGTTAGATTACATGCGATTGATTAAAATTTTGAAATTCTTGCTGCTATTTAAAAACAACAAAATCTTACAGTATCATAATATAAGATGGAAAGTTATTCCTTTTGCTTTGAAAAAAAGCATGAAGTGATTACCAGTTCAGTTGTAGCATATGAACGATTACTTAATCACATATACACTTAAATTATAAAAATAAAATAAGTAAGGGTTTATGTATATTAACTCTTAGCGTCCCTTAGTCTATTGGATCCGCTACAGGGCCATCCGGCATTTGTTGCTCAGCTCCGTAGCCTCGACTGCGAAGCCAAATGTTTTTAGCATGATTACGATTAAGATACTGCGGAATCGTTGGCTTTGGCATTTGTTATCTGTAGTTAAAACGTGCTCAGTCACTGTACAGTTACGATTAAACCATTGTTTGACCTTATTTATGGCTAGTAACATGGAGAAAAATAATTATTATGACTAATTAGAGTTGAGTGGTCGTAAACACAGAATGCATATGGGAGATTGTTTCCAAAGACATCACACCATGGTGAAGTACAAAATTTAAAATTTATTTTTCATTTTGCAAGAAGTGCATATGTATCGAATAAACAAAATTAATAACATTCACAGTCTCTGTACAGTTACGATTAAACCATTGTTTGACCTTATTTATGGCTAGTAGCATGGAGAAAAATAATTATTCTGACTAATTAGAGTTGAATAGTAGTAAAGAATTAAAATGTATCTTTCATTTTGCAAGAAGTAAGTGCATATGTATCAAATAAACAAAATTAATAACATTCACAGTCTCTGTACAGTTACGATTAAACCATTGTTTGACCTTATTTATGGCTAGTAGCATGGAGAAAAATAATTATTCTGACTAATTAGAGTTGAGTGGTAGTAAAAAATTAAAATGTATCTTTCATTTTGCAAGAAGTAAGTGCATATGTATCAAATAAACAAAATTAATAACATTCACAGTCTCTGTACAGTTACGATTAAACCATTGTTTGACCTTATTTATGGCTAGTAGCATGGAGAAAAATAATTATTCTGACTAATTAGAGTTGAGTGGTAGTAAAAAATTAAAATGTATCTTTCATTTTGCAAGAAGTAAGTGCATATGTATCAAATAAACAAAATTAATAACATTCACAGTCTCTGTACAGTTACGATTAAACCATTGTTTGACCTTATTTATGGCTAGCAGCATGGACAAAAATAATTATTATGACAATTTAGAGTTGAGTGGTAGTAAAGAATTAAAACGTATTGCAAAAGAAAAATGTTGATTATAATTCTGATACTTTAAGTAGTGGTTCCAAAATTATACTATTCGAGTAAACCCAGAATGCATATGGGAGGTTGTTTCCAAAGATATCACATCATGGTGAAGTACAAAATTAAAAATTTATCTTTTATTTGCAAGATGGAAGTGCATATGTATCAAATAAACAAAATTAGTAACATTCACAAGCTGGTGGGATTCTTCTCATTTAAAAGACTCCATTTCACTAGTTATACTATGAAAAAATTGTCGGAAATGCTGGTAGACAGTGGTACAAAAATGGGCGGAGAGCTAAGGGTTAACTATTATTAGATAAATCCATTTATTGTCTATATTACAATGTGTTTTAACGATCGGAAAAGAAAAGTGAAAAGTAAACACATGATACTGATCAATAATGTAGTAACACTGCATATTTATTTTCAAAAGAGAAATATATTTTTTATTCTACTTAATTAAATCATAAAAAAGTTTTTTATAATCAAATCAGGTAATAAATTAATTGAACACATCTTAAATTATAACTTGGTAATATATAAATTGTTACTCAGTACAACTTTGATTCATTAAATTTTAGTTTGAAATATTTATAAACTCCAGTAAACGTTTCATTCACATTTTATGTTTTAAATTTCTCATATAAGAATATTTGTTCCTTCCTCTGAAATAAGAGGCCTCCTTTGGCTGGAAATTTTATCGAAGTCGCTGTGATTTTAAACAATCTTTCGGAGCGATTTTAAGAATATTTAGGGACATCGTGACTATTAACCTCAAAAAGAAATAGCGAAACCAAAATTGAAAATTCATTAACTAAAAGTGTGTTTGGGTGCCTAATGAATAGTTTCCAATATTTTTAGGAAAATCAACCAACCGCTGAAATTGGTAATTTCCAAACTTCATTTTCAAAGCATCATATTAATGGAAAATCGATCGACTTGGCAACTGATTAAATGCAGAGGCATATCGGTTAGTTGAACTTATTATTAATGATAAAATCTGTTCTAATTGTTTCGTTCATTAAGCTGTTAAAACACGGAATGTACTTTAAACCAAGATCCAGTAATTCAACGACAGAAGTTTTGTTACATGTAAGTCCAAAAAGATGGTGTTCTAATCAAAATTAGGTTAGAGGTAATTGATTAAAATTTTGAAATTCTTGCTACTATTTAATAACAGCAAAATTCTGCAGTAGCATTCATATAAGAAGGATAGTTGCGTTATGAATTTTCATTTGCGTTGAAAAAAGCATAAAGTGACCACCAGTTCATTTGTAGCATATGAATGATTACTTAATTACTTAAATTCTAAAAATAAAATAAGGTAGGGTTTATGTATGTTAAACATTATTAAATAATTACATTTCTAGTCTATATTACATTGTGTTTTAATAATCGTAAAAAGAAAATGGAAAGTAAACTTATGATAGTGATGAATAATCTAGTGACATTCCATATTTATTTTGAAAAGGGAAATCTATTTTTTATTCTACTAAATTAAATCATAAAAAAGTTTTTTCTACTCAAATTAGGTAAATAAATTGAACACATCATAAATTATAACTTGTTAAAATATAATTTCTTTTTCAGTACACATTTAATTCGTTAAATTTTAGATTGAAATATTTATAAACCCCAGTAAAAGCTTCATTCAAATTTTATGTTTTTAATTTACCATATAAGAAGATTTGATTCTTCCTTTTAAATTAGATTAAAATTCCTTTAAATTACATTAAATTCTCTTTAAAAGAGATTTAATTTTATAATTAATTCATTTTAAATTGACTGGAAATTTTACCGAAGTCGCTGTGTTTTCAAATGATTTTTCTTTTGTAGAAATTTTAAGAATATTTAGGGACATCGTGACTATTAACCTTTAAAAGAAATAGCGAAACCATAATTGAAAATTCATTAACTAAAAGTGTGTTTGGGTGCCTAATGAATAGTTTCCAATATTTTTAGGAAAATCAACCAACCGCTGAAATTGGTAATTTCCAAACTTCATTTTCAAAGCATCATATTAATGGAAAATCGATCGACCTGGCAAACGGATTAAATGCAGAGGCATATCGAGAGTCATGCGTTAGTTGAGCTCATTGTTAATGTGAAAACCTCTTGTTCTGGTTCGAAAGAGAAGTGAATAGTTTCTAAACCTCCCATTTACTTCAGAATAGGTATGATAACTTGTATTCAGAGCAGGCCACTGAAAGGGAAAAATCGATTCTGAATCCAAAGTAGCTTTGGATATTCTGACACTGTGTTTTAATTGTAACAAAATATCCGCGAAAGCTCGCAGTTTGTGAATTGGATTCGGAGAGCAGCAAATTTTATTATATGTACGGTAAATGGATATTCTAAATTTGTAACTGCATTTATTTGCAATTATAAATTATATATGCATTGACTGTAAAATATTAATTTAGAAGATTAAAAGTTCTTTATGTGAAATGTTTGAACAATTTGTTTAAAGATTATATTCGCTTTCATGACGAAATCAATATTTATATATATATTATGGTTTTGTCATAGATTTTATATATTATGTGCAATATGTCTTATATGTTATATATATTAATCTTAAATAATATGTTTTTCTTCAAACTTTTGTATCAACTGGTGTTGTTTATCTCTTTTTAAATCACAACGACATAAGGAAATTTTAATGACATAAAAATATATACATCCTTTAATGTATAGTATATTTGTCTTTTTTACAACGAAAACTATATAACTCAGATAATTAAGCTATGCTACATACATGAAGCTGCAACAGAAGTAGTGTTGGAAAAAAGAAGGGAAAGATTAATTTATTACATTTTAAAAGATTAATTAATTTTTCTAATCACGTATTCGTAATATTCAACTAAATGCTTTGGTGATTTTCAAAATATCTTTATTTTCCCCAAAGAACTATGAATTATCTCCCCTTCAAGTGTTTTAACTGTTCCAGTCTGAAACTGATATAACAGTTTGGAAAATCCCTAAAAATCTTAAATAAGTTTTGAATATATTAAATTTTTATTTAATATATTCAAAATCATAACATACTCATAGGCCTCAGTTATTAATGCAATTAAGGAATAACGTATAACAAAAAGAAAACTGTAATTATTGTTGTGTATTGATGAATATAAAATCCAAATAATTGCTAGTTATGTCACATGTTAATCAAGTAATGTATTAATTTGAAAATAGTGTACATAATTAATGTTTTAGACAAAATATAAAGTATTATCTTTTTACTGTTGTACCGAGGTTTGGTTTGGTTTGGTTTGGTTTGGAGTGCTTGTAACGAACACTGGTGTATAAATTGTATGTACATTACAACAACTGTGTTTCCCCTTTGTAAACGAACACTGGTGTTAATGTTGTAAGTACCTTACAACAATTAGTATGCATTAAATAAAATATTGTTGGTTCCAATAACTGATATTGATAATGAAATCGAGGTTAATTTAAAGCAACTGCTTACTTTTCCCAAAAGCTCTTCTGCTTTACTCAAAATGGTCTCAAAGCTTTCTCGATGGAGAAAAATCTTTTGTGCTTGTATCTTTCGATGGAAAGTTCTCTCCTGCAGAACTACTCCAACTTGGCGACCAAGACTACGAGCGATGTCTCCATGCACCTGCGGAAAATTAAGAGAAAAAAATTAGTCTTGAGTTTAATAAATTTAAAAAGTAGTTAATAAATGTAGGAATCGCGAAATAGGAATTTCTTTTGAACACTTTATTAATATATCTAATTTTATAAAGAATTTGGTGTCGGCTTGAAAAACTGCTTAATCCTCTCTCTCACCTAAACCCACTAATTTATGTAATAAAAACAGTTTAAAATATGAGAATACCTATAGTGACTGCTGTTAAATTGTAATAACAAAAAAATTGTATTTTTCGATCATGAGCAGATACATTTATTTTCGTTTAACAGCTCATATCTCAACGAGTATTTAAAATATTAATTTGAATTTTTAGTGTGATATTACTGCCATTGTTTGTCAAATAATCTGTAAATCGTATATATTTTGTAAATTCGGTTAGAAATTGCAAACGAACTCAGTGAAAAAAAGTCACGAAAAAAAGTTCTTTTTTAAAATAGATGTTTGTTATAGCATACTATAAAATTGTAATAACACAAAAATTGTATTTTTCGATCATGAGCAGATACATTTATTTTCGTTTAACAGCTCGTATCTCAACGAGTATTTAAAATATTCATTTGAGATTTTAGTGTAATATTACTGCCATTGTTTGTCAAATAATCTGTAAATCGTATATATTTTGTAAATTCGGTTAGAAATTGCAAACGAACTCAGTGAACAAAAATCATGAAAAAAAAGGCATTTTTAAAATAGATGTTTGTTATAGCATACTATAAAATTGTAATAACACAAAAATTGTATTTTTCGATCATGAGCAGATACATTTATTTTCGTTTAAGAGCTTGTACCTCAACGAGTATTTAAAATATTCATTTGAGATTTTAGTGTAATATTACTGCCATTGTTTGTCAAATAATCTGTAAATCGTATATATTTTGTAAATTCGGTTAGAAATTGCAAACGAACTCAGTGAACAAAAATCCTGAAAAAAAAGGTCTTTTTTTAAAATAGATGTTTGTTATAGCATACTATAAAATTGTAATAACACAAAAATTGTATTTTTCGATCATGAGCAGATACATTTATTTTCATTTAACAGTTCGTATCTCAACGAGTGTTTAAAATATTCATTTGAGATTTTAGTGTAATATTACTGCCATTGTTTGTCAAATAATCTGTAAATCGTATATATTTTGTAAATTTTATTAGAAATTGCAAACAAACTCAGTGAACAAAAATCATGAAAAAAAAGGTCTTTTTTTAAATAGATGTTTGTTATAGCATGCTATAAAATTGTAATAAGACAAAAATTGTATTTTTCGATCATGAGCAGATACATTTATTTTCGTTTAACAGCTAGTATCTCAACGAAAATTTAAAATATTCATTTGAATTTTTAGTGTAATATTACTGCCATTGTTTGTCAAATAATCTGTAAATCGTATATATTTTGTAGATTCTTTTAGAAATTGCAAACGAACTCAGTGAACAAAAATCATGAAAAAAAGGCATTTTTAAAATAGATATTTGTTATAGCATGCTATAAAATTGTAATAGTACAAAAATTGTATTTTTCGATCATGAGTAGATACATTTATTTTCGTTTAACAGCTCGTATCTTAACGAGTGTTTAAAATATTCATTTGAATTTTTAGTGTAATGTTACTGCCATCGTTTGTCAAATAATCTGTATATCGTATATATTTTGTAAATTCTTTTAGAAATGGCAAACGAACTCAGTGAACAAAAATCATGAAAAAAAGATCTTTTTTTAAAATAGATGTTTGTTATAGCATACTATAAAATTGTAATAACGCAAAAATTGTATCGTAGGCAGATAAATTTATTTTCGTTTAACAGCTCGTATCTCAACGAGTATTTGCAATATTCATTTGAGATTTTAGTGTAATATTACTGCTATTGTCTGTCAAATAATCTGTAAATTGTATACATTTTGTAAATTTGGTTAAAAATCACGGACGCAGAAAACAAAAATCAAGAATTTTTAAATAGATGTTTGTTTTAGCATTATTTATGATCTTATTTACCCGAAAATCCGCACAATTGAAAATACTAATGCTTATATTTTAATTATTAATAATTTAATTATTAAATTAAGGGCAATTTTTTATTTTTTACTTTTGTAATTTTTTTATGGTACCCTAAATGCCTCAATGATTTATTTTCATAGGAATGCTTGAGGAAATGAATTCACTACTCTTGGTTAAATTGTTTTAAAAAATTCCTTATATAGTTCTATAAAAAATCGAAAAAAGATTAAAAGTAGGAAGGGATCATATTAATAATTGACAAAAAATTATGAGTGTAACAAAAAATAATGTGTCCAGTTGCCGCCAGATGGCAGTAGTTGGGTTTCAGACAATACAGTAACATTTAGAAACGTAAGTTTTAACCCTTAATTTTACAGATGTTTTTTCAAATATCAATTAAAAATATATTTAATTAAATAACAATAACAATAATAATAATAATAATAATATATAATATATTTAGTATATTATATATTATAGATAAAAATATATACTTATTATAAAGATTTTATTTATATGATTGTTCGTTGTAGAGGATTTATCCAAATTAAGGGTTAATCTATGAAGGAATGAGCAAATGATAGTTCAGATGACGCATTATACAATTAATATATATATTAAAAATATAATATTAATAATTTAAATAATTTTTTAAAAAATGTTTATAATTTAATAGATGTACAACAAAGTTACTAGATGTCGACATCAGATTTTTATAATTTAGGAAAAATACTTTTACAACTCAATTAAAATGGTATCTGTTTATGATCTTAGACATGCATCTATCTCCAATCATAAATTCTATTTAATAGACCCTTTAATTTTATTCTCCCTTTTGTGTATAAAAGGCAGAGCAGAAAACCACTGGAAGATTAATGGTGGTACAAAATGATAAATATTTCACCATAGAAGAATTATTAAGAAAGATCCATCATATATCATTCTATTTACTTTCTTTTAGCCTGTAAGAAATCCATGAAAGTAGGAAAATTTTCCCAGGAGCCCATTTAGAAAGTAAACAGGATGAATGGGACTTAAGAATAAGCTATGGAAATAATGAGTAAACAGACCGTTCCCTGCTTTTATTTTAGTCTCACCTTAAATATAACTTTCTTCAGTTGTGTACCGAAGAGTTATCCGTTTTAATTTATTGAGGTTAATTTAATAAGTAATATAAAACATGCAAGGTTAAATACATTTAAACATTACACAGTCAATTATTAATAATTTCAGAAGCATTTTAAATTTTATGAGTATAAGAAAATCTTTGTTATTATTTGATGAAATTTAAATACATGAAATAATATCAATATAATACAGAAACACTTCAAGTTTTCTGAGTAAAACAGACTGTTATTAGTTGATAAAAATTAATTACACGAAACACTAATTTAATACAGAATTTCAAGCTCTTGGTATAAGAGAATTGATATTATTATTTGATAAAATTCAAGTACATAAAATAGCAATTTAATTCAGAAACCTTTCAAATTCTCTAGATAAAACAGAATTAATGTTATCATTTGATAAAATTTAAATACATAAAATAGTAATTTCTTACAGAAGTATTTCAAGTTCTTGGTATAAAAACTATTTTTATGATTTCATAAAACTTAAATATATGAATTATTAGTAATTTATTACAGAAGCATTTCAAGTTCCTCGGGAAAAAGAGAATTAATATTCTTATATGATAAAATTTAAATACGTGATATATAACTCATACTGTTCACAATATAATACGATGTAAATATGTATCATATACAGTGATATGTATTTGCAATGTATATGATACATTCTGTTCTGTTAGGGTAGAAATTTAATATTATATAAATATTTCAAGTTCTCTGAGTAAAAGAGAATTTAGTTATTATTTGATAAAATTTAAATCTTTAAATATTATGGAATTAAAATAGCCAAGGAATGAACTGCATTACAGGGGGGTTACAAAGGTTTCCTTTGAATAACTAACTTAGAAATTAGAGACTTTGTACTCATAAATTCCATCTAAATTTTAGACACCAGTTTACGAGAATGATTCAGCCCTTATTTGTTTACTGGGCAGGATTTGGTCAATTTATGCAATCTCAGATCTTCTTAAAACTAACGCATGGAACCTAAAAACTATTGTATCCAGATATTTATATATATATATATATATATATATATATATATATATATATATATATATATATATATATATATATAATATATTTATATATATATATATATATAGATTATATATATATATATAGTGTACCTCTGAAGTGTACCTCTGGAGAAGTAATAAGACTCAATAACTGAAGAAGTAATAAGACTTAACAGTATATACGGGTTAGACGATGTGATCTTCAAAATTAACATAGATATGGTGAAACGGGAGGGACTCGTCTTCAACTTCTGTTTAAATGTCATGATATCTCTAAAACGGACCCTTCACAACTCTTGATCATAAATAAATAAACGATACTGTATATGAAAAAATAAAAAATTATTGCATACTTTTTAACATTTCATGATTTTATAATGCTCTTATATTCCTTGTGTCAGCTTTTCGCTTATCCACCAATTACTTAGAAAATGTAGTCGTCTGAGAGGAACTCGGTCGTAGAGTGAAAAGAAACTGTACAAGACCTTTTCTAAAAAACCGAATTGTCCAGCAATGCTCAATAAAAATATTTTAAAGCAATGTATATTAAGACAAATTTTTTCTTTTTTTTCTTATATATTTTCATTTCACAAAGAAAAAAACTGTTTGACAATTTTCCCTGACACTAAATACAACGTATATAAGACAATAATTTAAAACTATATAATGCTTTGACAACTTTTATGCTGATGTTGTACGATATAAAACAATCTGCAATTAGCTAAAATACTTTACAGTAAGATAAAGCAGATACAGTTTTAGGACAAATACATTAGAAGATAACATCCCAAAATTTGAAGGAGAAAGAAAAGAAAAAGACACCTTGAACATTTTCAAACACTTAAAGTGGATTTTAAAAGCGCAAACTAAACAATATGCTTTAAAATAAGGATTTATAAATAAGGCTTTAAAATAAATAAGAGAAAATGAGCTTTTTGAAATTTTAAAATAATAAAGAAAAATGAATGTAGAAAAATAAAATAATCATTGAATTGAAAAAATTTCATTAAGAAGCCTTTGTCTAACTTGAGTTTTTCACGACAAAATACATTTCGTATTTTTAGTCGAATTCTGTAATATGGAGTCCCTTATCCCCTCAAAAAGAAAGAATTTCTTTCCTATAAAACTTTTATTTCTGAAGATTTACTATAAAAGATTAATAACATAATTTACTCTATTTTAATAATGAATGTAAAATAAAACATATATTATCCATTACGTAAAACCTATCTAACGTAATGTATCTTATTTTATTTCTAGAGTTATTAGCTGAACTCTGTTGATAAATGCACTAAAACCGTGTGCCACTTTTTCCGGTAATGAACACCATGTAAACAAAGCATGAGTTTCATCGCTACCTAATCAGGCCAAAAACCCGTGCTTTGTCATCCTCAAATCCAATAAATGAAGCATACTTTCCTACCTTTGTTTTCATGAAGGATACAAAACATCGAAAAAAATTATCTCCACCCAAACGTACTACGCGTTATGAGAAAATGAAGCCGAAGTAATTACCAAAAGTTAATTCTACTTCGGAAAGAAACAATTGTTACTATATATAGACTGAATATTTAAGAACAACTCCTTCAGATCCAGCATTATTATCCGGAAATATTTGAAGTATATCGGGAAATAGCTGTCATTCTTTTCTGCAAACATTGGAGATCCATCATTTTCATACGAACACTTGACATATGAAGAAACCGCATTCTTTTTTCGGTTGAAGTCTCGCATTATTCTCTCTGGAGAATATTTTCTTCATCAGTGGATATGGGGAAAAGAAAACTGCGAATTTGTATTTTAAGTGCATTCTGCTTGATTAATTTATTCCCACAGAGATAGAGTTTAAGTTGAAATATTAATTCTGTTTTTCAGGGTTCTTAGGCACTGATTTTTCAGATCTGTGTAAAGATTGCGGATAATACATGAAGCTGGAATTAATTGTGAATGAGTTATACTAAAGGGGTAATTTTTGTCATATAGTATGGTTGATGTAGATTCAGATATCTGGTTTATTTTTTTTATTTGTGGGAAGCTTTGCAACCACTGTTTTGTTGCTCAAAGGAAAATTAGACCAAATTATGTTGGTCAAAGCCGTGAATGAACAGAAATAAATATCCATCTCTACAGTGGGATTCAAATTATCTAAGGTTCCAAACATCAATGTTTAAAAGATTCAGGATTTTTTTTGTTTTTAGAAATTTATTACCTTAAAGTACGAATATTTTTGATACTATAATAAAAGTAGAGCAGTCTGCAAGCACACATGAGTACACATATATAAACATTTTCTGGATGCGTAAGAGCATTATTATATATAAATATGTATAAGTGATTCTTTACCGGAAACATTTATTTCTGAGAAAAATATCTGTAGATGTAGTAACAAAGAACTTTCATGTACAAAGACACACGTGTATTCTTATATATAAATATGTGCAAGGGATTGTTTACAGGAAATATTTATTATTTAGTAATAAAGAACATTCATGTATACGGACACATATGGCATAATTCTTATACCTACAACATTTATATCTACAAATAAAGGTCAATTTATAATTTATAATTTATTTTTAACATAGGAAATGTCAAAGTGGTTTAAATATAAAATCTAGGTATATTGTGTTGCTGAAAAGTTTTTTGCATATATACTGAAGACTAATATTTTTGTGGCATATTATTTTCATATATATTCGACCATTTGGTCAGCGTATGCCCATAAATTACCTAAGCAGAGCTTTTTCTTCCAATTTGACTAATAAGTAATAAAATATCAAACAGCAAACTCTATTTTATTTTTTCCTGATTTTAATATAATTTATATTACCTAGAGATAATACAGCTATTTACTAGTCAAAGGAATTTTATAATCAGTAGCTACAAAGAATCCTACATCCATACATATTTTTTTTTATCTCTTTATAGTAGTAGTATAAGTTTACTTGTGTTTAGGTTGATACACAGTTTCTAGCAACTTTCTCGAAATGTTAATTTTTTACTTAAGTTACTGTCGAAATACATGTGCTCTTCATATGTTAATGAGGAAAAAGTTAGAAATTAATTATTAAATTAAATGTCTACCTCCTTTACACGTAACTAAATGTTTCATACTCCATGCTTTTGCAAAATAAATCATATAATAAAGTCATAAGAATACTAATGCATTTTACTTTTTCTCAAATCTTCTTAGTATTAGATACAGGCTACAAGCTTAATTACAAATATGTTTCCTGTGGCATTAAATATTCAAACAGATAAGCAGATATTACATGAATACATTTATGAAATTTTTAATAGTAAACTGCACATTGAATCCATGTTCTGCACTGAATATTTTATAAGTATTTTTTACCACCCGTTGAAGCAGGTTTCAGAAGACTGTCACAAGCACAAAACTTGTGTCAGCCAAAGAGACGTGCTGTGGAAAATAATTTCAAGAAGAAACAATGTATTATAGGTCAGATTATTATATTGTTACTATTCACGCCAACGGGGAATTTGCTTTTTACTTTTTAGTATACGTAGTATAGGTAGACTACTGTAATCATTCAAACATTCGTCCTCATGATTTTGATGCATCTTCAAGTTTTGGATTTTCCTGAGTCCGAAAATAGCATTTCTCTCTGTGTGTGTCTATGCGTGAACTTGAGAAGTCGAGTACATTTTAATTTAGAGAAACTAAATTTTACATTCGTGTATTATAACAAAAATGTAGAGTTCTATCAACATTTGAGTACTTCAGGCCACTGGAGACCACTGTGGCATTAAATATTCAAACAGATAAGCAGATATTACATGAATACATTTATGAAATTTTTAATAGTAAACTGCACATTAAATCCATGTTCTGAACTGAATATTTTATAAGTTTTTTTTAAAATCCGTTGAAGTAGGTTTCAGAAGACTGTCACAAGCACAAAACTTGTGTCAGCCAAAGAGACGTGCTGTGGAAAATAATTTCAGGAAGAAAGTATGTATAGGTCCAATTATTATATTGGTACTATTCACGCTAACGTGGAATTAGCTTTTTACTTTTTAGTATAAGTAGTATAATTAGACTACTGTAATCATTCAAATATTCGTCCTCATGATTTTGATGCATCTTCACGTTTTGGATTTTCCTGAGTCCGAAAATAGCATTTCTCTGTGTGTGTGTCTGTGCGTCAACATAACTCGAGCACATTTTAATTTAGAGAAGCCAGATTTTGCATTCCTGCATTATAACAAAAATGTAGAGTTCTATCAACTTTTGAGTACTTCAGGCCACCAGAAATAGGTAAACTGCTACTTCCGGTGAAAATACAATCTTAAATCTGTGTGTCTATCTATCATCAGCTGGACGCTGAAAGGCGACTAAAGCACCAAATGATGAAAAATAATTTGACAAAGCCATTTTGGTCTTTTAAATTTCGAATTTCCAATTAGTCAATTAACACATTGTCTGCTGGTACATTTCGCAGCGGAATTGTACCGGGAGTGGGCGTTTTGCGCACAAATTTAGTTTGGTTTGGTTTGGTTTGGAGCGCTACGGTCTACTGTTTTGCACACGAGGGCTAATGAGACCGGGACCTACTGCTTAAAGCCGATTCCGAACGGCTACGAACATCCATGCCATAGTGGGATTCGAACCCACGAACTCCGGTATCGACGATCAGCGCCCTAACCAATCGGCCAGCGTTCGGCTACAAATTTAGTTATTCAGTTAAATCTCAATAGATCGAAATTTTTTAAATTTTTTAACCAACTTTTAGTATTTTATATTGAAATATATAAACAATTATATAAATAGACATATAAACATATATATATATATATAAATACAAATACATATATAAGATATAAATACACACACACATATATATATATATATATATATATGTATATATATATGTACAGATATATATGTATATATATACATATAATATATATATATATATATATATATATATATATATATATATATATATATATATATATATATATATATATATATATATATATATATATATATATATATATATATATATAACATGGTTTTCGCAAGAATAAATAAAAAGTTAGTTTTAAATCTAAATAAATTTTTTAATCAATTATGAAATTTTTAATAGTAAACCAACTTTTCGTATTTTATATTGAAATATATAAACAATTATATAAATAGACAAATAAACATATATATATATATAAATACAAATACATATATAAGATATAAATACACACACACACATATATATATATATATATATATATATATATATATATATATATATATATATATATATATATATATATATATATATATATATATATATATATATATATATATATATATATATATATATATATATATAACATGGTTTTCGCAAGAATAAATAAAAAGTTAGTTTTAAATCTAAATTAATTTTTTTAATCAACCTCCCCGTTCTGTGGTTCCTCATCGACTGATGTAAAAAATAGTTTTTCTTTAATCTATGCAGTAGACAAGAACATTCGGCTTCGTTTTCCCGTATATGACATTATTTTTGTACCCACAAACAAGCCACGTGACCCGCGTTCAAGTATCAATCGTCAGAAAACGTACTAGTACGTGTCCTGCATACAGTGTTAAAATACTATAAATTAAAACCCGACCAAAACACCGTTTAATTATGAGGTACATTCATTTCCATTGTTAACTTCGCTTGAATAAACGACGAACATTTCACTGTTAGCAACAGTATTACAGTTCGATATTTGGTATTCTGAGTACATATACATATTAGCACTATTAAAATTCAAGTGAAAGCAAATGTATCTATAAATGCAGGTCTAAATGCACGTAATTTTGTATGTATATATATATGTGACTATCTTCTCCCTAGCCCCAGAAAACTGAACTTAATAATTTATATTCCAAAATTACCATTAGTTCAAGAGATATTACCAAACATATTCCAAAATAATATGTAGGGCCTATTACAACTGGGCCTATTGACTATTACAACTTTAAATGAGTTATAATTTTCTGTTTTAAAATAATATCTTATGTTCTTGAAATGTCACTACACTAACACCACTTTCTATTATAAGAATACTAGGAAGTCCAAGAGAAGCTACTCTCAATTTATTATTACAATGATTCCCAGGAAACAATTGTGGCAAAGCCTGAATTTTAGAACAAAATAATGAAATTTGAGTTTTATTTTGAATTACGAATGCCAATAAATTTTATACTTTTATATTAAAGTATAGTTTTAGTGCAGTAGTTTTATTACGGCAATGCATACTAAAGAATTTGCATTTTGTAAAGTATTAAACAACATAGACTTTATAACTCAGTAAGAACTATTAAAATTATGAAATATTGAGGAAATCTCCTATATATCACTTAAGGAAATTGGTTTAAAATCAGTTATTTCCAAATAAACATTCAAGTATATCTCCCGCAGGCAACTATTATGCTTATTTAGAGGTGGATATTATAATACTCTATATCTGAAGCTGAAGATTAAACCAACTTAACAGAATTACTATGCTAGTCAACATGCCTGACTGTAATAGCGGTATAAGTAGGTACATTTATGCTGTAGATAGTTCCTGTGTTAAATAAATGAAGAACGTGCTGTTTGAATGCTACCAAGCATTCAAATAGCAAAGCTCTTGAAGAGGGGGATATTACTGTTTCATTACTTTTGTAAAAGTTATTTTCCAGATAAAGGAATAATGTACGTCATTAAAGTGCCCTAATAATGTTAAACCTACAGGCAACTATCTCTATTATTTGTCAAAATAAACTGCCAATAAGAGTCAATCTTTTGTAAAAAGGCACCTTAATTTTTCTTTTTGTGAGAAAATAAATCTTTTTTTAAAATATACAGTTCATTCCTTGAAATTTATAAAAATGATTTACTCTCCAAACTTATTCTTACTTTAAATATTGTTATCGTGATATTTAAAGAATATCATTATTTGACAATATATTTATAAGCAATTTAACTCTATTAATGATTTTAACCTCTTAATGTACAGTTTTTTTGAAAATGGCCGGCCAAAGTAATCAATTTTTTATGTAAAAACCACAATTTAGAACGTTGTCTTGAGAAGAAAATTACAAAATTACAAAAATAATCAAAATATTTATTGCAATTATGGATTTTGATAAAATTACAGAAAATAGTCGAATATTGTAATACTATAAGCACATCGACTTTTTCTTATCTTTCTTTTCGAATTCCCATTTCAGAATAAACATTATTATCAAGTCTTCATTAAATAGTGTATATTTGATTAAATATAAATTTAAAATTTATGCTCTGTTAAGCATAAAAGGGTTTCTAGTCCATTAATAAAGGTCTCAATTTATAAAAACTATGTTATTTATTAAAGAACTGCATTTGAAAAAAGTATGAACTATAAGTATAATAAAAGTATGAAAAATATTTTACTCCAAATGAAAAAATATCTAATTATCTTCAAATTTTCTTTTTAAATATGATATAAATTAAAATTTCAGTTAACAGAATAAAACTGATATTTTTCTTCAGTCTGATATAATATTTAGTTTCTTAAAAATATAAAATATACAAGCCAAGTGAAAAATAGAAATCTGTATACCCTCAAAATGTTTTTTGAAATGCGCAAACTAGGAATTAACTTTTTATGCCAAATAAAATCTAATAACACACTTTTATTCTGTGAAATAAAGTTATTTTAATACAACCAGTATTTCTCTTTTTATAACATGATTAATACTACTATTTTAAAGTTTTAACTTTTTAAAAGTTTTTATTTTTTTAATTTGAAAATATGATATAATTTAAAATTTTAATTCACAGAATAAAATTGATATTTTTCTTCAGTCTGATATAGTATTTAGTTTCTTAAAAATACGAAATATACACGCAAAGAGAAAAATATAAATCTACGTACCCTCAGAACTTCTTTTCAAATGCGCACACTGGTAACCGTTTTTTTTAAATCAAATAAAATTTCATAATTCGTTTTTCTTCTCTGAACTAAATTTATATTTATAGAAGCAATGTTTTTTATTTTACAGCATAAATAGTAAGTTTAAAAAAAAGTCAATTTCTTAAGTCTTTAACTTGAAAATATGATATATTTTAAAATTTTAGTTCGCAGAATAAAACTGATATTCTATTTCGGTCTGATAAAAATTTAGTTTCGAATATGTATATTTCAAAATTTAATTTGCGAGTAAGTAAATTTCATTTTTTTTTCATTTGGTGTATATTTATTAAATGATTTTAAAACAATACACTACTTGAAGTGAAAAAGTTAAGTAATCTTTTGAAAGTTATTTAACAGTGAACTTGAGAATATTTCATTCTAAACGGAGTAGAGAATTTTATTTCATGTTGTATCTAATGGTCAGGAATTTTAACCTCAAAAAGAACTATGTTCCCTAAATCCATTGATGTCTCAATCATTTCAACCGGTTACTCTTTGTTGAAATTATAAGAAAGTATCAAATCTAACTTGTTATGGACGTCTATGAGTAAAATAAATATGATACTCCACGATCTTAGAAAATTACAGCCTGCGTTACTTATCAAAAAATGGGTAGTAATTTCAAACGTCATAGACTGTCATTTAAGAAAAAAAAAATCAAAGCTTTCTGATAACTCTTTATGTGGTATCTTATATAAATACAGTATTCTAAAGTAATCTCGTTATTTTCCATTTCGTCTATCCGTATTAGAGCATAAAAATTACTAAAATCACACAAAGATTTGTAGTTTCTTAATAAAGTTAAACTTATAAGTTCGAAGTTTAATGTAAAAAGTTAAATGATTGATATTCTGTTTGTAAAAAAATGATAAAATATAAATATGTAAATGCAATTGAAAAACATAACTGAACAAAACGGATTTACTGTGTAATATAAATAAAATAACACTAGTGATAATAGTTAATGGATATTCAAAAAATATTAGGGAGGAATTAAAATAGGGATAAGGGGGATAAGGTGGATTAAAGAAGAAAAATGAATTCTTTTATTCCCTTTTTAATAAATTTAAACCTACTTTTAGAGGATATTCCTTTCCTTCACATTGATTTATTGTATCTGATTAGCATGGTCTTCGATAATACAAAAATTAATTTGCCCTAACAAAATGACTTCTTTAAAGAGAAAAAAAGAGAAACATAGATTTTACAAAATATTAACTTAGTGAATGTTTCAACAAATTTTGAAGTAGATCTAGACATTAAGGGATTTGAGATAATTACAGCTTTAATGATGTAGGTGACTGTTTCTAAAAGTACTCTAATCTTTTGAATCTTTATTAAAAATCTATCATTGCCTATATATTTAATTCCTCTTATTTCTGCGCCGAACGATGGCCGATTGGTTAGAGTGCTGGCCTTCGGTACCGGAGTTCGTGGGTTCGAATCCCACTGTGGCATGGATGTTTGTAGCCTTTCAGAATCGGCTTTAAGCTGTAGGTACCGGTCTCATTAGTCCTCGTGTTGCAAAAAGTAGACCGTAGCACTCCAAAGCAAACCAAACCAAACCTCTTATTTCTGCGTAGTTACAGTATTTAATTTCAGAACTAAATCTCACATCATTAACATATTAATCAATATAGTTATGTTACAAAATATATATACCTGTGAAAGTGTAACTCCTGAGAGAAACCCTGTATATCTTTATGCATGGTGGAATGTAGTAGCTCGATTAGAAAAGCAACACACTTGACTATTAACTTTTATATTTGAAGTATTGGGGTAAAGTATGGTGACTATTGGCGGCAAAATGTTTACATACCATATAAATTTAAGAAAGCTGCAGAGCCAATGTCTTCCCAAATGATATTGCATCTACCACAAAAACTATAAAACAGCCTCATAACTTCGATGCAGAATTGTATGCAATTTATATGGCTATTAGAGCGACTGAAAATACAGATAAAGAAAAAATTGTTCTGTTTGTGGATTCTATGGCTGCCATCCATACAATAACTAATTATACACGGGTACTTAATCAGAGTGAAAAAAGCGAATTAGTTCCTTGATTGAATCAGGGAAGGAGGTAATTCTGCAATGGATCCCTAACCACTGTGATGTGCTTGGGAATAAGCATGCGGACGCGCTTGCTAAGGAGGGCTGTTTTCTGCACCAACCCATACCTTGTGGCCCTCTAAGAAATGTTAAGCGGACTATCCGTGAACATGTTCGTAAGAGTCGACTATGCTATTTTAGGGATATTGCTTCCAGAAAAAATGGTCTTCTTTTTTGGATAGGCAAATATGTGGCACTTTGATCAGAGCTATTGGTGTGACCTATTTCCGCCTTGAGAGTGGACATGATTTTCTTCAGGTCTATCTGTACAAAGATGGTCTTGTTGATTCACCGAACTGTGTTCTTTGTGCTTTAGTCCCAATGCATGAAGATCACCTTTCTTCTTGTCCTGCCCTACAGGATATTATTTATTCAGGTTCCTTTTCGACTCTCCCACCTAATGGGGCAATTTCTTGTCTGTTTTGGACTGCAAGGCCTCGTCTGCTCGAAAGAGTTCAGACGGGTGTAATATGTATAAAAAAATAAAACAGCCTCAAATTTCAGAGTTCGTATATAGAACAAACAACAACAGAGATAAAATGTCATTGGCTTTGATAGCATTGTAATTAATACTTATTTAGCATACCTCGAGAGTCAATATTTATGGGCTGTAAGCAGTATTGTGGTTCTTAGCAGTGCCGATTCTGGGTATTTCAAGATAATGTCCAATGAAAAGAAGAGTTTTTAAATATATGCTGCTATTTCTGTACGATTACGCCTAAGCCGAATCAAAATTACGTAACAGTACCTTAAAACGGATTACGTAAAGATTGGTTTTACTAAAAAACCTTTTTAAAGAAACAAGTACTTAATCACACACTTACAGCGACTCTAAAAAGAGAAGTGCAACTTTAGCATCGAAAGATGGTCACGAAAATGCAGCAAGTCGTGATTTTTGTAGCTTCAAAATGAATTCTTGAGAATGTATCACAACAAGATGTGTCTTATAAGTAATCTAATCGTGTTATGAAGAGTATCTGTTATACTCTCTTAAATGCAATTAAGCACGATTTGCAAGCTTAAAAATATAAACTTATTTAACGCTGGAATTTCTTTTGAAATTCAGAGTAAAACGTAAACAGTTGAATTTATTTTTATGATTTGCAAAACAGGTTGATAACTCAATGCACTAATATAAACGGGAGTAAATAGATAAATCTAAGTGTTAAGCAAAGGAATTTACTTATTTTGATTCATATCTCGATGTTATCATGTATATTTTATTAAAAATATTTCTTTTATATTATATATAATGTATCTAAACAATATGAGCTTCAGAGAACAAATATTTTAAGCCTGTAAATGGAAAACTTTGAATTAGCTTTCTAAATGAATTCAACGTGATTATAAACTGCATTCACAGTATCTGGAGATTTTAGAGGAGTATGAATGTAAACAAATTATTGAGCTGGTACCAGATAATTCTCAGCCGAAATACAAACCAAATTTTTATCTTCCTTATAGGGTACTTTACAATTGTGGAAAATTAAAAATTTTACAAATCTCGTCATATGACGGGCTATATGCTAGTAACTTTATAATTTTTTTTTTACAAGCAAATCAGAGAAACAAATTTAGATATAAAAAGTGTTAATAATATTAACCATGATTTTCATTTTCGGTAAATTACTGAATAATTGTTTTATGTAATTATCGGTACCATTAATATAGGATTTAAATAGCAGATAAAAGTAACTGTATATTTTTTCTCCCATTGTACTGATATATAATATTTTGATCTCAAGTCTTTCAACCAATATTCCAAATTTTATAAAAGACAAAAGTACACACATGTATATTATTAATCAAATGAAAGGAGTAAAATAAGCTATACATTACACAGTGAGAAAAATAAAACTGTACAAATTCTGAAATTTGAATATAAAAAGTAAAATTTAATTATTAAACCTCTAAATTTACACACAAAACATTGTTGTGATATGTAGGAAACACTCAAAAATATATATTCTACACCAATGTATGTATAATTATATTCACAAGAAAAATTGTACGTTATATCATGATATAAAAAACTAAATCAACGATAAAAATACTGATTCAGTTAAATTAAACTATTAGATATTTTTAAATTTATATTTAAATTTTACAATTTGAAGGTTTTAAGAAATGAGTTCTAGGAATCTTTGAAAATAACAAATTCTTGTCTGAATATATTTATCCTTTTAAATTAAATATTCTTTTATGAACTACTTTTGAATTTTAGGTTAAATTTTGCAATAATGTAAGAAAATTTCAGCCGCCTGATAAGAGTTTTAAAAACTTGGAGCACGGAGTTGCAAATTTATATACATTTAGAAAAATTATAAAACATGATGCATTTAGTTAAGCTTATATTAATGTTTAGACATTACTTATACTATAGGTACGAATTACAATAATGATAAATTTGTGTGTCTAGAATCCTGATTTGCTGTATTAGAGCTTGATATATCTACAGAACATTATGTGTTACAATACACTGGATAGAACATGGAGGATAAATATGAGATCCTGAATGTTCTCGCTCTCTCAGATCTTCGAAAATGGGAGAGGGGAATCGGGAGTATTTCTGAAAAAAGAAACATCTTTCCGTTGTTGTTCTAAAACTTTTTTGGTGTTCCCCAGAGAGACTAATTTATTAAAAAAGAAAACAATAAAAAATGACAACACAATAAGTTGGCAATCGTGGGGGATTATCTACAAGAATCCGCTCTGATAGAGTCGCATTCCTAAGCAACAATTTTTAGTAGATTGAGGTAAACGTGCAAACAAACTGTATCAAAATAAAATATTGAAAAAATAAGGCATCTACTAACTACATAGTAGCTTGAATTATAATTTATATACATGAATCGTAAATAACTCTATAATTTTTTACAAGCAAATCAGTGAAGCAAATTTAGATATTGAAATTTTTTATAAAATTAACCATGATTTTGATGTTCAGTAAATTATTGAATAATTAGTTTATGCATTTATCTGTACCATCAATATAAGATTTAAATAGCAGATAAAAGTAGCTGCATATTTTGTTTCTCCCATTGTACTGCTATATCTATTCTGATCTCCAGTTTTTCATTCAATATTCCAAATTTTACGAAAGACAAACATGTTTATTATGAATCAAATGAAAGGAGCAAAATAAGCTGTACGTTATACAGTTAAAAAAATTGAAACTGTGCAAAATTTGAAATTTGTTTATAAAGTGTAAAATTTAATTAATAAATTTCTAAATTTACATACAAAACATTGTTTTTATACCGCAATGTATTAAACACTTAAAAATATGTATTCTACACCATTGCATGTGTAGTTATATTCCTACGAAAAATTGTACTTTATATCCTGATATAAAATAACTATATATAAAATATCTAAAGAATATTGATTCTGTTAAATTAAACTCTTAGATATTTTTTAATAGTTAAATTTTACAATTTGAAGGTTTTGGGCAATGAGTTCTAAGAACCGTTGAAAATAACAAATACTTGTCAAAATATAGTTATCCTTTTGAATTAAGTATTCTTTTTATAAATTAATTTTGAATTTTAGGTTAAATTTTTGCAATAATGTAAATGAACTTGCGTAAGAAAATTCAGCCACCTTATAAGAGTTTTGAAAATTGAGTACTGAGTTGGAAATTTATGTACATTTAGAAAAATTATAAAATATGATACATTTAGTTAAGCTTATATTAATCTTCAGATATTACTTAAATTATAGGCACAAATTAGCCTATAATATAAGTTAATTTAGATTTTTTTTTTTAGAATTAATTTAGAATTTAGAATTAGAATTAGATACGTTTGTATGACTAGAATTTAGAATTAGATAATATAATATAACCTTAATTTAGAATTAGATAAGTTTGTGTGACTAGAATCCTGGGGTGCTGGATTAGGGCTTGACATATCCATAGAACATCTCTATATATTACAATACACTGGAGAGAACATGGAGGATAAATATGAGATCTTGAATGCTCTCGCTCTCTCAGATCTTCAAAAATGGGGGAGAAGAATCAGGGGAGTATTTCTTAAAAGAAACATCCTTCCATTGTTGTTGTAAAACTTTTTTTGTGTTCTCCAGAGAGACTAATTTATTAAAACAGAAAACAATACAAAATGACAACACAATAAGTTGGCACTCGTGGGGAATCATCTACAAGAATCCGCCTTGATAAAGCCGTTCTCCTAAATAACAATTTAAGAGAAAAATGTTCTAAAACTTTATTATTTTAAACAATAACTGGCAATTATTGTTAAGAAGCCAGCTATTGTTTTTTACAAGTTAGTTTACGAAGTTCGAATCGATAATATGGACATGTGGGTCGTAAGCATGGTGATTAGAATCAAATTTTTTTGGTGTTCCCCAGAGAGACTAATTTATTAAAACAGAAAGCAATACAAAATGACAACACAATAAGTTGGTACTCTTGGGGAATCATCTACAAGAATTCGCAATAATAGAGTCGCACTCCTAAACAAAAATTTTAAGGGGAAAATGTACTAAAACATTAGTTTTTTTAAAATAATAACTAGCAATTATTGTTAAAAAGACAGCTATTGTTTTTTACAAGTTAGTTTACGAAGTTCCAATCGATAAGATGGACAGTGTGGGTCTTAAGCATGGTGATCAGAATCAAATTTTTTTGGTGTTCCCCAGAGAGACTAATTTATTAAAACAGAAAACAATACAAAATGACAACACAATAAGTTGGCACTAGTGGGGAATCATCTACAAGAATCCGCCCGGATAGAGCCGCACTCCTAAACAACAGTTTTAAGAGAAACATGTACTAAAACTTTAGTTTTTTAAATAATAACTGGCAATTATTGTTAAAAAGCTAGCTATTGTTTTTGTGGAGTTATTTTACTAAGTTCCAATCGATAAGATGGACAGTGTGGGTCTTAAGCATGGTGATCAGAATCAAATTTTTTTGGTGTTCCCCAGAGAGACTAATTTATTAAAACAGAAAACAATACAAAATGACAACGCTATAAGTTGGCATTCGTGGGGAATCATCTACAAGAATCCGCCCGGATAGAGCCGCACTCCTAAACAACAGTTTTAAGAGAAAAATGTACCAAAACTTTAGTTTTTTAAATAATAACTGGCAATTATTGTTAAAAAGCCAGCTATTGTTCTTTTAGAAGTTAGTTTACGAAGTTCCAATCGATAAGATGGACAGTGTGGGTCTTAAGCATGGTGATCAGAATCAAATTTTTTTGGTGTTCCCCAGAGAGACTAATTTATTAAAACAGAAAACAATACAAAATGACAACACAATAAGTTGGCACTCGTGGGGAATCATCTACAAGAATCCGCCCGGATAGAGCCGCACTCCTAAACAACAGTTTTAAGAGAAAAATGTACCAAAACTTTAGTTTTTTAAATAATAACTGGCAATTATTGTAAAAAAGCCAGCTATTGTTTTTTTAGAAGTTAGTTTACGAAATTCCAATCGATAAGATGGACAGTATGGGTCTTAAGCATGGTGATCAGAATCAAATTTTTTTAGTGTCCCCCAGAGAGACTAATTTATTAAAACAGAAAACAATACAAAATGACAACACAATAAGTTGGCACTAGTGGGGAATCATCTACAAGAATCCACCCGGATAGAGCCGCACTCCTAAACAACAGTTTTAAGAGAAACATGTACTAAAACTTTAGTTTTTTAAATAATAACTGGCATTTATTGTTAAAAAGCGAGCTATTGTTTTTTTAGAAGTTAGTTTACGAAATTCCAATCGATAAGATGGACAGTATGGGTCTTAAGCATGGTGATCAGAATCAAATTTTTTTAGTGTCCCCCAGAGAGACTAATCTATTAAAACAGAAAACAATACAAAATGACAACGCTATAAGTTGGCATTCGTGGGGAATCATCTACAAGAATCCGCCCGGATAGAGCCGCGCACTCCTAAACAACAGTTTTAAGAGAAAAATGTACTAAAACTTTAGTTTTTTAAATAATAACTGGCAATTATTGTAAAAAAGCCAGCTATTGTTTATTTAGAAGTTAGTTTACGAAATTCCAATCGATAAGATAGACAGCGTGGGTCGTAAGCATGGTGATCAGAATCAAATTTTTTGGTGTTCCCCAGAGAGACTAATTTATTAAAACAGAAAACAATACAAAATGACAACGCTATAAGTTGGCATTCGTGGGGAATCATCTACAAGAATCCGCCCGGATAGAGCCGCACTCCTAAACAACAGTTTTAAGAGAAAAATGTACTAAAACTTTAGTTTTTTAAATAATAAATGGCAATTATTGTAAAAAAGCCAGCTATTGTTTATTTAGAAGTTAGTTTACGAAATTCCAATCGATAAGATAGACAGCGTGGGTCGTAAGCATGGTGATCAGAATCAAATTTTTTGGTGTTCCCCAGAGAGACTAATTTATTAAAACAGAAAACAATACAAAATGACAACACAATAAGTTGGCACGCGTGGGGAATCATCTACAAGAATCCGCCCGGATAGAGCCGCACTCCTAAACAACAGTTTTAAGAGAAAAATGTACTAAAACTTTAGTTTTTTAAATAATAAATGGCAATTATTGTAAAAAAGCCAGCTATTGTTTATTTAGAAGTTAGTTTACGAAATTCCAATCGATAAGATGGACAGTGTGGGTCGTAAGCATGGTGATCAGAATCAAATTTTTTGGTGTTCCCCAGAGAGACTAATTTATTAAAACCGAAAACAATACAAAATGACAACACAATAAGTTGGCACGCGTGGGGAATCATCTACAAGAATCCGCCCGGATAGAGCCGCACTCCTAAACAACAGTTTTAAGAGAAAAATGTACTAAAACTTTAGTTTTTTAAATAATAAATGGCAATTATTGTAAAAAAGCCAGCTATTGTTTTTTTAGAAGTTAGTTTACGAAATTCCAATCGATAAGATGGACAGTGTGGGTCGTAAGCATGGTGATCAGAATCAAATTTTTTGGTGTTCCCCAGAGAGACTAATTTATTAAAACCGAAAACAATACAAAATGACAACACAATAAGTTGGCACGCGTGGGGAATCATCTACAAGAATCCGCCCGGATAGAGCCGCACTCCTAAACAACAGTTTTAAGAGAAAAATGTACTAAAACTTTAGTTTTTTAAATAATAAATGGCAATTATTGTAAAAAAGCCAGCTATTGTTTATTTAGAAGTTAGTTTACGAAATTCCAATCGATAAGATAGACAGCGTGGGTCGTAAGCATGGTGATCAGAATCAAATTTTTTGGTGTTCCCCAGAGAGACTAATTTATTAAAACAGAAAACAATACAAAATGACAACGCTATAAGTTGGCATTCGTGGGGAATCATCTACAAGAATCCGCCCGGATAGAGCCGCACTCCTAAACAACAGTTTTAAGAGAAAAATGTACTAAAACTTTAGTTTTTTAAATAATAAATGGCAATTATTGTAAAAAAGCCAGCTATTGTTTATTTAGAAGTTAGTTTACGAAATTCCAATCGATAAGATGGACAGTGTGGGTCGTAAGCATGGTGATCAGAATCAAATTTTTTGGTGTTCCCCAGAGAGACTAATTTATTAAAACAGAAAACAATACAAAATGACAACGCTATAAGTTGGCATTCGTGGGGAATCATCTACAAGAATCCGCCCGGATAGAGCCGCACTCCTAAACAACAGTTTTAAGAGAAAAATGTACTAAAACTTTAGTTTTTTAAATAATAACTGGCAATTATTGTTAAAAAGCCAGCTATTGTTCTTTTAGAAGTTAGTTTACGAAGTTCCAATCGATAAGATGGACAGTGTGGGTCTTAAGCATGGTGATCAGAATCAAATTTTTTTGGTGTTCCCCAGAGAGACTAATTTATTAAAACAGAAAACAATACAAAATGACAACACAATAAGTTGGCACTAGTGGGGAATCATCTACAAGAATCCACCCGGATAGAGCCGCACTCCTAAACAACAGTTTTAAGAGAAAAATGTACTAAAACTTTAGTTTTTTAAATAATAAATGGCAATTATTGTAAAAAAGCCAGCTATTGTTTATTTAGAAGTTAGTTTACGAAATTCCAATCGATAAGATGGACAGTGTGGGTTTTAAGCATGGTGATCAGAATCAAATTTTTTTGGTGTTCCCCAGAGAGACTAATTTATTAAAACAGAAAACAATACAAAATGACAACACAATAAGTTGGTACTCTTTGGGAATCATCTACAAGAATTCGCCCTGATAGAGCCGCACTCCTAAACAACAATTTTAAGAGAAAAATGTACGAAAACTTTAGTTTTTTAAATAATAACTGGCAATTATTGTAAAAAAGCCAGCTATTGTTTATTTAGAAGTTAGTTTACGAAATTCCAATCGATAAGATAGACAGCGTGGGTCGTAAGCATGGTGATCAGAATCAAATTTTTTGGTGTAGAGAGACTAATTTATTAAAAAAGAAAACAATACAAAATGACAACGCTATAAGTTGGCACTCGTGGGGAATCATCTACAAGAATCCGCCCGGATAGAGCCGCACTCCTAAACAAATAATTTTAAGAGTAAAATGTACTAAAACTTTAGTTTTTTAAATAATAACTGGTAATTATTGTTAAAAAGCCAGCTATTGTTTTAGAAGTTAGTTTACGAAGTTTCAATCGATAAGATGGACATCGTGTGTCTTAAGCATGGTGATCAGAATTATTTTTTTTTTGTCAGAGAGACTAATTTATTAAAACAGAAAACAATACAAAATGACAACACAATAAGTTGGCACTAGTGGGGAATCATCTACAAGAATCCACCCGGATAGAGCCGCACTCCTAAACAACAGTTTTAAGAGAAACATGTACTAAAACTTTAGTTTTTTAAATAATAACTGGCATTTATTGTTAAAAAGCGAGCTATTGTTTTTTAGAAGTTAGTTTACGAAGTTCGAATCGATAAAATGGACAGTGTGGGTCTTAAGCATGGTGATCAGAATCAAAGGAGTTGTTATCTATTATTAAGTTTTACTCATTTCAGATAATACATTTAGGCACGGGGAGGGGGCTCTGCATATATATTCCTGATTTTCGCCTTCTCAGATTTCCCAGAATGTTTGTGTTTGATAATATCTTATTAGATCCTTTGCTAAAAGGTAACATTTTGAACAAGGCATGAGTTTATATAGTTTTGGTAAAACAGTTTGTATAAACCCATTAATAAATGATTACGGATAAAGAATTTCAAAGCTTCACGATGGAGAATTTCAACTACCCAGTGTTTATTTTGAATTTTTATGTTTCGATGAAATTTTAGAAACAAGGTCAATATCAGGGACAAAAATCTCTTCTCATAAGGATGATAAAAATTGAGAGGATTCCCTAAGGTGGCGTCACGAACGCCTTACACCCGTCACAGTTGGTGGAATTTTGAGGTATTGATACATATTAACATTTTATGTTGTTAATAAAATGTTTAAAAGTAATATTAGTAAAGAGACAAATACTATACACAGTGTTTTATTTCTATTCTCATTTCTTCAATAAAATAAAGATATCAGCTTTTCAACCTTGTTCTACCAACTTTTTTCAAGAACTAAATAAAATCAGAAGCCACATACTAGATCTACATGCATCAGAGGTGTCACTGGAAATAAAAGTTTATTGAAAAAATACTTTAAACTAGTATTTTTTATTATTTAAATTAAAAATCACATGAGGTTCAAATGAATGAGAGCGTTAAATAAATAGGTAAATAGAAATAAAAAAAATTCAGGTAATCTAACCTAACACTTAACTTTAAACCACTAAGGGGAAAAAGATTTAGATAATATGAAACAAATTAATATAATTCATTATATAGTCAATAACAACCGAATAAAGCAAAATTAAGTTCCTAGAAAAATAATAGCTAGAACAAATGTGATTATTGCTTATTTTTACTAAATCTACTTATGTCCAAGTGAATGTGACTGGGATTTCTGTTAGAATATTGTAATTTGGACAGTATATATACCAGACTAGATATTTTAACTTACTTGAGAATCGACTTCAATTTCTTGAAGTAACACCTCCCAACTTGTAAAGAGAGAACTATGGTAGGGTGGCCTAAAAAGTAACAAACAATAAAATTATTATGACAACAATTATATATATACATTAATGAAAAAAAAAACGTTCTAATAAAATTTATTAAAATTATTAAGATTTATGACCTTTCGTTTCAACTTTTTTTATACTTAAATGAACATATTGATAGTCAAAAATATTCAAATGTATATAAAGATTAAATAATGCATCCATAAGAATAATTTCTTAACCAAATAAGTTTGTACAGGGTTTAAATTATAATATGACTACACACACAAACACACACGTACATATATATAGATAAGAGAACGACATATATATATATATATATATATATATATAATATAATATTGTATAATATATATATATATACATTTATATATAAAATAAATATATATATATATATATATATATATATATATATATATATATATATAATACATTGTATATATATGTATATAAATAAATAATATATATAAATATATATATATATATATATATATATATAAAGAAAAATGTATTTCATAACTATGAGATTAAGCTCTTAAAGAAACTTCAAATTTCATCCATATTCTTTTAGGGAATTTAAAAAAATACAATTTTACGTTAGATCATTCTACATGCCTCTTCAATTACTTAATGTATGTGAAATTCAAAGTTCTTGGTTCTAAACACTGCTTTTATTGCTTTTGATTATTGTATGAAGCTACAGTTTAAAGTCCCTACTCAATAGTTTTAGAAATAAATCAATGTTTTGTAGTTAAACGCATAACCCATTATTAAGTGATAAGAATTCAAACGTTTGAAATTTAGAAGGACACATTTACGATGGAAATCGATAGCGATATAAACAATTACGATACAGAAGAAAGGCATTATCGAAATTCATTCAACAATGGTTTTAATCCATTTCCAATTTCCTAAAAGCTTTAAACGTGTATGTCAGTAATCAGATAGGTTCATGTGGTATCAATGAATGTAATTATCGACTGTAGATTGATACAATAGTATTATTATTCTAAAATTCTAGTGAATTAAATCCAACGATTAACAAGATTTATTTTATTTTAATATATTACCTAATTGGTATATTAGTCATTTTGAATTGTAGAAAAGAACTTGTGTCTAAAATCCTACATTTCACAAGATGTACACATTCTAATACGCTACAAAAAATTAGTTGAGTTTTCAATTTGTATTTTATATATATACCCTCTAGAAATAACTATAGTATAATTTTTCCCTATAGAAAAATTTTCCCTATTTCATATAAATCTGTATTACTCAAGAGGATTTTTATCACAATGAAGACTTATTTTGTTAAGACATATTATATTGCGGTTTTGACATTCAGAGATGCTTCTTCCTCTCTCGAAAGTACAATTTGGCGGCGAGCAACGAGTTATTAAAACTTCTTAACCACGTAGCTTTATTATTTTCGTGCAAATGTTTCATTAGTGTACGTCTGAGAGATAAATACTGTATTACCAACAAACAAGTCACATTTATTTGTTAATACAAGTGCTTTCTCAAGGGCAAAGCGACGAAATCATTTAATCTTAATTCGTTTCGAAAAAGATATATTAATCGGTTCATATGTCATTATGTAGCAAAATAGATAGTGAACCAACCACCAACCAAGGGAAATGAATCTTAATTGTATTACTTTCACTGTCATATGTGACTAATGCTGTATTGAGCAAGTAACTATATTTCTTTTCCATTAATAGTTTGACCCACTTGGTTCGACAGATATTATCTACTCTGTCTGCTTGTAGTGATACGATATCTTTGAAAAAATGTTGGGAACACAGTTAAAAAAACTACAACACGGCTCAATGGTAACATGCTGAATCGGTATGTAGTAGTTCTTCCTGGGTATCTGCCATTGTCTACAATAGCAGATACTTCCTTGTTTGAACGAAGTAATGGACTGTTGTTAAGAACAGTCTGTACTGAACCATGGTACTCCTTTCTATGTGCATCAAGAAAACCAGGTATTAAGTTGGTGTCCTCCTTTTTTTTAGATTTTAATAAAGCCAGGTTAAATTATATGCTTCATCGTACGAAAACAATGTTAAGTTAAACAATGTAAGTTAAAAACTTGCACAGTTAAGAAGACCAATACGTTTCCCTTTTGTAATGATATTCTTAACTTTAGAAATGAATGTATAAAATGTAATGGTCCTTAGCAGCATACTAGTTTCTCTGGACTTCCATAAGTATTGGGAAATAAATATTACCTTCTAGTAGGAGTAAAAGCGTCTGAACAATTTTAAACTTGCTTTTAGAAAATATGGCAGATACACAGTGTAAGTTGAAAACTTGCACAGTTAAGAATACCAATATGTCTCCCTTTAGTGATGATATTCTTAACTTTAGAAATAAATATATAAAATGTAATGATCCTTAACAGCATGCTGGTTTCTCTTTAATTCCATAAATATTTGAAAATAAATACTATTTTTTAGTAGGAGTAAAAGCCTCTGAACAATTTTAAACTTGATTTTAGAAAAGATGGTAGATACATACATGATAATGATTAACAATATTTATTTTAGGAAAAATAACAGGAACGCAATAAGAGTGTTTACTACTGTGGTGCGAACTTAACAATTCCACTATTAAACATTTCAATATCTTTCCTTTGAGAAGAAGAAATAACAAATAATACACTCCATATTTTTTTAAACATACTTATTTCAATTTAAATATATTATTAAAAGCTGAATATCAAAATGCCGGTAAGAAAGATTTAATTACAATACAAGCCCTTTTAATTCTAAACCTATTTTATTACTATAACTAACAAAATAAATAAAACACATTTGTCACATTTTTAACCCTGATTAATAAATTTATCTAAATATGATAAACATTAAAAAAACAATAAAATAATAAGGACAGCATTTATATGGGATATAATTATCAATGATTGGTACTGTTATATAAGAACCGTATTGCTTGAAATTCAAACAAAGGCAAATTTTCTGGATTTTTGAGTGGCAAAGTCATTTATTAATTTATCGATATTTAATTCCCCCACAGCCATTATCGATGAGAAAACAGGTCTAGTCTTGGTTTGTCGTCGTTAAAACATAATGTTCTCAGAATAAAAGTAAGCGAAAAATACGACTAAAATAAAAATTTTACAATACAGTTCAGTAAGAAATAGAAACTAAAAGTGTGAAACTAAATATGCATAATTAAAATTGAGAAAAGTTAGGAGATCTTAGATCTATGAGATCACAAAGCATTATTTGTTATAACTCGAGGATAAACATTTTTGTTTTCTTCTCATTTTTAGTAGTTATTTCTACTCGCTTGTTGGCCTTATTTGTGCTCACTGATAGAAATGTAAGAATTAAAGGGCTAGACCTATAAAATCTCGTTGACCGATCATATACAATGATTAGACATCTGTAGTGATTCTAAAATATTATATTTATAGTTTTAATAATAAGAAGATTCACGTAGAAAACTAGAAACACAAAAATAGGACATTTGGTCTTTTATCCGTGTTAAATCTTTAAATAGCACCTTAAAAAGGATAGTTAAATAAAAATGCGGGATTGAATGTCATAAGGATTTTGGCTTAACAAATGGATTGAAGTTAATAAACCACGTGCCTTTGGAAATATTCAATTAATTGAATTTAACCACATATCTGATTACTATACTTGACGTCCAGAAGAGATTCTCGATGTTACTAAGATGTCGAATGCAACTTCTTTGCAGTTAGGGACATATTTTTTATTTTGTTATGAAAGTTAAAAGAATTACATAATGACAGTATAGTATATTTTAAAGGGCTGTTACCCCATTATACATTTTAAAGCTGTAGAATAATACTGTAGAATATTTTGAATCTATTTAATGGCATTTAAATATATTTAAGTATTTTGATTAAGTATGCAGTTTTAAAAAAATTTCGTATTTGAAAATTTACTTTAGTTTTAGTGTTAAAATTTAATACAGTAAGCAATAATACTGTAGGTTTGTTTCAAGGTCCCATAGCCCACTTACATCTGATTACGTTCCTGTAAGAGGTTATTAGATATTGCATGTTACAAAAAGTTTTATTTTATCTAGATTATGTCCCTAAGGCTGATCCATATAACTGTATTCTGAAGTTTGATATGAGATAACTAAGGTAAAGTGACAAACGAAATATTTTCATTATTAGAGGCAGGCAACTTCTTCGTTGGAAGACATAGTACATTGCTTTATTTTCTTTCGAAGTGATGCTTTATTGAAGCAGAAAGACCAATTTCGCCAAAGAAACAATCATGTCTTACACAAGGTTTGAATCAGAACTTTTCAGCGTGGTAAGGGCATGTACTAACCTCTACTCGGACTAAGTGTCTTCTAACAGCTTAGACCTTTTAATCAGTTCCTTTTCATTCAAGGATCAAACTTTTTTCAATGTACTGATCGTGTTTCAAATTAATTATTATGTCTATTTATTGAAATTTTAAATCTAATTTATGATTTATTTACATTTGATTTAATCTTTACTATCCCCTCTTTCCTATTAAATATACAAGTTTTATTTACTAAATTACTTTAACACTTTTTTGTTAAAAAATTCAAAATTATTTTCAACTATAAGTGTTATTTTATCCATACATTAATATATATTTCAACAGGAACTAGACACAAGTATCTCCTCTCAATCTTGAAAGACTCAATTTCAAAATAAGAAGTTGTGGTGATTACGCAATAACAATTAAAGTCATTACCTCGTTTGGATTCGCCGAAGATTGAAGTCATTCGCATAATTTCTGATTAAGGCCGTTGACGTAATGTCCAGTCTTTGTAAATGGTGTCTTGTATATATTATAAATATTGTAATGTATTTTCACATATTATTGTAACATGAATTTATTGATCTGTATTGATATTTGTTATGAGTAAAGTTTTATAATTATCGTATTTTTATTTGTGGCAACACAGCATCTTTTTAAATGTGCAAATATCTGTAATGTATGTATATGTTGTGTGCCTATAAGGCAATTTGACGCAACGTCACGAACTACTATAATGCCCTTCCCATTCATTTTTATGTTTACAACAGCCAATAGACAAACAATAAGTTGCCCTTCCGTTTAAAACTAAAGCCAGAATTGTCATAATTTGATAATTTGCCCTACTGCGTGAAATCGCCTCATTTAAGAGTCAGTGTGATGGAACAGATAGCTTGGTTGCATCGAAGGTGCTGATGTTTGTTTATGTATGTACTTTCAGTATTTTAAACTTCTGTAACGTTTGTTCAGTTTGATATCCAGGTCTCTACGTCATTCATTATTCTATCTTAAATAAATGCCTGTGTCTAGATCTAGTTGTTTTATTTAACTGCACAGTGTGAATCTTTTATGAGCATGGTTTTATATATGATGTGATCTCTGCGAATACTTATTTAAGAATAGTCGACCCATAGCAAGGGTCTCCATAAAGTTAAAAAAATATCATTATTTCAATGAAAGTATTTTCTACAAATTGATAAACGAGAGCTACGTCTACCTACTATGACTAAGACATGAAAAGAACCGATTTATCAAAGAACTGCTTTATCAGTATTAAGGGTGATTCGAGTTCAAGAGAAAGATTTTTGTTTCTATTGATAAATCAAAGTATTTGTTTAATGTTACATGCATTTTACGAACTGGCATATCGTGACTGGAATATAAAGAATGATACAAATGACCTTATTTTCAGAAACTACAATATAAATAAAGCAACCAGTAGTGTTTTAAATCTACAAATTGATGCCACAAAGGAAATGTTTCATCAAAAAGTTACAGAAGGTTAAGAAAGCACAATAAATTAAATCTCTCACCTCTCTCTTCGAAGCTCTGCATTCCTTTTTCGGAAATTTTCCACTAGCATTTGCAGCTCTTCGGCATGCTGCTCGTGGACTAGTGCTAGTTTCTGTGTAAAATCAGCAACTGAAAAGAATGAATATAGTTTTAGTTTAAGTGTATATGTTATACGATAATCAATAAAGTGCGTGTGTGAGCACACACACATTCTTTATACGGTTATATAACTATGGATATACACAAGAGCTTAATCAATGGTTATATTTATTAAATCAATCAATCAACCAATAAATAAATAAATAAATGTTTATATTTATTAAAGTTTTATGCTTATATTTATTACGATAAATTTTCCTAGCAAATATTTTACCATGAAATATACTGTTAAAA
>CM063501.1:66015882-66025882 GCA_032207245.1 Pardosa pseudoannulata
TTGTTCAGATCGGACATTGATGATTCTTCTTTTATATGTTTTTTGATTTTCTTTAAAAATGATCACTCATAATATGTAGTTAATTTTCCTTTACAAAATGTAAAGATAAATGGGAAAGAATAGTTTTTTTTAAGATTAAGAAAAAACTAAAATAAAATGCACCATTTGTTTTATGAAACCAAGTTTCATTTTCAAAATTCTTAAAATTCTTGATGTAATGTATTTTAAAAATTATTTTAATTTTTAAAATAAACACAACCTTTAATTTGGGAACCTTTAAACACATTGACCAGAGGAAGGGCGCGACGTTGCAACGAAACAATAAATAATGGAGTACATTGAGAGCGATATCCGATTCAATTATAAATTTCAAGATTTCCGTATAGATTTATCATCAGTGTTTTAGATCACTGGATTTATTTAATATTATTTTAATCTACAGAAGAACTGCAGAAGTAAACATATCTTGCATATTCTTTACTCTATTTTATAAGTTTGGGATTTTATACCTAAAGAAACAGAACAAATTTAAATTTTAAAAAGAGAAATTTAGATTGTTTCTCCAATAGCCAGAAATCTTATTAATAGAAACTATTCTTCAAAACGTTTAGATACCATTTAGTTAAGTATAAAATCATATAGGCAGTGCAGTAATTAAGTAAGTTCTCAAATCATGACAATACTTCCCTCTAAGCCGTCCAGCTTAATTAAAATAAGGTTACAATAAATCTTTATTAAATAGCATATAAAAATTGAATTTTATATATCTTTTGATTGTACTAGCAATTAAATAGACTTTGTGATACATTTTAGAAATTTTTTCCTTTTTTCTCCTGAGATATTTTTCGAAACATTTATTTTACTATAACCCTTTTCTTCTATGTGAATTGCTTTTTCTTTCTAAACTCAGCAGATATATTAAATTTGTAAAAACTTAAATTAATTTAAATTTTAAAACAAACACAACCTTTTAATACTGAGTCTTGAAATTATAAATCTGATAAGGATGGGTATGAATCGACTAAAAATTAATAAAACAATCGAATACTTTACACTTATTTTAATCAATGTAATATTCGGTTCAATGATACATTTAATAAACTACGCATGGTTTGACCCTGCCAGCTCTAGATTACTGCAGTTATTTAATAATATTTTTTAATTTAATTAATTAATTGATTTACAGAAGAACTGCAGAAGATAAGACCCCTCTCATATTTTTACTTATTTTATTTTTTCCTTATTTTCGGATTTTATAGCTAAATAAAAAAAAACAAGTTTCAGTTTTAAAAATAAAATTTAATTTTATGTATATCCAGTAACTAGAAATCTTTTTAATACAAAATATTTTTAAAAAGTTTTAGCCCCATTTAGTTAAACATAAAATCCTACCGGAAGTGCAGTAATTAAGTATGTTCCTGGATTATGACAACACTAAACCATCCAATTTAATTAAAATGAGTTTGCAAAAATTTTTTATTAAATATCCCATAAAAATTGAACTTTACATATCTTTTAATTGAACTGACACTTTATTGGAACACTATTAAGCATTATATACATTTCTTCCTTTTTCTCTTATTATATCACCATCTTTTTGATGATTTTTTGAAAGATTTATTTTATTTTAAACGTTTTCATGTATTGGAATAATCTTGAAAGACTGTAAATGTATTAAATTTGCAAAAACTTTAAAATATTAAATTGAATTTTAAAATACAAGCTTTCATTTCAGAGCATTTATATAATATGATCAAAAGATGGATACAAAGGGTCTATGAATTAATGAAACAACTGAATATATTATACTCAGTTTAATTAATACAATTTTCGATTTAATTATAAATTTATTAAGTTTCGCATGATTTGACCCTCCCTGTTCTATATCATTGCATATATTTAATATTATTTTAACTCTAGAAGAAGTGAAGACAGAAACAGTTTGCATATATCTTACTTTATTTTATAAATTTGGGTTTTCATAGCTAAAGAAAGAGAACAGATTTAAATTAAAAAAAGTGTGTTTCTCCAATGACTAGGAGTATTTTTTACAAAACCATTTTTCAGTTTTAGGTTAATTTAATTAAACATAAAATACCATCACAAGTGCAGTATTTAAGTAAATTTCTAATTTATAGCAAAACTTAACTCTAAGCCAGTAGTCAGCAAAATGCGGCTCTGGCACAAATATCCACGGAAGGCTCAATAATATTTTCATTAAAAAAAAAAAAAAAACTTGGTAAGAAGAAAATTACATCTTATTTTGATCAATTAAAATTCTTCTATAAATCGAGAACATGTATAATTTTTGGTTTAAGTTAAAAGATAGATAGGTTATTAAAATTTTGTATTATTGTAAAATTATTTAACGAACATCGAGTTTAATTGCAGTAGTTTTCTTAAACGTAAACAGAAACCATAGACAAGCTACCGCCTAAAACTGTTCGTATGTTTTCGGCGTACTCCGGTGTGATACAAAGGTACCACAAGTACGCGCGCATACTTTTTCTAAAGTAGTAGGGGGTACAAATTGGCCTCACAGACCAGCAGTTGCAGTGTGAACAGTTTTGTCTTATCTACCATTAATATCATAAATAAATATTTATTAACTATAAAATTTACTTTTATTTAGTGTACTACTCATTTAGTGGAATAAAAGTTTACTAAACAGGCAGATTTGGCTCCCATTTGTTTAAAAAATTGTTCTAATGTTTATATTTGGCTCTTTGGCTAATAAGTTTGCCGACCACTTCCCTAATCCATCCAACTTAATTAAAATAAGGTTGCAAAAACATTTATTAAATAGTGATAAGAATTGAACTTTATATATATTTTAATAGAACTGACACCTAACAAAATTCTGTTTTATATATTATATTAGAGATGTTTTCCTTTCTCTCAAAAGATATCTTTGACGGTTTTCCGAAAGATTCCTTTTATTACAACCCCTTTCTTTTATTGGAATAATCTAAAAGTCAGAAAATATATCAAATTTGTAAAAACATCTAAAAATTAATTTAAAATAATTACATCTTTTTGTTTGGGAGAATTTAAACCACAAGGGTGAAGGATGGGTAAGAAATGGTGAAGAATTAATAAAACAATCGAATATATTATATTTAGTTTAATCAATCCAATATTCGATTCAACTATACATTTGATAAATTACGCATAGTTCCATCATTCTGGTTCTAGGTTATTGCATTTATTTATTATTATTTTGACTTACAGAATAACTGCAAAATGAAATATATTTCTTAATTTATTTAATACATTTGGGTTTCCAAATCTAAGAAATAAAAAAAAATTAAAATTAATAAAAAAGGAAATTTTTTCTTATTCCAAATTTTAGGAATCTTTTTAATACAAAAGTTTCAGTTAACATTTAGTTTAACACAAAATCACTCTATTTAGTACATTTGGGTTTCCAAAGCCAAGAAATAAAAAAAAATTAAAATTAATAAAAAAGGAAATTTTTTCTTATTCCAAATTTTAGGAATCTTTTTAATACAAAAGTTTCAGTTAACATTTAGTTGAACACAAAATCCCTCTTATAGGAAGTACAGTAATTAAGTTTCTTAATCATATCAACATCTAACTCTAACCCGTCCAACTTAATTAAAGCGAAGTTGTAAAAAATCTTTATTAAATAGTACCTAAAAATTGAACTTTACATATCTTTTAATTGAACAGACACTTAATTAAAACACTATTATACATTGCAGAGATTTTTCATTTTCCTCTTTTGATATAATTATGTTGACGATCTTCCAAAATATTTGTTTTATTCTAAACTTTTTCTTGTATTGAAATAATCCCCGAAGTCAGTGAATGTTTTAAATTTAGAGAAGTATCAAATTAGCATGTACTGTGTTTATACGAAACTCAGTAAATCTCTATAGAGATAAAAAAAAATCCACTTTGACATCATAGGAAAGATGAGCTGTAGATCTCCCGTGTATTAAGGAAGAAATTGTACCTCAAGAAAATTTAAAAGCCATGAAGTTAATTCATCGAAGCATTAACATCTCATTTGCATTCAGTTTAAAATACATTTTCATTTTTATTTCTCCTGAGAGACCAAAGAAAAGAAAGGAGATCAGGTTTTAGCCTTTGTGAAAATGAATAATCCTTTATATATTTTATTCATGTCATATATAAGGGTAAGTGTAGGATAACAAGTACAGTCGAACCTCAATTTAAAGTACCTCTATATTGCAAATTTGTTCGTAAAATAAACCCCGAACTGCAAAGGGTATTCTCTATTTAATCAACTTTTTCTGGAGATGTATTTTTACCTATTCTTAAATACTTCTCTCTATTTGTATATTAGCTTGGTTTGGAGCGCTACGTTCTGCTATTCTGGTACAAGAGGTTTAATGAGACTGGTACCTACTGTTTAAAGACGATTTAGAAAAGCTACGGACATCCATACGAATCCTTAAATTCGAACGGTTCGGCTTGCCTATTGCTACAGATTTGAAACATATTCTTCTTTCCACTTTGACATCATAGGAAAGATGAGCTGTAGATCTCCAGTGTATTAAGGAAGAAATCGTACCTCAAGAAAATTTAAAAGCCATGAAGTTAATTCATCGAAGCATTAACATCTCATTTGCATTCAGTTTAAAATACATTTTCATTTTTATTTCTCCTGAGAGACCAAAGAAAGGAAAAGAGATCAGGTTTTAGCCTTTGTGAAAATGAATAATCCTTTATATATTTTATTCATGTCATATATAAGAATAAGTGTAGGATAACAAGTACAGTCGAACCTCAATTTAAAGGACCTCTATATTGCAAATTTGTTCGTAAAACAACCTACAAACTGCAAAGTGCATTCTCTATTTAATCAACTTTTTTCTGAGATGTATTTTTACCTATTCTTAAATACTTCTCTCTATTTGTATATTAGCTTGGTTTGGAGCTACGTTCTGCTACTTTGCTAGAAGAAGTTTTATGAGACTGGTACCTACTGTTTAAAGACGATTTTGAAAGGCTATGGACATCCATACGAATTATAAATTCGAACGGTTCGGCTTGCCTATTGCTACAGATTTGAAACATATTCTTCTTTCCACTTTGACATCATAGGAAAGATGAGCTGTAGATCTCCAGTGTATTAAGGAAGAAATCGTACCTCAAGAAATTTAGAAGGGATAAAAAGGGTAAAGATAATGAAAGATTTTTTTTGCTTCATAATAGTACGTATCAACACACTGCTAATGCCCCAAAAAGAACTTTTGTATACGTTCAGATGGGAAATCATTAATCACACTGCCTATTTCCCTTATTTCGCGTCTTCGGTTTTTTATGATATCATTGCTCCATTTAAGGGTGGTAAAATGTTTTAGCCTGACTTTAAGATACAAAGTGTCGCTAAGCAATAGGCTAAAGAGGCAGTGGGTTTTTTTTTAGACAAAGGTATAAAAAGATGATTACCAGGGTCATTAAATACGTTGAAAATGTATCAAAAAATCCTAAAAATAGCGTTTTTACTGAGGATGAGAGGGACAAAATTTTTAATTATGGGGTAAAGAAGTGATGGGAATGTTTTAAATGGAAATATAAGAAAAGATGATACCTTGACTCGAAAATGTATCAGATCACGCCCCCCAAAATAGTGTTTCTTTTGTCGATGAGATCCAGTATGTCAATGGGCTAAATAGGCGGTGGGGACGTTTTAGACGAAGAAATAAAGCAGATGATCCCTGAGCTCCTTTAAGGAACTTAGGGAGGATTCTCTTGCCTAGAAAAGGTAAGAGACTACGTCCCCAAAATAGTGTTTCTTCTGTAGGTGAGATCCAGTGTAGTCAATCAATGGGCTAAAGATGTGGTGGGGACGTTTTAGACGAAAGTATAAAAAATATGATACCTGGGCTCATTAAATAAGCTGAAAAGATATCCGAGTACGTCACAATAATGTTTTATGTAAGTAAATAAATTTGAAACTTTTAGAAATATATTGCTTTTCCAATTTAAAAATTTTGAAGAATTTTACTGTCTGAGTAGATGCATAATTTTTGTCTAAAAACATCATTATTAACAACATTTATCTTACGTTTTGAAGTACTTTTGACAATAGTTGGAAAACTGTATTAATGAAACAAGGCGTATCATTAAGCACAATTCTATGAATTTGTAACTATCGATTGAAATTTTGATTATAAATATCTAACTATTGCATGTTAGTTGATAATGTATCAGAGATTAATTGAGGCAAACCATTAAATATATGTTGGAAAAATAACGAATAGATAAATTGAGTTTTGCACTTAAATTTATACAAAATATTAGAGAATTAACATTAAACAGTGCTTCAGATAGTTTCATTTTATTTTTCATAAAATTTAAATTAGAGGCAAAGAATTTTTAAATTATTATAAAAATAATCTTTTATTCAGAAGTTCACTTATCTAATTTTTGAGTAATTATCTTGTTTGCTACTTATATTTTTTACATATTTATTAATACAATGTAATATATTACGAATTTTAATTAGGCATTTACAAATATTTTCAATAGAGATTTAAAACAATAACAATTAAGTAATTCAAAATATTTTTAAACTGCATAACATAAATAACATTTCATTAACGTTGACTTTAAAATTTTATTTATATTAAAGTATTTACATCATATGTTTATATATCAAGGGGGAATTTGTTTAGAGAACTAGAATATATTAAAGGTTTTATGACAGCGGAATATTTTCATAACCTAAAGCTATAATCATGTTATTAAATTATTAATTAACATTTTAATAAAAAATAATAAAAATGTTTTACGAAATAATTAATTTTCCCAAGAATCATATATAATTCAAATAATGAAGAGAATATAGAGCATATAACATTATCATTGTTTTGAATCTATCACTTCACTGATATTATATTCAGTTTATAATAATATAAGGATGTATATATATATATATATGTATATATATATATATGTTTATACATATATATATATATATATATATATATATATATATATATCTATCTATCTATCTATCTATATATATATATATATATATATATATACATATTATACACACACACATATATATATATATATATATATATATATATATATATATATATAATGATAAAAATTAGAGAGATAAATTATTACACTCTGACATTCATATGGTGTAAATATTTATTCATCGTCAACAATAGACAATAAGGAATACTAACCTTTACTTATAATTTGACACACGTGCATACTGTAGATGTATATATTGCCAGATCATTACTTTTTGAAGTCTTTTTTTGGCCATATGTGTATATGTGCATATATATGTGGGAGAGAGAGAGAATGTGTGCAGGTGTCGAGAGTAAAGGAAATGAGGGAATGTATATATACTTCCAATATTATAAACTCTTTCAATATCAGTAGAGCTAAAACTAAAGACATAAATTAAAAAAGAAAATATTTTATTTCGGCTGCTTTTACTTTGAAATTTAAAGCAATGGTTTAATTTGCATAGTTCTATTTAAAACTTTTTACACTTGCAAAAAAATATTCTTTCGCAATTGATTCATTGCATCGATTGAAATCATAGATCGATATTCATTCCCAATCATAGTGTATGACGTCTAAGAAATCAACCTATTGTCGTGTTATTACTCTATCGGAAACAGATGTTGCCAGTTTCAGAGGTAAGAAAGAACTCATAAAAGACGTAATCCATATGTGTTCACAGAAGGTGTTTATTCTAGAAATGTTTCTTTGGAGATTAAATAGAATTTTGTATGTAAGATATGGCAGTACATGTTTCGGATTTATTAGCTAATTTTTATAATTAACGTATCGGAGCATACATAAAAATACATTTTACATCAGTTGTAGCATCAATTTCAATAAAAGAATAAATTCCCTTTATCAAGATTTGATGCAATATAAAAAATAGGCTTTACATCATGTTAGTAGTTTATGTAGTGCTTCGAGAGATAGTTTTAAAAATTCAGAAGTGATGGACTCTCATTGTAAAAAGGAGTACTTTGTCAAAATATGCTGAGTGAATTTCAAGGTTTGATTTGGGTTGGAAAGTTCAGTCTACTTTTTGCAACACGATGGCTAATGAGTCCGTGACCTACAGCTTAAAGCCGATTCTGAACGGCTACGAACATCCATGCCACTGTGGGATTCAAACCCGCGAACTCCGTTACCGTAGGCCAGTACCCTAACCAATCGGCCATTGTTCGGCGTGAATTTCAAGGACACAAAATTTATGAAAATGCATAGTAAATTTATTTTAATTAATTTGTTTTAATTAAATTTATTTTAAAGAAATAATATATAGCTTGGTAGTTTTCAAGCATCAGTAGGCTACTAGAACTGACAATAATGAACAAGAATAATCTACAAAATACTATTTGCTTTTTTCCAATAGTTTTTTTCCAACTCAATAAGAGATACAGACATTATCCTAACACCTTAATAAAGCTGCAAACCTGTTACTCATTTAGCATCACCCGAGGAGCAAGTGGTAATCTAAGCTACGAGGTAGATTACCACGGTATGCTACGAACGCAGTAACATTACCCCGGCTGGGTAATCGTAATTTAGAAATAGGGACCATGCGGAAGTCCCTAAGACTTGACCTACCACCTCTAGAGGTATCGTTTGAGAACTTGGAGGACTTTGTGACAACGAATATATTTTACGTGCCCCAGTCACCTTTAGTGAACACGGCGGATCTTAGGTTGGCTCCAGTACCGAACCCGCAACCTTTCAGTTACGAGATCACTGGTTTTGTTGACTGAGCTACCACTGCTCATTTTTCCAGTAATTACCAGTACAGTAAAAAAGAAAATACCTTGCAATTCGTACCTTATAAATGACTTAATTTAATTAGGGATTGAATTATAAAACAAGAGACAAAATATTCATCTAATGTGATGTCGCCTTCTAAATCGAGTGAGCAAGTCTTCTTTCAGGATTCGACCTCAGAACATATTGTGCTTATCTACTGTTTTATCATGGGGGCACCATATTGAAATTTATTTTATGAAAGGTCAACTCAAATGCAGGGAAGCCCTCATCAGAAATGGAAAAATCATATTGCGCTACAGTAATTTTATAATAGAACAAGAGAATCTCGGAACATTTTGTAAAAGATTTCGAGCAGAATGAGGTCAAGTCTTTTATATACTATTACTAGAGCACCAAACTCGAAAGTTTTAAAGCTGTTTCATATACAATCCGGTATTTTTACAGTTTCTTTGGCTTGTTTTTTAAGATTCACATCTTAGACCTTTTATCATGAATTGATTGCAAAACGTAACACTTGTGAAACGCATTTATCAATGTCATTAGAAATGATTAAGCGAATGTCGGTGATACAAATCTAGGTATTGTTTAGGTCGAAAACAATGAGCGGCTCATCAAAGAGGTGACATAGTAGTTGGAAATTTCTTCTTGATGTTGTGCGAATTAGCTATGCTGGTTTGGCAATGGGACGAAGTTTTTCATTAAGATTGTTACATAATAAAGGAAAGGAGAAGAAATAAATTTAATTTTTTTTAATCTTAGATTTAACATTCAATTTTACCTCTTAAAAGTTATCTTAAAGTCTTGTATTTTATTTTTAAAAAATTTTCGTGCTGAGAGAAATAGTTAATGAGTATGTCATTGGAGTTCAATTGTATGGAGTTACACTGGATTCTCTTAAGACATCTAACAATTTGTAGACAAATTCTATAAATTGTTAGAACATAAATGAAGAAAAAGCTTAAACGAGTAAAAGTAGAATAATTAAAGGAATTCAAAAGATGAAATTTCTAAACATGTAACTATATAAGTGAAAAAGTGTAAAAATAGAAAGACTATGAGTCCAAAAATTACACATATAAGTATGAAGCGTAGATGGGTAAAAATGACGTCAGACTTCCTGAGGATTAAAGACGAGTTAGAAATGATTCGTTACATTGAATGCAAATTATTACAGAGTTTTTGATTTCAAATTTTCCTTTTTTCAAAAACAAACCCTTAA
>CM063501.1:66035882-66048382 GCA_032207245.1 Pardosa pseudoannulata
ACCATGATTTAAATAACTTTACTTTCTGACAAACATTGCCAAAATATAATTAGTTCTTTCTTGCAACTCTTTATATGTAAGGTGTGGTTTGGCCAGTGAAAATAATTGCACTTAAACTTCACCAAGTTTTGGAGAATTGTGATTGGTCTCCAGGAGGCAATTCAGGACCATCCTCGGAGTCCCGGTTCTTCTGGGCAGAGCCGGAAAAGGACGCATTGTAAAAAGAACAATGGAACAACGAACACATCAGCACGGGATAATGAAAAGTATAGGGTTGCCTGAGAGAAAGAAGGAAGGTAAAGAATGCAGCGTTCTCTTGGGCATTGGCAATTTTTTTTAGGCGTAGCACGTGGAGTGCTTCTTTTACTTTTTAATTATATATATATATATATATATATATATATATATATATATATATATATATATATATATATATATATATATATATATATATATATATATATATTATATATATATATATACATATATATATACATATATATATATATATATACTATATATTATATATATATATATATATATATATATATATATATATATATATATATATATAACATATATATATATATATATACATATATATAATATATATATATATATATATATATATATATATATATATGACAAAACTGTTTTCCGATGATGCCATTATCATTTATATTCACGTCCTACTTTGATAACACGCGTGTATATATAAGAAACAGATAAAATATGACAAACATTTCGGTTTGTCTATAACGAAGCCACACTTGGGAGCTTTAAATACCACAATTGTGTAGGAACCTAATTTATTGTACGGATTCATGCTTCTCATTGTTTCTGAATATTGCCTTCCAACTAAACCCTGAAGTGTAAAAGGGACACAGTTTAGGTCTTCATACTATTGTTCCATCATTACTTTTTCTTTAGTCATAAAAATGACTATTTTGGGGTAAATTCACGTGAATGATGATCCTCCTAATAGCAATACAAAAAGTTAGGGCCATAACAAAGCTAACATTCACGCATCGTTATTAGATATATTGTTCTCGGATGATTACACTAGTCACAGGGAAAGGTCTCAGTTTTATTATTATCCGATGTAACCTTATGTACAGATCACATTTTCCTACATTTTGTTTCTGCATGAAAGGAAAATAAAAATTATATACTGTGCCGTTTCAATACGTTTTATATGCTGAAATCACATTTATTACCGAAAACGTATATTTGCAAGAAAATAAAAGATTAGGAACAACGTAATAAACAGTTAATACGCAATTTTGGAAATCTTATTCAGAAATCTCTTTATTACATTTAAGATTATTTGGCGTTCATTGTCCAATATATATTTACGAATTTTCCCCCTCTTTTTTCTAGTACAAATTACTTACATTTATTGATATAACTGTCTGAGATTTAAAAAGAAGTACCATTTAGATATATTTGTGAGCTGGAGTTACATTTATTATCAAATATATTTTATGATCCTGAAAGCAAAAGATTAAAACAATTTAATAACTATTTAATAAGGATATGTGTAAATTTTCTTTAGAAACTTCTTCATTACATATGTAACGCTGTTTGAAATTCATTGTTAAACGAATTATTCCAATGAATTTTTCTTCCTCTCCCTAATTATTCTGTACAATAAAACTACATCAAAAACTATTACTTTTATATGAATGAAACAGTTACTCAAATTATCTAACTTTTATAAAGCAAATAGTTAATTTGTAGAACAAACCAATAAGGAGATTAGGTGATTCGGGCTTAAACAATTGACAATATACTTGAAACAAAAACATTTTCTCCGATATTTGATACTTGTAAATTGAGCATAATGATACTTGAGAATTAGATTGAAGAAAACTTGCAGTCTCATGTGAAATTTAAGGATTTATATCTTAAAATTGAAAAAATATGTGTATTTTTGAAACCCTCCTATTGAAATTTAACAATAACCAGATTCATTCTTCATTAGAGTAATTTAACATATTTGTTTTAGCTATGGGGATGAGATTTTTCAAGAAAGATGATTCATTTGAAATAGGGAATGAATTTCATTTAACCCTCCGAGTGGAACACACCGAGGAAAAAGTCTCCAAAAAATACGTTTTATTGTGTCAGTGACCAAAGTGATCTATGATTTTTTACTTCACCCTTTGTAGACTAGAGTGGAATACGGGAAACCCACCCTCGTTATTGTTTGTTTACTTTCGGTTATAGATATATAAATAGAGATTATAGATTGTTAATTTTAAATACATATAAAGCTCGTCAAGTTTCGAAGATCCTCCAATAAGAAATAATGGATTCTAAAAGTAAAAATAAAAATATTTTTAAGAGAATTATTTATATTTTTTTACGAAAGTCATCCAAGATATTTAAGTGGTGCAATTAGAGATACATTTGTTACCGCAAACGAAATTCTTCGAAATGGAGATTTACAAAGCCACGAGAAACTATCAGCGTCTTTGTGCCTCAGGGAGTAGGGATGCATCCCTCAATAAATTTCAGTCAAACAGGGGTGCAGTCCCTAAACAATCGACCTGACCCTCCTACGCTCCTACCTCAAAAATCCATGTGGGAAAACTCTGGCAGAAATGTACAATGCATCCATTTTCGGAACTCTTTTGGAAGTCGAAAATTGTACATCACATTCGGCGGAATTGTACGTGCAAACCGCTTAGAGGGTTAAATAAATTCCTTAGTTTTAAAGCAACCCTAATTCTAAGGGAGTATCTAACATTAATAACGCAAATAATTTTCAGATCAAGCTTGTAGAATAAGCCTGTAGTAAGATACAGTGATTCGGGCTTAAACAATTGACTATATACTTGAAACAAAAGCAATTTCTCCGATATGTGATGCTTGTTAATTGAGTGTAATTATACATGAGTATTCGATTGAAGAAAATTTGGAGAGTCATGTGAAATTTAAGGATTTATATCATTAAAATTTAAAAAAAAAGTATGTGTATTGTTGGAACCCTCCTATTAAAATTTAACAATAATCCTATTAACATTTAACAATTTAACAGATTCATTCCTTATTTTAGAGGAATTTAACATATTTGTATTAGCTATGGGGATGAGAATTTTCAAGAAAGGTAATTCACCTGAAATAGGGAATGAATTTAAATTAAATAAATTCCTTAGTTTTAAGGCAGCATCTGTCAAATATTATCTGTCACCATAAAGAGGTTTATTAGGAGGTTGTTTGAGCTGTATGGATAAGAATTTTTAAGACAGAGGATTCAACTGAAATAAGGATTAAATTATTAAATAATTTCCTTAATATTTTGGTAACATGTAGTACTATCAAATGTTATCCGTCACCAAAATGAAGTTGTTTTAACCATGTGGATGAGATATTTGAAGATAGATGGTTTAACCAAAATAAGGAATATATTTTCATTTAAATAATTTCCTTAATTTAATGGCAAATTGCAATATCTGTTAGCAAAAGAAGGTTGTTTTGGTCATGTAGATGAAACATTTCAAGAAAGATGGTTCAGCTCAAATGAGAATTCTTTAACTTAATAAAAAAATACAGTATCTGTCAGATTTTATCTGTTGCAGTAAGGAAATTGATTTGGAAATTGTTTTGGACATGTGGATGAGAATTTTTTATAAACATTATTCAAGGTTCAATGAAATTAAGGAGTAGATTTCATTTAAATAATTTCTTTAGTTTTAAGGCAACTAGTAGTAACTGTCGAATATTATCCCCCCAGAACGAGGTTGTTTTGGATAAACTACCTAATCAATCTACATTTCTCTCTCTCTTTCACAAGAGTTAGAATTCTAAAATATCTTCACATTAAAATGCAGAGAAAAAACTTTTAAGAAATTATTCTGCAATTTGTGAAGAGCGTTTCGAAACATTTGCATTTTTGTCCCAAATTAATTTATTTGCTTTTCAAAAGACAATTAACAAAATATAAGTCGTATTAAGTCATGAAAAAATGTTCAAGTTGTAGATTTTAACGACTTATTTATTAGCTCTTTCTAATTTAAGTGTTCCTTTTCGACGTTGAAACTAATATAACTTGACATTCTTCCTAGCTTTTCTAACCCAATTAATGCTTTCATTTGTTATTTAATTCTTCGAACATTTTTTTTTTTATTTCTGCTTTTTTTTTTTTTTCAGGTATTTTTTTTTTTTTTGTATTCCCTTTTTTTTTTTATATTTGTTATTAAAATTCTTCATGATTATCGCAAAAATTTTATAAATATTTAAAAAATATCATATTTTGATTTTTAATTCTTTAATTTTTGTATTGTTATTTCCAACATCAGTAATTTAGGTAATTTTAAAAATAATTAATATTTTAGAAGGACAGTAAAGTCATGACAACTTTAAATTTATATTATTCTACTTTAAAATATTTTTTAGTAATTGAATAAATTATATCAATTAATTAAAAAAATTTGCATCAAAAAATTATTTTTAAATATTTCATGCAGAGAATGCTTGATATTTTAATTCTTTAATTTTTGTATTGTTATTTCCAACATCAGTAATTTAGGATAATTTCACGAAAATAAATATAAACCTGAGAAGCAAACAGTAAAGTTCATGACATATCTTTAAATTTTAAATATTTCTACTTTAAAAATAAGCTGCATTATCTCGTACATTGAAAAAATTTAAGATTATAAAATTATTTTTTAAGGAATCCATGCAGAGTTAAATGGCTTGTACATATTTACATTGCTAAAGTGAAATTTGTTTTGTATAATCCTCCTAAGCTAAATGGAAATTTATCCCTTCAGTGAAAGATATTAAAATAGCAACAACGAGCAAAATATGCAAAAAATTATTAATAAATTATTTCACCATATGACTGTGTCTTTTATTTTTGGACTTCTATGTTAAGTTACTCACATGAATTTAAAAAAAATATTTTACTGTGGTTACTATTTCTGTAGTTAGCATTTAAAGTATATTTGGAATGTATCCTTAATACTACAGTTTAAAAAATGCATAAATATTTGTCAGACTATAAATTTCAAAGGAAAAGTATTGATATATAAGAAAATTTTCCTGAAAATGGAAATATGTTACGTTATTCATAATCTTAATTTTGATAAAAACAATTAGAAATTGTTTGCTAAAGTAACATTTGAGGGTCTTTTTATGATTTCAGTTTCGATTGTAATATTTTAACACTGAAAGGAATTTTAGATATTTAAAGTTTAAGATAATAATTTGTAAAATCAATGCCGTAACTTACTATAAATGCTATGTTAGTGACTATGGAATGAGTTTATTCTATAAATCAGTAATTTGTCTTTTCAGTAAGTTTAAAACTGATTACTAAAATCTAATATCAAACATTTTTCTGAAGATTCTATATAAACCTTATTACAACGAAGTGATTGATGATGCGTAAAGTGTAATTACAATTTTAATTGAACTTGTGGTATTCTAATTTACGTCCATATTTCTGTCATCCCAGTAATTTATGAAATCTTACCTAATCACGTTAGCAATACTGCATGTCGATCGCTTCAATATTTCAAATAGAGATAATAATCTGAGGAAAGACTGAAATAGCAAAGGGAAATCTATTAAGAGATTGGAAGTGGATAGTCCAATTATTGCTAATATATGAGTGAAAGATAACAGGGGAAACTTTCCATTGAATTCGTACTCAATGCATATGTTCAATTTCGTTCATATATTAATGATATTATACATTATAAAACCGGTCAATAATAACTCCTTAAAAATAAAAGCAGCATTTTTTGTCCTAAAGTAATTGAGCTAATATAGCTTATAAAGTAATTTTTTTTTATAAACTTTGCTTCTAGTTATTCTTTATCATTTGTAGATTTTTGTTAAGGTAATTGTGTGTATAACAAGGCAAAAAATTAGTTTTATTACAGTAGTATATGACATAAGAAAATTTTGGGAAGAAAAAGCATATTTTCAGACGTAAAACAAAACTGTTTGAAATAATGCAGGTCTTATTTTAAAATATATTTCCATAAAAATATTATTGAGTATTTAAATGCTAGTTTTTAAAATTTAAAACGAGCAATAAAAATGCAAAACACATTATCAACTGTTTGGCTTTTCTCTCTTCAACCATTGGTCGTAGAGAAATTTTTATAGTTACAAAAATATTTCTAATACCATAAGAATTTCTTTTATGGTATTTTTAAATTTCAAGAATTATTTTTACAAAATCTAAATTTTTGCATGTTCCTTCATTTATTTTATCAATAATTATATTCATTGAAATTCGCTCTATTAACCATAACAATTAAGGTTACTCACTGTGACAAAAATTGAATGAAATATTTTAATTCAAAATTCTCAGAAATTAAAATTTTTTTCTCCTCCTTTGAGAGATTGGTTATTAGATTAAATACAATAAATTAAGGTTTAAATTAGGTTGCAATGACCATTTTAAAAAGAATCTATTAGGATTAACATCTCATTTTTACTGACAAATACAGTCTATATCGACTTTATGGATACTTTAATGGATATTTTAAGGTTGCCCCTGGTTTTAAGGCAAACCTTTTAATTTCATTGGTCATTCAAAATCATCAAATACTTGTTCAATAATAATCTTATAGCACGTTAATAGATAGTGATGTTTAATTTAAATTTAATATTGTTATTGCATTACTTTTTTGTATTTTCTATTCATTGTTTTTTATGCTTATGTAGTTACTGTAAATATTCCTTTTGAACACACTACTCACTTACACCCCCGAATAATCTGTAATTTTTGTGTTCGATATATTCAATATATATATATATATATATATATATATATATATATATATATATATATATATATATATATATACATATATACATATATATACATATATACATATATACATACATATATATATATATATATATATATATATATATATATATATATATATATATATATATATATATATATATATATATATATATATATATATATATATATATATGTGTATGTGTGTGTGTGTGTGTATGTGTGTTGTGTAGACAGATAAAATATAGATAGAGATTAAGATAGACATATATAAATACATATGCACATTTCAGAGTACATAGCTTTCTAAAAGCTATCAGAAGCAGAGTAGAATCGGATAATGTCAGACAATCTCAGTAATATAAATAGGAATAAAAACTTTAATATACAATTTGTTTTGATAGTATAGAACAATCCTTTCAGATCCTTGCACTGTCCTTCGAATAACAAACGGTTATGTATCCAGCGATGCATATATACATACATATAAATACTTATACATAAAACACTGTGTTCTTGGAATGGAATCTTAAAAATTTACAATACGCGTTTCAAACTATTATTTTGTCTGATGTTTAACACTGTTTTGTAACTCTATTGAATATAAAATGCGGAGGATCTAGAAATTAACTATACAGATTGGAATAAACCATGCTTTAAAATTCATTGAATATGTCACCTGTAAGTTCAGTGACATATGTTTTATGCATGATTGAGATATTAAAAGGAAGATTAAAATGCTTATTATTGATTGAATACTCGTTTCGTACAGCATACAAAGTTAAAATATAAGTAGAGTGAATATAAAGAATTATGTGTGCACATTGATGCTCATAGAGCTATTCTATAAGACTATAATAACAGTACATCAGGGGAAAATGACAAAAAGAATAAATTAAAGTTAACGATAGTAATAGTTAAGAATATTGTGTATGACTTAAATATTTTTGTAGGACAATTGAGTAAAATAAATAAGAGTAAAAGAAATAAGTTTATTTCTAAATTGTTTGCCAAATTATTTTTAATAATTTTCTTCGAATGAAAATAATAACATGTCACAAACATAAAATGGTCAAGCCTAATTCTCAAGAATTTTCAGCTTTATTCCACGGTGAAATTTGTTTGAAATATTCGTCAAAATGGAAACCACTCAAAATTAGAGCAATTTTCCCCATACATTAACATAGGACAAAAGTAATTAAAAATGGCCGGATTAAACATTCAACCACCTTAGTACGGTATTCGTGAATGATATTTAAAATATGTTAATTATTTTTTTTATTTTAAGATCTACATTGTAAATATTCAGTAGTATCCAAATGGAAAGTTAGAAGTGTGCATAAAGCGTTTCAAATGTTATTATTGTAGAAAATAATTACTTTGAAAACGATTGTTATTAATAATAATTTTATTGTATATCATGGTAATTATTATGTATTTTGGAATACAGATATTATAACACTTTTTTGAATCTTATACCTAGATATATTTTAGAATAGAATACAATATTGAATTTTTAGCTATATTTCTCCCATATGAAAGCCCATTATCGATTTAATGTATGTTTACTTAAAAATGAATATTATGCCATTGTGAAAGGTTTTATGAAAAAATTTCATCTAAAAAAATCTTTGGATTGAGAGTTTTCTGAAAATATCATATTGACTTCAGCAAATATTTCCAAATACTCGAAAAGTATTCTAATACTTGCATAATTTGAAGGAAATCGGAGAAATAACTGTCGTAAAAAATTTATTTCAGAGAAAAGTATACGGTAACTAAATTTTTACTTATATGAAAAAACTTTATATGAAAATTGGTTAGCACAGAATATATCCGGCTGTAAAATTTAAAATGCTTGCTTTAGAATGCTCAACAGGATGTAAAATTTTTCTTTTAACTCCTTAATGCGCAGTCTTTTTGAAAAAAGCCGGCCAAAAATATCAAATTTTTAATGTAAAAAACACAATTTAGAGCTTTTTATTTAGAAAAAAAAATATATTTTATACTTGAATAAGTAAGTGTTATAGCTTATAATCCCATGTAAATGAAAATATCAATAAAAAGATTTTTTTTTTGCTTTCACATTGTTATTTTCAATTATCGATTGCATTCGAGGGTGAAAAATTATAGCAACATAAAGTACAACGTCTCTCGAATTACCACGAGTGTGCACAGTTTGGCCAGCTTAGCGCTCTCGATTTAACTCGATCGTGCATGTTAAGGGGTTAAGCAAAACTTTCTACTACAAAAGAAATTGTATAGCGTGTTAATATTTTAATATTTTCTATTCATATTTTCCATGGATGCTTAAGGTAAAATTTTTATTCTAAAGCTTAATGTGTAATATAAATTAAAAATGACTTTTTTAGGGGTAAAACGTTTCCTTAAGAAACATTTTAACTTAAGCTATTTCTTAAACAATAGATAAATAAAGACTTTAAAATTAAACTTTGACTTGGAAACTTGAGATTTTTTATAATAATATATATGGTCTAATAATATAATAAAAATTCAAGTTCTTTGGTTAATTATAAACATATTAATTTTAATAGCCCATTGTCAATATAAATCTACATAAGAGACATGAATGACAATGAGCTTGAAGCATGTGAATAAAATTTGATTATGTATTTAATTTAACCTGAAAATTAATGTTCATAACTTTATGCCATTTTTCTTTAAGTTTACTTTCAATATAAAAAAATATTTTAGACTGAGGGTTATCAGAAATTCTCATTTGACGTTAGAGAGTATTTCAAAATATTCTAAAAATATATTATCATTCAGGCATATTTTGAAAGAAAATGAAAAAATATTTATTGCAAGAATTTATTTCCATGAAACACCTATGGTAATTGAACATTTTACTTATATGAGAAACTTATATAAGTTAGATTAATTTTTATACCTGTTAACTTTCAAATGTTCAGATGCCTAAAAACTTTTTTCTTTTTTACAATAAAGGGGATTAGAATAAAGGTATTAATATTTTACTCTTCATGTTTTCTGTGGATTTATATGCAGGAATGGTTACAGAAAATAATTATGTTTTATACTAAGCTACCAAAGGTGTCCAATGAATAAAAATTACTATTTTATATATAAAAAGAATGCGATTGGAAAATTTTTAACTAAGCAAATTTTACTTCATTATAAGAAGCAAAAGAAGTATTTTTAACTTCAGATTTAATATCAAAATAATAAACAATTTTAAACTGAGAACATACATTTTAACAGCATTTAAATCCGTTGTTCCCTTCTTTCGGCTTCAGATCTCTACTTCCGTAAATGAAACTATAACTTTTGAACTTAAAACACCTATTTTGACCCTACCTGAATAAATTTTGATTGTATATAAATGCATTTTGAATAGTTTTGATATAACGGCTGTATGTGTGAACGCACAAATTTATTCCGTGAATTCAAAGATTAATCATTGTTCATATTTTCTCTTTATGACAATTATGACATTTAGATAGATAGATAGCTCCTGCTCTACTACCAACCCCTAAAAGGAGTTTATGGTACTCAAAAGCAAAGTGGTCAGGAGGAACCAAATCTACCATCAACTCACAACACAGCCTACCAAAAAGACAAGGCAGAAAAGGTATAGGCAAAATACCTCGCTATCACAGGAAAAGAACAGAGTGAAAAATTAATAAAAATAACAAGAATAAAAAATAGTTTTACAATCAACTGGTTACATTGCAGGACAGTATCAATCATCTAATTTTACATTTTCAGTTTTGACTGCATTACGCATTGTATACAATAAAAAATCTCAAATCAATAGATATTATATTTATCGGACTTCGCCAAAAGAGGCAGTATATTTTTAATGCTATTAAAATAATATTTTTAGCAATAGTGCAACTCTACATTGTATTAAAGATTAGGAGGATCGTATCTTGTGGCTGCTATTTCTCATGTCACTTGGACAAATCAAGCATGATTGAGCCTGCAGGCTCTCTTATTAAGGCCAAGGGGTGAGCCTTTTGGTTTAATGAGCATCATTAAGGTGAAAGAACGACTTGTTCACGTAGGTGCTAGTAATTTTGAAGCAGGGACAAAGTAGAAGACCCACAGACTTGGATTGCCACACCCAGAGGTATTGAGAACTTGGAGGACATACCGATTACGAACATATTTTAAGTGCCCCAGTCACCTTTAACAAACATGGCGGATCTTAGGCCGGCGAGGGTTCCAAACCCGCAACCTCTCGATTACGAGATCGGATCGGATCTTACATTTATATAAAAGAAGTTTTAAGGTATTATAATATTACTCTTGATATATTTCACAGGCTTCATAATGACTTCAGTAGTCGTCATTATGAGGCAGAGGAGAGAGAAATTTATGGTACTATCTCATCTCTGGCATACAATTCACCAAAGCGTACATTCGCGTACATTCCCGTACAGTTCTCATCTCTGGAGACTTCTGCAGTCATTATGATATTAAAGTCGCCTGTAAAATATTCAACCACCATATTGCAGTAACGGTATGGAGTGCAGAAAAATATTTAGGGTTTAAAAATGTAAAAAGAGTTTATGCATCTATCATATCAGGAGTCATCATATTTTTTAAATTTAATACATAAATGAATAAATAATGATTTTTAAAATAATATTTTACCTTTTACGAGTGGTTAATTTTCCGTTTTTTAATTTAACAATAGGAGATTAAGCTCATCGATTAACTAAAAATTAATTTAATTTTAGAAACCCACTGTTGCCTTAAATCTACAAAAAAAAAGAGAGGTTGAAAGACAAGCATGTACTGGAAGCTTGTGAAATATGTTTTTACAAACTTAATATATGCTCACCTAAAAAATAATTTTCCTACCTTCTTGAATTTTTTCATAAACTTCACTACCAATAAAAAAAAAACTTTTTTTTTATTGAGAGTTATCAGAAAATCTCATTTGACGTCAGAAAGTATTTTCAAATATTCTAAAAGTATTCTGATGCAGGGATATTTTGAAGGAAATCGGAGAAATAACTCGGGTAAAAATTTATTTCCGGAAAAAGCATACGGTATCTGAATTTTTTCTTATATGAAAAAACTAGCACAGATTTTATGAAGCTGCGAACTTTCAAAATGTTTGCTTCAGAATACTCAATAAGATGCGTAAATATATTCCACATATTTTTTTCTTTTGCACAAAAGGTTTCTATAGTAAGAGAAATGGAGCAACACATTTCAGGTAATCAAAATTCGAATGCTAGACATGCCAACAATTAGGCATTTGTGTCCGGAGCAAAAGCTTGATTTGAAATTTTAACATGCTAATTACAGATTATAAATCAGTACATATCTTATTGGTTTCTAAATTAAAATTAAATTTAAAAAAATTAAACAGTAGTAAATTGTAAAAGGTAAATTAAAGTTTATGAATTTAAACGATTTTGAGTAGTTTTTTTGGATTTAACAACTTTTTTCTCAGAACAGTGTTTCTTAAAGCAACATTGACCCTGATTCAAATATTTCTTTTTTTTTTCTATCATCGGGGATTCTAAAGTTTGTCTACTCAAATTTGACCTAAATTCAGTTTGTTTTTTCCCCGGTACAGTACTGAAAACGTTTAACATGCAGCATTACTGTGCGAAAAGAGTAATATACAGCATTATTTTTTTTGCAAAACTTTGTATTTAATTGCTGAATTGTAATCTTTTAGCTGTTCAGAAGTTTTGTTATTTTCCGGAGAAATCTGAGAAGTTTC
>CM063501.1:66053382-66103382 GCA_032207245.1 Pardosa pseudoannulata
TTTCTACACAAGTCGGAAATATTACCAACAAGTAGATATTCTTAAAGAAAAATATCATTCAAAAATCCCAAGTATCTAACAAACGAGATTCTTTATAGATTCCATACATAAGCTATCTAAGATATTTCAAAAATAAGATAAAGGACACCTGAAATGCCAACATTTCTTCAGAACTTTTCAAAGAAAAACTCCAGAAAAATGCATATTACAATTTTGTCTACATTTGAGAAATGATAAAAGCATCTATTTTAAAGATACATGTTTATTTTCCAAGACCTTTTTGTATAAAATTGTTTTAAGAAGTTTTGTATATTCGCAAAATATTTCTACGAGATTTTAAGATTGAAACCTGTTAGACAAAACATTATTACGAAGAAAGAATTTCCGTGCATATACATTTTTTGTTATATGGCTGTCGTAAAATACTTTCCTTGATAAAAATGCATTTGGTCGTAATTTTAGAGAAACATTTATCATATCTTAATGTAGAATTTTGAAATACTAAAAGGATCATAAAAAGTCCTTTATGACAGGTAAAAATTACTCTGCATGCGTATTATTTTTATCCCGTTGAGAGATTTTGGGAAGTATGTTAAGTGTGTTTAATGTCGGCTTCATGTTGCAATTATTATAAAGGTATTTCAAACATATACTCAAAAGAAAATTAATTTAAAAGAATTCTTACAGCAATCAGTAAAAGCTTCCATTATACATATATATTTATCACTGATTGGGCATGTATATATACATACACACACAGGTATATATGAATTTATATATATGTATCTATATATGTATGTATATATATAATGTATACACGTAATATATATATATATATATATATATATATATATATATATATATATATATATATATATAATAGAATAAAGAAGTTATTTAGTGACAATTTTGATATTAAATCTAAAGTTTAAAAGTATTTCGAAAGTTACCTTGAAATAAAATAAACTTGATGTTTTCCATATGATTTTGATAATAATGTATTACATTAAAGGCTAAAGTAAATATATCTTTGTATATAAAATGCATATAATTCGTTTAAATATAATTGATGTTCAGAGAATAAGAAAGTTATTTAGTGACAATTTTGATATTAAATCTAAAGTTTAAAAGTATTTCGAAAGTTACCTTGAAATAAAATAAATTTGATGTTTTTCATATGATTTTGATAATAATGTATTACATTTAAGGCAAAAGTTAATATATCTTTGTTTACAAAATTAGTCTTACGAAAGACGCAATTGAAAGTTTATTCTAAAAGGAGGAAACCTTTTTATTTTCTAGCTACTCGAAAATTTCTGGCATTATAAAAAATTTCCCTGTGTAAATTTTCCTGTGTTCCCGGTCTTCTACGTCCTTTTACCGAACATGAATAGATAAAAATTAAAACAAAGGTTTGAGAAATTAATTTAAAAGAACATTAATATAGCCCAAATTCTTTTTTTGCAAATTTCGTCGTTTGAATCTCTTTGTTTTCGTGCTATATATTCTTCAAATTAGCATACTGGTATTTTATTTTAATACGGTAGATAAAATTAGCTAATTTCAACAAAGGCTTATAGAAAGGTTGTAAGAGGGGAATCTAATAATTGCTTAGGTTACATTCTCCATAAAAAGTATAAAATAAATATTAACTAGTATTAAATTTTTCATTACGTTAAGGAGGTGGTATTATTTGTTTCATAAGAAAGAGTTTTAGGTATAACATAAAAATTTAAGACCTTTAGAATGCGCTAACTCAACTAAAACCTTATTATCAGTTGTTAATAAGTTTTAATGTCAAGCCCCCACTTAATAACAAAAATTTTCTTTCATTTTGCGTGAAAATTTTATAAACTAATTATAGGGCATCTATTTTAAAAGTTATAGAAAATAATCCCTCTTTGGAAATTTAAAAGAGCTAATTAAAATTGGATGACACTAAAAATTTATATCTATGTTATGAACGTTATGAAAATCAATTTTACTTCTAAACTTGAATATTGATTAGTTTAAACAGACCTTACATTTATAAATTTGAAAAGAAAATCCAGTATAAACCAGTAGTAGTGTTTCTCACCGACGAAAAATATAAAATCTCTTACAAACTGAATAGTTTCGAGGGTGTATTCATGAAAGACCTGCACTTCAACTTTTTCGTAAATCCGGAAAGAAGCACAAGCCACGATTTTTCCCCAAAATTGGCTGAAAGCAATTATCCATTCATGAAACAAATCAAGATTTGTTATTTTTTTTTGCCTTAAATAATTTCAGGAAATGGTTTTAATAAGCTCTCGAAATATAGGTAAAAGGGCATCTTAAAAGGCAGATTGCTTTGCAGTCAATGAGTAATTTGAATAGGTCCCTCTCATGAGATTTCATCCATCTCCGGATCTGATGCCCGCGCATGCTCTGCAGGTAGGGCGGGAGTTAGTACTGGATTTGCTCCAAAACATGTTTTAATCGATATAAGGCTTTGTTTCCGATGAATGAAATGGTTAAAAAGATGGGCTGGTTTGGGTGGGTACCGAAATTATTAACATCAGATAATTAGTAGGTACGAAAACCCAAAGGGCAGAACCAATAAAAATTTACGTTCCAATAAAAATAAGTGACGTGCGTTTAGCAAATGACGCCGAGAATGGCTTAGCCTCGCACTTCTTTTTTTTTGAAGAGCTTTGCTTGGAATATCTGCAAAATGCACGATTTTTAGGGATTCAGACTGATAGGAAGGATTTAAAATAAAAGATTTTAATATTTATGTAAAATGTTAAATAGTTAATAATTTTTAGATTTAATATCCTAAATTAATACATTCAAAATAAATACAATATATTTAAGAAATATAATTAATCATATTAAACTTAAAAGATTATAAATAAGTGACATGTGTGAGTTTAGTACATGAGGTAGAAAATAGCATAGCCTCGCACTTCTTTTTTTTGAAGAGCTTTGGTTGAAGTATCTGCAAAATGCACGATTTTTAGGGATTCAGACTGATAGAAAGGGTTTAAAAGAAAAGATTTTAATATTTATGTAAAATGTTAAATAGTTAATAATTTTTAGATTTAATATCATAAATTAACACACTTCAAAATAAATACGATATATTTTAGAAATATAATTAATCATATTAAACTTAAAAGATTATAAATAAGGGACATGTGTACTTTTAGTACATGAGATAGAAAATAGCTTAGCCTCGCACTTCTTTTTTTGAAGAGCTTTGCTTGAAGTATCTGCAAAATGCACGATTTTTAGGGATTCAGACTGATAGAAAGGATTTAAAATAAAAGATTTTAATATTTATGTAAAATGTTAAATAGTTAATAATTTTTAGATTTAATATCATAAATTAACACACTTCAAAATAAATACGATATATTTTAGAAATATAATTAATCATATTAAACTTAAAAGATTATAAATAAGGGACATGTGTACTTTTAGTACATGAGATAGAAAATAGCTTAGCCTCGCACTTCTTTTTTTGAAGAGCTTTGCTTGAAATATCTGCAAAATGCACGATTTTTAGGGATTCAGATTGATAGAAAGGGTTTAAAAGAGAAGATTTTAATATTTATGTAAAATGTTAAATAGTTAATAATTTTTAGATTTAATATCATAAATTAACACACTTCAAAATAAATACGATATATTTTAGAAATATAATTAATCATATTAAACTTAAAAGATTATAAATAAGGGACATGTGTACTTTTAGTACATGAGATAGAAAATAGCTTAGCCTCGCACTTCTTTTTTTGAAGAGCTTTGCTTGAAATATCTGCAAAATGCACGATTTTTAGGGATTCAGACTGATAGAAAGGGTTTAAAAGAATAGATTTTGATATTCATGTAAGGTGTTAAAGAGTAAATAATTTTTAGCTTTAATATCATAAATAAACACACTTCAAAATAAATACGATATATTTTAGAAATATAATTAATCATATTAAACTTAAAAGATTATAAATAAGTGGCATGTGTGTAATGACAAAAAGAATAGCTTCCCCTCGTATTTTTTAAGAGCTTTGAAGTATTTGCAAAAAGCACATTTTTAAGGAATTATGACTAACAGAAAAAGACTGAATAAAAGGATTACATGATATTTTACATCAAAATTACGTTTGTTCCCCTATTTTTAAGAATTCAGACTATCAGAGAACGACTCATTAGAATAGTGTTTGATATATTTTTTGAACAGCTAAATAGTTCCTTAAATAGTTTGAATTTATGTAATGAATTATCGTACTTCAAAATATACATACGATACATTTAACATTATGGTAGCTCATTATATTAAGATTTTGTCTGTATTTAGAAACATAATAATTCACTACATGAAGTTAAAAGTACTATGAAAACATAAGGAGCGTTTTACACATAACAATCCCTTCACTTAAGCTCTTCCAAAAAAAAAAAAAAAAAAAAGTGTGAGAGTAAACAAGCCACTGTTTTAGTCATTTCTTAAACACACGCCATTTCTTCATATTTTTAAAATTTTCATAAAGAATTATATTTATAAATACATACTATAGTATTTAGACATACAATAGCAGTCTAGATTGAAGTATCTGCATAATTCACGATTTTTAGGGATTCAAACTAGTAGAAAATGATCTATTGAAAGCAATTTTTAAAAATTTTGTGTTAAATAATTTATAATTATTTCGATTTATGGAAATAGGGTGTCTTATATCTTTAAAAGTTCATAAAATATTCAACTTTGAATTACATTCTTATAATAAAAATAAGTAAAGTTTTCTTGAGTTCATCCTTTTGTGTTTTCATTGGTTGTGTTTGGTTAGTTTTGTCTTGTGCCTGTAATTTGATTGGCTGGGCTCAGGATTTTTATAAAACTATAAAAGCCCAATGTACGTCGTATCACTATTATTATCATCTTTATTATTATTATTGGTATTATTTCGGTGTCTTTAATAAAAGGTGTTTTGCGATCTGCATCATTATGTTTCAACAATTATTACCAATCATTTAATATTCCCATTGTTTCACAAAAAAGGTCATACGGAAAATGTCATTTAAACTAGAAAAATATAATTATTTATAAAGCGTACGCTTGATGATTGATCTTTTTGAGGCATTTCAAATTCTTGGTGAAATTCAGGTCTTTTTATTTTTTTATTTCCTTAATACAATGAAATATTACATTTCTATAATATAATCTCTCCCAACACTGTTTACTACACAAAATATAAAAGTATGTATATTTCCTCTATACTGTATCTTAAACATAATTTAGTTGTATATTTTTTGAGAGATGCACAATATTACAAATAAAACATAGATGTATGTCTGGAATAAAACGAGGGAGAAACATAAAAAATATATGTATGGAGTGAGTTACATATAAAATATATATATGATATGTTTTATTCTTTATCTGTATTTCCATCTTTTCATTTTTGCTTGCCAGTAGACCGAATGTAATGCTAGCACTCTGAATGCAATGCATTTTTTACAGTCTTTTGTGGGTTTCGGATATGTTTGTATATCATATGTATTATCATACACATGATATAAAGACTGGTATTATCTTTATTTTTAGCACGACACATGTTTGACTACACATTAAATAAAGTGACACCTAAACAATACTATAATTGTTTACAAGTATTAATTTTAAATTAACTTCTCGCATATTCTTATAAATCATTTTTATATTTTTTAACTTTACATTAGAAGATAATGTGAACTATAGAAATTAATTCGAGTTTTGTACAATGAAACCACTTATATTTTAAAACCAAATTTATTTGCATTTATTTTACATGAATGTAAAGTAAATATGTACCTACAAAAGTTTTATTTCCTTTAATGTGATTTAATTTTTTACTGTTTGTCTTCGTTTGAATAAAAGAAATGCTAATAATTAATATAATAACTCACACTATGAAAAATCGTTAATGAAAATATTTCTACTCTATACAAAAAACATATTTATGTAATTTATAATACTACTAAAATTTCTTTTAAAATTTGGCTTTAAATAAATTGTAAGAAAATAGTGTGTAAGATAAAGTTTTATTTTAATTTAAACTTATAATCTATATTATAATCTAATAAAATTATATATACATATTATGCACATATATTGTAACAATAAGTTACATTCGGTGCTTCAACGCTTCTTTTACCTCTTCAATTTAGCCATCGCCAAGGGCAAATAGACCAAATAGTGATGGCTGACAGGAACAGGTAAAACAAGCGGTGAAGCACCGAATGTAACATACTGTTACACACATATATATATTTATACATATAATCCTTCTGTCTTCAGGTAAACATCTGCTGTGAATGAACTCTATAATAAGTTGTCTGGTATCAAGGTGACTGTCGATTGCCAGATGGCCAAATTGTAGATGAATATTTGATATTTTGATATCACTTAATTATAAAATATAAAGAATAACAAAGAGCAAAGAGTGCTTTTTAATACGTATAACGCTTATAATTCTTTCTAAGATATACAATTACTACTAATAGTAATGTTGAATAGATTTTTATAGGAAATATTTTGGGCAGTTTTGATGTATGCATATGTGTCTGATTGTTATGCATTATCCTTATGACTTACTGAATGACTATATAAATCTACGAAATTTTGCAACATTCAGATAAACCTCTGGAAAGGTTTCAGACAGGTTAAATAGTTCGGAAGTCAAGTTCGGTAGTCTGATGGATTTCGAACGTATTTTTGCCTATATTCGCAATGATGTGTAAGGCATCAATGCATACAACAATGGATTAATAAAGGGCTAAAATTACCAAAATTGATCTGATAGTGCTCAAAACGTGTAATGAGATAATATTTGTTTTAAGATTTATTCCATCTATTTTTAGTTAGAATATTTTTTAAACTTCAATTTTGCTAAATTTTTTCAAATGTCACATGCATTACGTTTCTATGTGTAACTTCATGATCTTTTGAAAAATTAAAAGTAATTTACATTTTATTTGATGTCACGGGCTTAAACCTTTTAGAGCGAACCGGCAATCGCTATAGGCATTTATGTGAGAATAGTTCTTATTATTTCTAACCATCTTTAATAAAATCGAATCTTAATGATTGTATATTTATAGTTATCTTGGTTTCTCTTTCAGTGATTTCAAAAATTCCATTACGAGGATAAATCACCAGATGTAACACTTTTTCTTAAATTTACTAAAAAATAAGATATTTAATTTTTTTTATAAAACAGAAATGAATTTATAATTTTATATAGATACAATTTATAATACAAAATATTACTTTTTTTAAATACATCTTTTTATAAAATTGTTTTATTTCTGAAATCGTACATATTACTTGTTTAATATAAAATCTAATATTAGTTTTGAAACTCAATTAAACCAACTGAAGGCTAAGCAAGGAGAAACCAGTTGAAGATAAGCCTTAAATATTTATTATATTATTATAACAAAAATTATATTATATTATATTATATTACATTTAATTTTTATAAAACAAAATTTTATTTATAATTTTATATAGATACAATTTATAATACAAAATATTACTTTTTTAAACAAATATTTATATAAAATTGTTTTATTTCTGAAATTGTACATAACTCTTGTTTAATATAAAATCTAATATCAGTTTTGAAACTCAATTAAACCAACTGAAGGCTAAGAAAGGAGAAACCAGTTGAAGATAAGCATTAAATATTTATTATATTATTATAACAAAAATTATATTATATTATATTATATTACATTTAATTTTTATAAAACAAAATTTTATTTATAATTTTATATAGATACAATTTCTAATACAAAATATTACTTTTTTAAACAAATATTTATATAAAATTGTTTTATTTCTGAAATTGTACATAACTTTTGTTTAATATAAAATCTAATATCAGTTTTGAAACTCAATTAAACCAACTGAAGGCTAAGAAACTAGAAACCAGTTGAAGATAAGCATTAAATTTTTATTATATTATTATAACAAAAATTATATTATATTATATTATATTACATTTAATTTTTATAAAACAAAATTGTATTTATAATTTTATATAGATACAATTTCTAATACAAAATATTAATTTTTTAAATACATCTTTATATAAAATTGTTTTATTTCTGAAATCGTACATATTACTTGTTTAATATAAAATCTAATATTAGTTTTGAAACTCAATTAAACCAACTGAAGGCTAAGAAAGGAGAAACCAGTTGAAGATAAGCATTAAATTTTTATTATATTATTATAATAAAAATTATATTATATTATATTATATTACATTTAATTTTTATAAAACAAAATTGTATTTATAATTTTATATAGATACAATTTATAATACAAAATATTACTTTTTTAAACGAATAGTTATATAAAACTGCTTTATTTCTGAAATCGTACATAACTCTTGTTTAATATAAAATATAATATCAGTTTTGAAATTTATTAAACCAACTGAAGGCTAAGAAAGGAGAAACCAGTTGAAGATAAGCCTTAAATATTTATTATATTATTATAACAAAAATTATATTATATTATATTATATTACATTTAATTTTTATAAAACAAAATTTTATTTATAATTTTATATAGATACAATTTCTAATACAAAATATTAATTTTTTAAATACATCTTTATATGAAATTGTTTTATTTCTGAAATAGTACATATTACTTGTTTAATATAAAATCTGATATTAGTTTTGAAACTTAAGTAAACCAACTGAAGGCTAAGGAAGGAGAAACCAGTTGAAGATAAGCATTAAATTTTTATTATATTATTACAATAAAAAATATATTATATTATATTATATTATATTACATTTAATTTTTATAAAACAAAATTGTATTTATAATTTTATATAGATACAATTTCTAATACAAAATATTAATTTTTTAAATACATCTCTATATAAAATTGTTTTATTTCTGAAATCGTACATATTACTTGTTTAATATAAAATTTAATATCAGTTTTGAAACTCAATTAAACCAACTGAATGCTAAGCAAGGAGAAATCAGTTGAAGATAAGTATTAAATTTTTATTATATTATTATAATAAAAATCATATTATATTATATTACATTTAATTTTTATAAAACAAAATTATATTTATAATTTTATATAGTTACAATTTCTAATAAAAAATATTAATTTTTTAAATACATCTTTATATAAAATTGTTTTATTTCTGAAATCGTACATATTACTTGTTTTATTAGTTTTGAAACTCAATTAAACCAACTGAAGGCTAATAAAGGAGAAACTAGTTGTTGAAGATAAGCATTAAATATTTGATGAAAATCTATATGATGGCTGGTGGGGATTTTGTAGAGGGAAATCGACTGAAACACAAAGCCTCAAAGAGAATATGAACATTTAGTCATAAAAGATACTTTAGAGTAACTTGAATCTTATTGGAAAACGATGAGCAGAGAAAAGAAATTTGAAATACGCTAGGAATAAAAGAAATGTTTGAAGAATGTCTAGAAGTATGTTTCAAAAATTGTATTAATAATTAATTTATATTTTACGTAGCACCCATTAGCGTAAACTAATGCAGAAATGTATGGATTTAATTAATTTATTGTTTTTATATTTTTAAGAGGGTTAAAAATGGATAAAATATTTTGCGATTTATTTCTTTGATATAATTTAAACGTCTTTTAAATATATATATTCTGTTTGATAATAAAAAAAAGTTTTATTTTAAATTAAAACGCTGATATTTCTTGTTGACAATTTAAAAGAATAATATAATAAAGAACAATATAAAGAATAACAATAACAATAACAATATAAAGAATATAAAGAACAATAATAACAATATGAAGAATATAAAGTTAATAACAATATAAAGATAATAATAACGTTTCAATTTTCACATTGTAAATTATTACATTTCATGTTTAAAGAAAGTATTATAAAGTGCTTTCGAAGGTGAAGTTTTAATAAAATAAAAAAGTGGTTATTATATTGGTCCTTACATTACTGGTATTTTATATATTTACGGCTATTACTCTGTAAAACTGGCAATAAATTTGCTGTGAATGAACTCTGTTATAAGTTGTCTGGTATCAATGTGACTGTCGATTGCCAGATGGCCAAATTGTAGATGAATATTTGATATTTTGATATCACTGAATTATAAGATATAAAGAATAACAAAAAGAAAAGAGTGCTTTTAAATACGTATAACGCGTATAATTCTTTCTAATACATACATTTACTACTAATGATAATGTTAAAAAGATTTTCATAGGAAATGCTTTGGCTAGTTTATGAGTATTCGAGAATCGAGTTTGTATTTCTATTATTCATATATTTAAAATTTATAAAGTATTTACATTGTAACTTATACAATGAATAGTAATTGAAGATAATTCATTTCAAAGCACAAAATCTGTTAATTTTATATTTCAAAGAACTTTTAAAGCCATATGTTGCTGTAAATATGAATGCTTTCATATTATTGACTTTTCTTTTTTTGTTTTAAAAAGAATAGTTTTTATAACATCTAAGTTTTATTCATCTAAGTTTAAAAGATAATTTTATAAATAAAGGAAAGGATATAAGAATGTAACAAAATGCTTATGGGCTATTTTAAATAAAATTTATTTTTAAATAAAAATAAAACCACTTTCTATTTTCGAATTTACACCAATTTTTCAAAATTAGTTTCGTAGGTTTTCAAATAAGTTTATTAAAAAATAAAGAAAATTAGCTTTAACAGTTAACGGCTGTTGACGGAGTGATTTACAGAATGCCTCTCACGCTACTGTTTACTTCCTGCCAGTATAATCATATATAAGCAATATGTCTTTAAAGGATTTTCTAGGCATTGTACTAGGTGAAGTCACGTAATCAGTTCAAGATTCTAATTAAATGGATTGTGATAAGATGGATTTACGACTATTAATTTAATGAGTTCACATTTAAGATTCTAAACCTTTTGATACAGCCAATAAGAATTGCTAATGTACATAATATTGGTGGTAATATTGATAATTTTGGTTTCAGATGTGAATAAACAATAGAGAAAAATATGTTTACATGGAGCTGTCAATCTGAAAGGTCTGATAAAACTTTCGATTTGTTATAAGTTAAGTAGATTTCAGTGTAAGCTATGGGTATTTACTAAAAAATCTGTTTTAAGGCCTTATTACACGTCTTGTACGTGTACGTGTTAAACAATCAACTGATTCAGCACGAGAAATACAGTACGTACTCTTTATAAGGAAAATAAATTGTTTATTGAATTTGCTACTTTTCAACGCGTACAGGTTAGAGTATGCTAAGATATTTAAATATACATTTTACAGAGTTTAGATTTAAATCTTTTGCTCTATTTTAACAATGACCTCCTTAAAATTTTGCACAACAATCCACAGAAATTTTAGTAAAATATATTAAAAATTGGAGACTTTTTATTTTGATTAAGAATATTAAACATTAACTGTAAGCTACAAAGTTTACAGAAAATACTCATTAAAATTGTTAAATGAATATTTTTCCAATGAGTACAAATACATGACCAAGGCACTAGTTTTCATTTTAAAATTTACCAGTGCTTTTATTAAAATGATATTGAAATTCCTTACTCTTTTTTCCAATGTTAAGTAAATTTATAATATTATATACACAATTGAAATTTTCGTACGATTCAATTTTACGAAAAATAGGGGAAAATAACGTTTTGTGGATGGTCACAAAAAGGGAAAAATAACGTTTTGTGGATGGTCACAAAAAGGGAAAAATAACTTTTTGTGGATGATACTTAAACTATGCATTTTTGGGTCACCATCTGTTAACAGCAGTGGAATAAGGTAATTTCATTCATTATGAGACAACTAAACTTATAAAAAATATAATATTCATTTTAAATGGAAGTTCAAAATTTTGGTTGGATATTGGCTATTATAGAAATACACATGAACAAGGAAGGGCATTAATGTAGTTAGTGACCTTATAAAGTTGAGGCATATATCGTTATATAAAATTCACATAAGTTATACTAACCAATGCTACTTTTCTTACAACAAACTTTACCATTTCAAATACATTTAGAAGGTTAAATGTTCGCATAACCCACATTCTCTCTCTCTTCAATTAACATTTAAGACTTTTGTAATCTCTTTGAAGATAATAACGTATAGTTCATAAAATAGTATTGAAATTTTATGCAATTTTTATTTGTAAAATAAATATATGACATTTATAAAAGTAGTAAAATAATTTTGCCACTGATATATCAAAAGAAAAAAATAAATCACCTGTTCCTTAAATTATGCATTTATAGTATATATTAACAACAGTCCCGATATGTTAACAACAGTGGAATGAAAATATTATATAAAATTCCCATATTTTATAATAATTGGTGCTTACTTTTCATACAACAAACTTTATGCAATTTTTATTTGTAAAATAAATATGTATCATCTATAAAAGTAGAAAACAAAATTTGCCACTGATATATGAAAAGAAAAAAATAAATCACCTGTTCCTTAAATTATGTATTTTATAGTCCGATATGTTAACAACAGTCCCAATATGTTAACAACAGTGGAATGGAAATATTATATAAAATTTCCATATGTAATAATAATTGGTACTTACCTTTCATACAACAAACTTTATGCAATTTTTATTTGTAAAATAAATATGTAACATTTATAAAAGTAGAAATAAAATTTTGCCATTGAGATATGAAAAGAAAAAAATAAATCGCCTGTTAATTAAATTATGCATTTATAGTTGAATATATTAACAACAGTCCCGATATGTTAATAAGAGTGGAATGGAAATATTATATAAATTTCCCATATATTGTAATAATTGGTACTTTTCATACAACAAACTTTATGAAATTTTTATTTATAAAATAAATATGTATCATTTATAAAAGTAGAAAAAAAAATTGCCATTGATATATGAAAAGAAAATAATAAATCGCCTGTTTCTTAAATTATGCATTTTAGAGTCCGATATGTTAACAACAGTTCCGATATGTTAACAACAGCGGAATGGAAATATTACATAAAATTCCCATATGTTTTAATAATTGGTGATTACTTTTCATACAACAAACTTTATCGTCGAAAATCCATTTCACTTAGAAGGTTAAATGTCAGCATAATGCACCTTCTCTTTCCCTTAATTTAAAATTCCAGACTTTTTCCAATTCCCTGGAGACAATAGAGTAACGTTGACAAAAGAAGTCGGTCAATTGGAAAGTCGACTAGGTATTTTCAGTTAAGCGAAGTGGAATTTTCCTGGGCTTTCGCCGTTGGCACACAATTTTGAATGCAGATGCAATAGATTTTTTTTTCTCTGTCGCTCCACAAAAAACTGGTGAAAGATGTTTGAAAATGGTACTGAGAGTATATTAATTTGAATTTTAAAGACGCTTGAAGCCTGTGGGAAAATTTCTGCTTGAAGAATAATCGTTTTAAAAACAAACATGATATAAGCTTGCCATGAGGATACTAAAAAATAATTTATGTTTATTTAGGCTTAATAATATTATTATTATTCCTTGTGGATGTAAAAATGCTCATAATATAGAAATTAGAGAAATGTTTGCATTTCATAAACATTTTTATCCTTTACTTTAAAAAATATTCTACATATGTGATAGTATGTTGATTGTTAACAATATAGGAATAATTGTTATGAATAAAGAGCAAATATTAAAAAAAATTAATCTATAATATTTCAATTCAGAAAGAGAGCCATGCTTCCACAAATTCTGCAATGTTATATTTCACACTTTTATGTCTTGTTTTTTATTATTTGTGAAAACGTTTAGCAATCCAAATAAATATATTTAAAGTAAACATGCTTGTTTAGAGTGTTTGAATTTGCAGTAAAATTAATGATTTTATTCTAGTTGATATCATTATTATTAGTTTATTTATTTAATAAGATTAAATTTAGATAAATATAAAATTAAAATACACAATAAGTTTTATGACATAAATTTAAATCTTGCGACAACATTTCAGACTGCCGTTTACTTATTAAATAAATATAAATAAATGACTATTCAATTGTTATATTAAAATTGGCAACCTAGATAAAAAAAATATAATCATATTAACCCTAAAACACTCTCTTGCTTTTGTTAAATGTTGTTACTATTGAGACAGCTAAACTAAACTAAAATTCTCCTTTCCACAGCCCTACTTGGGAGCTATGATCTAAGGAGGCATCTCTTATTTCGAAACTAAAGGCTTAACGTGTGCATATAATCCTGTCAGTTGGGTTGAACTTTGGACATGTGCAGGAAGCAATACCCCGACACCATATCGCGATAATCTATAAGACTAAAAAAATAAATTAACGGAATAAAGATAAGTTTTACATTCGCTTTCATTTTATGAAAATAATTTATTGCATGTTAACAGCTTTTAGCAGTTTATTATTTTAATTATGAAACGTCTGAGACTTAACCATATCATTATAAGGTTAAATTAAATTCAAGTAGTCTCATATGAGGATATAAAATAGAAGGAACCTAACTAGTTTTTATTTTTTACACTTTGTGAACTAAAACCGAATGACACTGTTTGCAGTTTTTGTCGAAGCGAAGTAAACAACGAATATTTCTTGGAGCCAACTTTTAACTGTCTGAACTAAAAAATTCCCTTTTATATAGGGAAAATTGGGGATGATTGTTATAAAAAAATTTAATAACTTAAAACTATTAAAGTTTCTTTTACAACATTAAAATATACTTTAGTTCAAAATTGATGATATATTTTTTAAAAGTCAAGAAATTAACGATAATCCAGGTTATTAGAAATTATGTTAATGAATTTCAGTTAGGCAAGTTGTAAAATAGAAGGACCCTAACTAGTTTTTGTTATTTAACACTTTGTAGTCTAGAACTGAATGACACTCATTGCCGTTTTCGCCGAAGCGAAGTAAACAATGAGTATCTCTTGGAGCCAACTTTTAACTGTCTGAACTAAAAAATTCCCTTTTATACAGAAAAAATTGCAGATAATTGTTACAAAATTTTTAATAATTTAAACTATTAAAGTTTCTTTCACAACATTAAAATATACTTCAGTTTAAGATTGATGATATAATTTTTAAAAGTCAAGAAATTAACGATAATCCAGGTTATTAGAAGTTATTTTAATGGATTTAAACTAGGCAAGTTGTAAAATAGAAGGATCCTAACTAGTTTTTGTTATTTAACACTTTGTGGACTAGAACTGAATGACACTCATTGCCGTTTTCGCTGAAGCAAAATAAACAACGAGTATCTCTTGGAGTCAATTTTTAACTGTCTGAACTAAAAAATTCCCTTTTATATAGTGAGAATTGGGGATGATTATTACAAAAAATTTAATAACTTAAACTATTAAAGTTTCTTTCACAACATAAAAATATACTTTAGTTCAAGATTGATGATGTATTTTTTAAAAGCCAAGAAATTAACTATAATCCAGGTTATTAGAAGTTAAGTTAATGGATTTAAATTAGGCAAGTTGTAAAATAGAAGGACCCTAACTAGTTTTTGTTACTTAACACTTTGTGGACTAGAACTGAATGACACTCACTGCCGTTTTCGCCGAAGCGAAGTAAACAACGGGTATATCTTGGAGCCAACTTTTAACTGTTTGAACTAAAAAATTCCCTCTTATATAGGGAAAATTGGGGATGATTGTTACAAAAAATTTAATAACTTAAAACTATTAAAGTTTCTTTCACAAAATTAAAATATACTTTAGTTAAAGATTGATGATATATTTTTAAAAGTCATAAATTTAACGACAATCCATGTTATTAGAAGTTATTTTAATGAATTAGAAACTTTCCCCGCTTTAGACAATTTGCTATAGTTTGTTAATATCCTCTGCTGCCTCAAGAAGTTTAAGTATTTACGATAGATATCTAAAGCTATGAAATTACGGAAACAAATATAATTAATTAAAAATCTTCTTTTATCATGTCTAAAAATGTTTAATACATCATGCCTTCAAAATAAGACGAATTGTCTAGTTAAACTAGTGAAACATTAATTGAAATTGTACCAAAACGTTTTATACCTTCATATTTTAAAAACAACAAAGTTAAAACAAAATGATTTGGAAACACAAAATCTTTATTTTTAAGAGTCATAAAAATGAAAGAATGACGAGTATAATGGGATTTTTACTTTCATATCTAACCTATACATCTCCATTTATGACTCCTTCCTAATAAAAAATAACATATTCTTTTTCCATAAATATATATAATCATGCACTACAGCTTATATATAACATAAAAAGGACAAAAAGGGAGCGCATGACAGAGTAGATATTTTTTTTACAGAGAATTACGATTTTTTTTGTATTACGGTAAAATATGACTTTTCCACATCAGTTTTCTACAATAAATTATGAACTATCAATTCTCAAATTTTCATTTAAAGAAAAATTTAATTAGCATATGTAGGTTTTCTTGTTCTTTAAAGAAAATGAAAATTATATTATTTAAATTAAATAACACGTCTATATCTTCTTATATATATAAAATTTAAATATTTTAATTTGTTGGAAGATCATTAGTCATGGTTCAGAAATATTTACTACTTCAGTTTTATATGCAATAACATTATACACGGACAATAATCCGAAGTTGATTTTCTTTGTCCCAATCGAATGTTTGATGTTTACTGTTTTAGGTAAAGTGAAATAATTTATCACATTCTAAAAATATTGAAGAGAAGGCAAATTCTGATTTATTCCTTTGCCAGTTAAAATGAGGTTCGGAACCTGATCCCATTAACCAATGTAACGATCACATAAAGCGATAATTTTAACATACAAATGAATAGAGAAAATCGGGACCAAGTGATTTCGATAACAATAAGCGATTGATAACCTTAACCGCGATTACATTAAGCGGAGTTCACTGTACTTCTGAAAAATATTCAAAACTTCCTTTCATTACTTAAATTACTATCCTTATATAAAGTTTCAGTGTACCACAGGGTTAAAGTATATTCTCTACAATTGAAGAAGTTATGGTATGACTATAAAAAAATTAAATTTGACAAATAATGCAAAGTAAGTAATAGCCTACTTATTTTATTCTCTTTATCATTCTTTTCCTTCTTTTTTTTTCTTTCTTATACAAAATGCCAATTCTAACATTCATGTATTCAATTCTATTTTATTTCAAACAACCATTTAAACCGACAGCCAACACTGCATTCCAAGTATCCTTTGCATTTCGTTTGGTAGCTAAAATAATCTTCCGTGAAGTTTTATTTAACGAAATGCTTTGATAAACGAGGAAACATTTTTATTTAATTATTCCACTTTCCAGTTGTTGCCACCAAATAAAAATGTTTCTTTTGCCGTTTCCAATGCCGTGGTTACCTTGACAACTTTTATGCCAGACAAATATCTTATTCCTAACAGTTTGATTTTACTGCAACCCTCAGAGAAAATTTAAGCTGAAAATAAACGGCTGAATGATTTACAGCTCTGACAGTGTGTAGTAAAGTATTAAAATATGTTATCGTGGCATTAAATAATCAGAATTGAAAATTAGCTTAGCTTTCAGGGAGATAAAATTTATACTCTTATGTCGTTTGAGAAACATACAACAGTTTGTTAAATATATATATATATATATATATATATATATATATATATATATATATATATATATATATATATATATATATATATATATATATATATATATATATATATATTTATATATATATATATATATATATATATATATATATATATATATATATATATATTATATATAATATATATATATATATATATATATATATATATATATATATATATATATATATATATATATATATATATATATATATATATATATATACATATATATATATATATATATATATATACATATATATATATATATACATATATATATATATATATATATATATATATATATATATATATATATATATATATATACATATATATATATATATATATATATATATATATATATATATATATATATATATATATATATATATATACATATATATATATATATATATATATATATATATATATATATATATATATATATATATATATATATATATATATATATATATATATATATATATATTTATATATATATATATATATATATATATATATATATATATATATATATATATATATATATATATATATATATATATATATATATATATATATATATATATATATATGTGTGTGTGTGTGTGTGTGTGTGTGTATGTATAAAAGTAATCAAGGGAAAAAGGAATAAATCACATGACTCTTAACCTTTTAAATCCCAGCTTTCTTATTTGTAGGCAGTTAATAAACCGAATGTCTGCAATTTTTGTTCTCTTGAAATCATTTTTTATTTTTCGCAAAGGTATATGGCAACTTTAAAAGCAATCTCAAAAACTTTCACGTACCTTGTGTTTTTTCTAATTTGTAATATGAATAGAGACTAATTTTTTATTTTTTTACCATTGCCCATAAGTTTGTTTCCTACAAAAATACATCAGCTAAAATCAGAATGAATAATTATATATATATGTGTGTGTGTAAGATAATAATCCATTTCTGCATTTCTGCATGTGTGTATTTATACATATCTGTACGATTTGTGCTATAGTCACGAAGTTGTTGACAAGCATTTTTTGATATTACTAAACGATCGGTTAATTTTGATATTGAAACACCTTCTACACACCTCATCACGTGATATGTCAGTCTAACATTGCTGGTCAACAGCAGATACAGTACATAAATGCTATAGTTGCATTTACCATTGGAAAAACTTAGGTATTTCGATGTTAAGCATCTAGTAATTTATCTGATTATTAAACTGTTTACAACGTGTTTTATTACTTTTTTTGCATAAAATATAAATAAAGAAAGATATCCTGTTTACAAGCATAGTACAATGGAAATGATGCTAGTCCAAGATTCTTCTCAAAGGACTGGTATGTCTGCAGAAACCTGCAATTGTATGAACGGTTAGAAAACTAAACAAAGAAAAAGACAAAATTTAAACAAAACTAAAATGTTTCGTTCTTGTTTTCTTCTTCAACACATCTAAGACATCAATATATTAATTTTGTTCTACTGTTTTTGAAAGCTAAATGAAATTTGAAGGCATGTATTAGACCTGGATATATTAGAGGTGTTGCTAAAACAAAATCCGTACGATGGTTGTACTTTGGAGCTAAATTTGACATTTTTCGGTACTGTGGTGTACGAATATCACTGCTGACATGAAAGTTCATAGCCATTTTGATTCAGATTTATAGGTAGATGCAGGTCTGATAAGCACTCGTGGAACTACAGAGCTCAAAACTAAACTACTTTACTAAAAAATTGATTGAAATTGAATCTTAAACTATTTTTATACTTAAATTAAGAGCCTGAAATAACTTTCAGGTCAGAGATGATTGTTGCAAGAAAAAGAAGTTGCAAGAAGTTAATATTGCTATTGTAGTAGGTAACCAAAGTCTTCTGGCTTTAAAATATGGTAATATCGGATTCTTGGAGAGATCCATTTGTTTGCACATAAGTCTGAGAAACTAATGATCATATTGTTTTCATGACAATGATCGGTTAAATATAATTTTCTTCTGAAACGTTGTCTTCTGGCATCTACGCAAATTGTTAATCACCCGTAGTTTCTATTTGTTCAAGAAACTTGTGATATTAGTTCATTGACTTCCATAGTATTTTGAATTCAAATATGCTATACAAATTAGATGCCTCAATTCAGTAATATTCAAGCAATTTAATTTTTTTTGCTAGATAGTACAATACGTATTTTTATTTCAAAGTAAGAGGTAGTCTAGGAAAAAACACTTTTTAATATAATTCAAAGATATGAACACAGAATTACTGTCTCGACACTATTTTATCCAGTGGTTTCATATAACACTTTTCAAATTTCAACTTCAAATTATTCTCTAAGACAAATTATTTCTTCATATCAATCTACTGACTTTCACACAACAGTTGTTAAATTAATTTAGAGATATCATTTACCTTTAGCTTCCTTTAGCTTTACTAGATCTAAACATTTGCATAATTATACCTATTTCTAACTTCAGGTGTCTTTTGAAACCTTGAGGATTTCATAACTGTGTCTCATTTTAAACAATTTTACGTATAAGTCTTTTTTAACGTTCAAATTTTGCGTATATGTTGGAGCATAAAATTGCTTTTTATAACTAATCCGATTTCACTTGTAACGAAGGTAATAAAGGATTGTTGCATAACATTTATGTTCAGTTGTTTTCCACCACGTTGCATTACAGTAAATATCTTTGCAGTGACTAGTTGTAAAAAATTGAAGAACGCTTTTTTTATACAATAAACTCGAACAAATAATTATTAATATTTCCATATCTCAACCATTGCCTTGTATTTATAGCAAATTCTTAGTTCAGCCATGATCTTTGAATTTCTTTGAACTGAAGGATTGATCTTTCTAGTACATGTTGATAAGAATAATTTTATGTTTGCTATAAATGATTAAAAATATGTAAAGGCAAGCATAGATTGCTTGTTTATTAGTAATTTGGATAATTCGTGTGTAAATACTTTTTCGGTCAAAAAACAAAGAAATAATCCATCAGTTACACAAAGTAATTATAATGTACTGAGTAATGAATAGTCGAACAAAGGCAAAACTTTTTATTTAAGGAAATGTTTGAATGGTGTAAGACGTTACATTTGTAATTGTTAATGTAAAATTTCTTGTAAAAAATACTGTTTCCAAATTTTAAAACAAATATCACTAGTAAAATAGAATTTTGATACGGGAAATCAAGAATATATTGTAGAAAAAAGTCTGTTTCAGAAATAATTGGGTATCCTGAGGCCTCTTTACATTCTATAATCCTTATAGTAAATCATTGCCTTCTATCGGTCTTTTGAAGTTTAATACAACTTTTGTTTTGTAAAACAGTCCATTTCCTTTCATAGCAATTTAGTGTAACAACAGAACACATCATTACTTTACTTATTATACTCAGCATCATACAAATTATTTTTAGATCAATTTTCAATATATTTTAAAATTAAATGCCTGATATAATATACAAAATAATCATGTAAACCTCTCTCAATCATGAGATTCTTTTATATCTGTAAAACTCATCTGCATTTTATTTAATCCACCCACGTAAATTTGTATTCCCAAAGAGTAAATTAACTTATTACTTTCCATCTGATCTGCAAATTTCATTTCTATTTCTGTTGAAACTAAATCATAAGTTCTAATGCAACTTCTGTTGATTTATTTCCTGTTTCACACACTACTTTCATTTCATAGGTAATTAACTTTGAAGGAATATCCGAAAAAACTTACAAATAAAAATTTCTCATGTCTGATGAGTTCATTTGAGAAAATTATCTTTTCTTTGACTTAAAATTGTATTTCATTTTGAATACAAAACCAAATGAAATGTTATTTTTTAGACAAATTAGTTTTTTAACTTTTTATTGGAAAATCTGGAAAGCGAAATATATATATATATATATATATATATATATATATATATATATATATATATATATATATATATATATATATATATATATATATATATATATATATATATATATGTATGTATATATATATATATATATATATATATATATGTATGTATATATATATATATATGTATATATATATATGTATATATATGTATATATATGTATATATATATATATATATATATATATATATATATATATATATATATATATATATATATATATATATATATATGTATATATATATGTATATATATATGTATATATATATATGTATATATATGTATATATATATATATATATATATATATATATATATATATATATATATATATATATATGTATATATGTATATATGTATATATATGTATATATATGTATATATATGTATATATATATATATATATATATATATATATATATATATATATATATATATATATATATATATATATATATATATATATATATATATATATATATATATATATATATATATATATATATATATATATATATATATATATATATATATATATATATATATATATATATATATATATATATATATATATATATATATATATATATATATATGCTTTTTCTTATTAGTAGCTTTTTTTTCTAGACAAGAAGTAAATATATATATTTACACAGTAAAAATATTGCTGCGTAATGAATGGAGTCAAATTACATATCTCGTTCTTTATTAACTAATAAAAAATCTTATTACACGCTTAATCTCGACCGGTACCGTCGAGAGACTGGTACCGGACTGACGCACTCCAAGTTCTTCGATGATTTAAGCGTTCATGGGTTAAACTTTTGTGTGATTCATCGAGGAATATGTGTTCTTACTATGTATATATACACAGTGTCGCACATGTGAAGGGCATGAGAGAAATTATTAGGATGTATTGAGTGTAGTACAGAAAAACTAAATGGTTAAGTAAAGCCTAGTGACGTCTTATAAGGGTCATTATCAATAACGAGTTAATTCTACGAGTTAGTTAACAAGATTCAACGTTTTATTCAAGATTTTATTGATTTAACGAGTTCAATTACGGATTGAAATAATTAAAATATATTTTAAAATTTTAATAGATAAAAATCAAACTTCGAGTGATGTTTAACAATAAATTTTATAGATTAAGAGAAATTACCATATTTACTGAAAATTTGAGGTACTAGAGAATTAAGACTCGACTACTACAGTCTGTTCCATAAGAGCGTGTCGATCATAACTCCGTCAATGGATAGCGGTAAGATACCGGCTTCATTGCTCGTGTTCTTCCTACATTAGAGAAGAATGCTTTATGGTTATATTCTTGATTAGATTTGTTTTGCTGTGTTTAAATCAACAATTCCAAAATGAATGCCACGTATGCGAGCCGTTTTGAGACAGTGTTACTGTGTAACCATCGAAAAGGACAAAAAATGTCTTGTGCAGGTGCAGCCCGGTACATGAGAAAGTCGGAATCGTTCGTCAAGAAGTAGGTAGCACGTTATAAAGCGGTACAAAATGTTGACGACCTACCAGAACGGGGTAAAAGCCGCTCAACGTTAAAATCGAATGATAAAGTGATTCTTGCATATTGATAATAATGGGGAATGTACAACTTATTAGGTGAAATGCATTTCAGTTTAATATGTATACTACACGGTACAAATATATTTTAACTAATTCGTTTTTATTTTCAGAGAAATAGACGACACGCTCCTTAAAAATAGACTGTATATATTTACTTTACAAAAAGTTTAATCGGTACGGATCAATATCATAGAACACAATAACTAATTAGATGAAAATATACTCCGTAAAGCCACTTTCAAACGGCTACAAGCACCCTAACAGCATATGTATCTTTAACGATTCTTGGAGCTATAAGAATTCCAGTCATTTCCTCTCCCAAACATTACGCTCCATTCTTTTTAAACTATTGATAAACTAACAAAACTTTTAGTTATTAATAAGTAACTCCAAAAAGATTTGTTTTCCAAAGAGTAACTTTTGTTTCAAACATCAGTGAAGAACCTTCACTATTTTAATATATATCTTTCTCCGCATTTATATCTAAAATAGAGAACAGTTTCATTGATACACACAAAATTTTTCCTATACTTCACTCTAAGCAAGATTTCTTGGGTTTTTCTAGCCTTCTTTCTTTTTATTTTCACTCTAGCACACAATATGATCTGTAGAAAAGAAAGTATTGAGAGTCTTGCCCTGACAAAAGATCGATTTGGGAGAGCAAAGGTTTTGCAAATTTGAAAAGTATCGACCTCTACTGTTTTGACTGCGTCTGGTCTTTTTAGAGGATTATTTCGTGGGTTCAAAAACGTAACGGGATGGTAAAAGAAAATTAGAGTGCAGTTTTTTTCACAAAAGAACCAGTATTAAGATATAAGAGAAACAGAAATACATTTTCTGTACATTTTATACAGAATTTGTTGTAATTATTTGTTTTATTGATTAAATGAAAAAGAAGGACTGGCTCTGAAGAGGGAAATTTCTTGTTATCTAAGACAAAATCTAGCTTTGTGAATTTCGGACAAAAATTATGACTGTTTTTCTATTTTTTAAAAGTTTCATTTAAACATTCGAGGAGTGCGGTGGCTAAATAGACAAAGAGCACGGAATTTGTCAGTTCAAATCTGCTTACTATCATATTATTTGTATGAAGTTGTTTAGAATCTACTCAAAAATAGATTTTGGTCTAATTAAATATCTTTTAGAGAAAGTTCACATAGATCTCCAAACCAAAGCAAAACATTCTAACATTTCTGCATATTCAGCAATCACGGTAACCTTATAAAACACTATTTACGACTCTTTTGTCACAACCTCACAAGACATCCCGACATATAAGTAATTCGAAAATCATCTTTAAATCCTTTTTCAACTAATTGTTTTTTATTTCCAGTGACATCTCTTACACACATACTTCATAGATATGTGATGTGTGTTAGTAATAGGTCTGTGTATAGAACCTCATAGGTAGCTTCAAATTAGATTTAGTTCTCGATAACAATTGGTGACACAAGATTGAAAAGTTGATCTCTCTGATTTGTTGAAGAACTAAAGCATGCAGCCCTATCATCTAAATAGAAGATGCGTTTAGTTTTTATTATTATTATTGGCACGCACATTTTCACTCACTGTGTAGTCAGCGCCTAGTTAATCTACTTTAAGTCTCCTTGAATATTATTAATAGGACCATAAAAAGTATTTTATGTTTTCTACAAACAGTAGAATGAAATTTAAGTATAATGAATCATATTTCTTCACTTTGATTTTTGTACTACAAGTCAGCAAGATGTAAGAAAACTTTCAAATTAAACTAGTACGTCCGATTTATGCCATATAGTTGTTTATTTATTTAAAACATATATTCGTTTCAAAAAATATACATATAGACAGCAAAATTTAGATCAAGATGAATACATGGATATCGCATATAGTTTCAGATGGAAAAAAGTGTTTTCATTAGTTATTCTAAAGTTTATGAAACACTTTGGATTGCAAGAGAATAACAAATATTTTTCCTGGAGAAAAAGTACTTTTAAACAAAATGTATTAAATTGATTAAAGGTATAAAAAATTTAAATAAACTATTATAAAAAATTATTTTTTTATGTTTCTTTTTAAATTATAAACTTCTTTTAGGTATCAGAGTCATAAAGAACTGATTTTTAAATCCACTACTGGTGTTTGTTTGAAAGTTGTAACAAAGATTTTTAATTCATCATCATTCTTTAATGGTGAATTCATAGCTATCATAATACACTTTTTTCGTTTAGTATAAGTTATTTTATATTTATAATAATTTTTCCTACATCATAATTAATGTTCTAATAATGTTGCACAAATGATTTCGTTTAATTATTAGAAGTAATTTTAATTAAAAAACACAAAATACATACGCTAAAAGATAAAAGTAAGAATATACCTAATTACTCATAAAATATTTTTTGAAGTATGTAAATTAAAATTTAATATTTTATATCAAATAAAAGCTAAATATTTGCTGTATTCGATGAATTTCAAGTATATTAAGAACAGAAATATATTTTAGTTTACATCATAATAAAAATTAAATTTCTTAAATTCTCAATTTTTGAAGAGATTTTTGATTTTTTTATTTCATTTTAAAATACCATGTACCTTTAAAATTTTAGGTTTACAGATCAACACAAGTATGTTACTTCAGTTTGATATAAAAAATTAATTTTGTAATATATATATATATATATTTCAAAAATTATCTTGAGTGGAAGAGAATGAAATTATTTTCATTTCGTGTATATTTTTTATGTAAAAAATACTACTTGAAGAGACAATGATGGATAACTTTAAAGGAAAGGCTTTTTTAATAACTGTAAAATACCCATTCTTAGAAGGAACATAACTTTTTTGATGAATTGAAAAAAAAGTACTTATAATAAAAATATTATGCCTCAAAAAGTACTATGTTCATTTAAAAGCTTTTTTAACCCCTTCCGGTATGATTTAATAATGAAAAACTGTGCATGAAATAACCATTTAATTTTTATTTAAAAAACTTGTTTCATTTTACAATTCTTACATATTCTTAATTAAAATCCACTTTTTACATAGTGTTAAATAATATCAGAAACAGTAAAATTAAGAAAATATCAAAGCAAAACATTAATAAGGTATACAGATAACAGTCTTCAAGCTAGTGGTACTTTTCAAAACAAAATGCAAAACAATTCTTAATTGTTTACACCGACAAGTAGTCTCACTTTTAATTTGATTCTTGTAACACGCAAGGCATTTCTTAGAAGGTTTTCTTTTATTCTGACTCATTAATTTGGCAATGACTTGTACCAAGAAATTCTAAGTAAACAATATGCAATAGTGACTTGTGATTTTTACAAGTGATAAAAGTGTTCCAAATTCAGTACACTAGAAATTTTAAACTAAATTAATTATCATATTTAACAGTAACTTTAATCGCATGACGAGTGTAGCTCGTCATTGTGCGGTATGGAATGAAAAACTAATGACGAGCTAGACTCGTCATTTTACCGGAAGGGGTTAATGTGCATCTAAATTAGCTTTTGAATAGACTTTGCCTTTTCTTGAAAATTCTTAAACTGTGATAAATTATTTCATTTTACCCAAAACAGAAAACATCAAACATTTGATTGAAACACAGAAAATTAGCTTTGGGTTATTCTCCGTGTATAATGTTATTACCTATAACACTGATGTAGTAAATATTCCAGAACCATTACTAATGTTCTTCTACCAAATTAAAATTTTTTATATATAAGAAGATATGGAGTGTTATTTAATTTAAATAACCTAATTTTCATCTTCTTTAGAGTACAAGAAAATATATATATATATGTGTTAATTAAATTTTTCTTTAAGCGAAAATTTGAGAATTGATGTTTAATAATTTATTGTAAAAAACTGATGTGGAAAAGTCATATTTTAGACAGAAGGAACCCGTTCTTTTCTTTTCCATCGCTGTTGCTTGAATTTTTCAGAATTCTCCTCTTCAACCTAGGGAAATGGGGAATAAACAAAAGATTAGGAAATTAAATGTTCCTGGAATTTTTCAGAAATATGGACAATCTGCTAGTGGTCAATGGTTGTGACATAAGCAGAAGGCAACACATTCTTATCGGAACTGAGAAACAGTGTATTCACATTTTATGCCTTGCTCGCTTACATGTAGATTATCGATATTGAAGCCAGAAAACGAAATGATTTAACGTTAAAACATAAGATCGAAATTTTAAATCGTTAAGACAGGTTGATTATGATTACGAACAACTTAATTAGAAAAATTTTAGACAGACATCAACTGATCAATTTTTTAATTTATGTATACAATTCTTATGTTTTAAAGGATAATATGCAGTACATAAATATAAGGTGTGTTTTTTTCATTTTGTTTTGAAATTTAGTACGTGTGAATTAAAGGAGGGGGTAAATTTATCTAATTTTTCATATCGTTTATTGTTATCAATCGGTTATTGTTATCAAAATCACGGTGTCCCAAACTGATCACATTAAGCGGAGTCCACTGTATAATCTTCATATTTAGCACTGATATATCTTGACTTCATATGTGGCTAAAAGTTTGTTTCGATTTTCGTTAAAAGTTGGTAGCACGGGATAGAAAAACTGATGCATCAGATTTATTGAAGGAGTGGATCAATTAAAAAAATACCTTATTTCTGTTTTGTTTTATTTCTTTATCATTAGAATTTATTTAAAAATAACATTTGTAAAATTTTAATATAATATTACTCTAATAAATGCATTGTCTGTTTTGATTAATTAGCAGCTTCCCAAACTACTCAGTCTTACAATAAAACTTCTTGAATTTTACTTAACAGTATGAAGCTGAACAGATGACTTTTAATACGCTTTAAGGTAAAATTTTAAAAATTAAAACAACCGGAAATGATTTTTTATCTTTGATTTTTGTATAATGTATAAGCGAAAGGGTTGAAAGTAGACAGTTACTATCATATCATACTAAAAGCACTTGAATTTTGATTGTATAATTAACACATATTTATTATTACCTTGTATAATTTGATTTAAAATATTCCAATTAGCTAAAACGTCTTCCAATACTGCGATTTTCATATCTTTGTCAAAGAAGCCTCTTTAGAGACTCTTTACTAACATAAGTGAGATAACTCAAGAGGAGTAGTTCAGTTTTGTTTGGATTCGATAGCCATCATCAATTGTTACTATACGAACGATAATAACACCTTAATACCGATCTTGAATGATTTCGGATATCCATGCCAGCAGCAAGATTTAAATCCACCACCCTTGTTTCCATTCTTCAGCTTTCTATCGATCTTTTCATTTTCTGGTTCGGTTTGGAATGCTACGGTCTACTTTTTGCAACACGAGGGCTAATGGGACCGGTATCTACAGCTGAGAGCCGATTCAGAAAGGCTACGAACATCCCTGCCACAGTGTGTTTCGAACGCACGAACTCCGGTATCGATGGCCAGCACCCTAACCAATCGGCCATCGTTCGGCCATTTTCTGGTTCGAGAAGAGTGGATTAGATGTAGAAGATAATATATAGTGATTTGTTTTGGTATTTATTTTGTGATGAGATGAACTTATACCTTGATAAATCTTTTAAGGCAGTTTTAAGGAACATATATGTTATCTGCGTCATTCAAACTCACCGATTACAGTAACGAAATCAAATACATAAACAAATATATTAATCGTCATCTGACTCAAATGTTAAAATAATATATTTTTATTTTTTATCACAGGAAATACCTAACTACACAAATTCCACATTTATATGTTTTCTACAATTTGAAATGATACATTAGTAAGAGAGAAAACTATTTATATACATCCAAGAGTACAACGCTTTATGTATAGTAACCAGACAGTGGAAGAAAAGTGGATCTTAATGCAGTCCTTATGATTCTTTTAGCATAATTCTTCAATTTAGAAAGGGAAGATGCAGTATGCGAAACATTTTCACAAGCAAAAGAAATCCTTATTCTTTTTCAGTTGTCATAATACATACGGTTTAAATTTTTAAGTGCTGATACATAATGTTTTATTTCCCATTTTTACATAAGAGTACAATATTTTTGTCATTATTTTTTTATCTCTTGTGAAAATAATTTTAAGGCGAAAGTGGACTTTTACTGTAACCTTAAGAAAGTCCAAACACTCACGAAAGAAATTTAAGTGAAAATTCGTTAATCCTATGCCTTTGAACTATAAAATGTATTTAAGGATGAGAAGTAAAGGTGTATGAAAAGGTAAATGTATGTAAATGTATAAGAAGGTAAATACATGTAAACGTATGTAAATGTATGAAAAGGTATCTTTAATATCCAGAATCGTATAATTAAAACATTAATTTTAATAATAACTTTAAATGTGTTTCGAAATAAAGCATTTTATGTTTTACGAATATTTGAATCAATCGAAGTGCATTTCTAACTGTGATATATTTTTTATTCCCTACTTAGTTTTAATATCAGAAGTCTTGAATGGGTGCTAAGTAATTCTGGGACACCTCAAGATGTTTTTAGGAGTAAGTTTTGGAACAAATTTCATAGGTAATCATAGCGAAGGACATGTGTTCTCACTGATTCATTTTGCAGTATCAAATGAAAGGTAGTTCTTGTACTGATAAATATTTAATTTCTCATATTTTAAAAATAATATAATCAAATAAAGAGTAATAGGAAAATGTTTCACTATCTACTGGTGGTAAAAGCCAAGTGCATATTTTTTTTATTACATTTCTTTATATTCCAGTAAATTTATTAAAAAGTAATTTTATTAGTGGTATCACTATTTCTATTTAATATTATTGCTTTTCTATTGTAATTCATTAAGTGCAATAAATGTATTTGAAATACTTCTAATTTATGATATTTTATTCGAAGTGGTATTGAATTATATATGGTTGTTCATTAAATAATCCCCTATATAATAGTAGTCTAAGTTTTCTTTCCGTCTGTCCTCGAATTTATGAAGCGGTTGTACCTGGAATAGATAGAGGCATCCATATTGGATTCTTGATGAGTTAGGGTTAGCAAGTTCGAAATGCACCCCTTTAATCCTATTCTAACGTTTAAAGCCATTGTTTCAAGCCCTATTTTCCCCGGTTAAGAGTAGGCGATTAAATTTATCAATTTATAAGTAAATGAAAATAACATTTTTCTAGCATTATGACATCATTTCTTTAACCATCTCATTTAATCATTTCTTATTTTAAATTATTTAAATATCGTCTATATAATTTTCATACGTTTCATCACTGAAATTATATATAATGTAAATATTTTTCTTTTCTATTTGGCTTAAATAATAGATTGGGTACATATGTAATAATTTTAAAGTCAATCATCGATTATTTTTTCTTGCGACGAAAATATTATCACCGGTATTAACAACAAATTCTATCTACATCCAGAGTATAGTGGAAATTATAATTTCATTCCTTTACTTCCATTAATTACTGTATGAAAAAAATTGGGAAGAACTTACTGATAATTTCGACGTAGCTAAGAAAACTCTGAATTACCTTTCTGTATGAATTCAACGTGATTCTAAACTGCATTCACATTATCGGTAGACTTTAGAGGAGTATGAAGATAAAGAAATTATTGAGCCTGTACCATATAATTCTAGCCAAAAAACAACTTTTTTTACTGTCATGGGTATTCACAATTCTAAAATTGAAAATTTTACTGACTTCATATGCTTATATGCTAGTAATTAAAGATATTTATAATAAGATTTTCTTTTAAAATATATTAAAAAAACATCTTTGCATATACTGTATAGGTATCTTATATCATTAGTTTAAAAATGTTATACTTAGAATCAAATACAGTGTGATAAAAGGAAAAAACTAAACAAAATTTATTCACAAAAGTGTCTTTTATAGCGATATCAAGTTGTGCGACCTATTTCATTCTACTTAACTTAAATGGTACAAAGATTCTTTTACTTATTTTAAATATTGTTCTCATCAGGTCTGGAACCAGATGGTAGGCATAGTAGGCAATTGTCTACGGTGAAAAATTTCAGGAGTGACAAAACCGCCTAAGTTTTAAAACACAAAAAGGAGTAATTAATGCTTTTAAAATCATAGCTTTCCTTAAAATTGTTCCAAATGTAAACATTTGTTTAAGAAATGCTGCCGATAGTTGCTTCTACCAGTAGAAATACGTCTTTTAAACTGAAAACAATAAACAATTATGTAACAACCAGGTGTACTCAAAGCTCTCTTAAGGGATTAGAAAGTTTGATCATAAAACATAAATGGAGTATTATTATAGTACTGACTGAATTTATTCGAGGTCTTGTAGAAAAGAAACTTTAAAAGAGATTGTTTCACTTAAGGTTTTAATAGTATATTATTGTACTAGTTTTTAACTTGAATTATACTTGAACTAATAAGGCACTAGTCCACAGCTCATTTAATGTAATAAAATTTTAATTTTAATAAAACACTTTACCGTAAATCTGTATGAGTCTGTATTAGCATTATCCCATTTTATGGTGAACATTGTTCTTGTATAATTCAATGTATGGGTTCTTTTTAAGTTTTGGGAGCAGATTTTTGGTGATTTTTTACGTCTTAATATATACTAGGAACAAACAGCCCTGTACAAATCTATGCTGCTAAAAATATATCACAGTAATTTCCCTACAAATATTGTCTATTGAGTATCTTCCTCTTTAGACTTTTGTCCAAATATCATCCATGTATTAAAAGATGTTTGGTAACAGTTTTTAGGTTAAGAACTTATATTGTTGCTATTTTTTTTATTTAATCGCATAATATAAACAACACAAGGATAAATAAAAAAAAGAAAAGGAAAGGTTAAATTTCTTTATTTAATTTTAATGCATTTTACCTTGAAGTATGAAGCACATAAAAATTAAATTTGGTTTCTACGATTTCAATTATTTGCTGCATCTGTAATTTATCTAAATGAATATAAATTTTTCAATGGAATTAAGTTATTAAAATAATAATGCAAGATGTAATCAAATTATCTTTAGTTGTTCTTTAATAAATTGATTATCTTCATTCTTTTACAAAATATTGTCGAAGGCAAATCATTTTATCTTCCTCTGTGTGATAAAACAAAGTCTCAAACACACAAATGTAAAATTAAGTTACTCTAGTAAATTTTATTAAGTTTCTTTTTGGGTAAAACCTAACATATTTAAGGAATCAATAAAAAATGAGCCCAGGAGAAATAAATCATAGGAATAAATCCATCCGAACAGATTTAAAATAAGAGGTTAAATATTCAAGACAATCTTTTTATGCTTAATATCGAGACTATAATGTAGAATATCGAGACTTTTAATGTGATTTTAATTATATGGAATAAAAGTAGCAAATAAACGTGTTGTGATGAAAACTAAGGATTATTTTGGAATTTATTTCATTCATTTGACTAGATTAATAAATTTTAACAAATTTAAATTTTTTTAAGTTAAGCCTTTATACATCTGTCACAATCAAATATCACATCTTAAACCTGCATAAATTTGTCTTTTAACTTATTTAAATTAAATTAATGAAAAATATCTTAGAGCTAACACATTTATCTTATTGGAAGCTTCTTAGAGAAAATCTTCTACTTACGAATTTTCAATAGATAACTGAGTTTCTGAGCTATAGGAATAGTATTACATAGAGTAAAAGCAGAAATTAAGCTTGTTGTGAATAAAATTAAGATTTTGGCCCTTAACTATTATACAGTTTTTGAAGTATATGCATTTTAATTGTTTATATATATATATATATATAATATATTATATATATATATATATATATATATATATACATATATATATATATATATATATATATATATATATATATATATATATATATATATATATATATATGTATATATATATATATATACATGTATATATGTATATATATATGTATATATATGTATATATATACATATATATATATATACATATACATATACATATATATATACATATACATATATATATACATATACATATACATATACATATATACATATATATATATATATATATATATATATATATATATATACATATATACATATATATATATATATATATATATATATATATATATATATATATATATATATATATATATATATATATATATATATAATATATATTATATATATATATATATATATATATATATATATATATATATATATATATATATATATATATATATATATATATATATATATATATATATATATATATATATATATGCTGCTTAGGTTTCTATTTATCTTATTAGCAAATGAAAAAATATTAGCACTAACACATGTATAATTATCTTGCAGTTATTTAGGATAAATCCTCTATTTCATATTATCAAGAGACAACTGAGTTGCTTCGTTACAGGAATAGTATTTAATATAGGTTTCTTATACAAATGGATTCATCGTAAAGCTATAATAATATATATTTCTCTATTTCTTATGTAAAATAGTTATTGATTATCACTGCATAGTTATTTAGTAAGGTTTAGAAAGTTTCAAATTAGATATGTTTCTAAGAAATAATTTCTTATAAGAAATTCATCATAATTACTACCAATGCCACCAAATACTTTAAATATCATTTGTGTAAAATGTAGATACCTAATCGATGAATAGAACATCCAGCATTTTGGGGTAGTGTAAATAAAGACCTACTTTGTATTTTTACTTCGCTATTTCAAACGTTATTTGTTTTTCCAAAACTTAATTCTTTACGGCTTAAAAAATTAAATAAGAATCTATTTAGAAAACTGTTGCAAGCTACTTTTAAAAGTAAGGCTGGTTACACTAGAGCAATACGACTATATTCTGCAACACTTAGGACCGATTAATAGGACTACACATAAGTTCTATTTAACACATTCGCTGCCGATCCTCTGACGTCATATAATGACAGTTTCCTATATGTTGATCACGCGCTGGCGCGTTGATCGGCAGCGAACGTGTTAATTAGAACCTGCTGCTTATTCTTCATATATTCTTCATAGTTTCCTTTTATTAATAAATAGTAAAATGATTTTCAAACTAACTATTACAGTGACACCTTTTTTACATCTAGGCTTGTTATGTAGCTTAAAATTCAATTTAAATTTTGGTAAAATCTAATACTATAAGATAGAATTTTATTTCTAAAATTTTCAGAAGAAGTGAACACAGGAAGAAAAAAAACATTTTGTTTTTGACTGATATTTTGTTTTTTATTACTAATTACTTTTCAGTAGAATTCATAACATTATGTAATGTTAATATAAACATAAAATTTATCATCTAAATGCTAATGTCTGCTTAATTTATTTTAACATATTACATTTGTAGCTTCCTTAGCTATTCATAACTAGCTTCTAGAATTTTGCTTTATTTTATCATACTAAAAAGGTTAGTTTTTTTAAGGAATCTAGAATGCTATTATAAGAAAATTTGGAAAATTAATTTAATTTTGTTTTTATATAAGGATTCAGCACGAGGGTTATAACACATTGCAAACAGCTCAAAATATCTATGTTAACAGCTTGATTGGAAACCACGAACGATAGAAAAGAAGGGTTTTGCACTGGGTACTAAAGCCTGTTAACATTTTCCCAACAAAATTTCTTGTGTTCACCAGATTTTTTACTAGAACACAATAGATAAAACAATAAACCATAAACATATTTTACCAGCAGAAATTTCACTACATCAAAATATACTACAGCTTATCCTTTATTTAAATGCCAACAAATACATATTGTACGCCTACCTTTCTTTTAAATTAAACTGTTTTATTTCATATTTTTGAACGAAAACTAATGCACTTAAACTTCCACAGATTTTTTTATACCCTCAAACATTACGCGTAATTCAAAATTTATACTACTGCGTGAGTAGCAAAGCAAACGAAAAATCCAGTAAAAATTGTTCTACATTCTTATTAAATCACTCTTTCATACGATAGGCACGCAACCAAGGTTCACAAAAGCTTATTTTGATATTTTCATTTCCTTCATTAGGTTCTAGTCCAAAAGCATTGCTGCTTTTACTCTGTTAAAGTACTTCTCCAATAAATTTTCTTTCCACATAAATAAATACTACTTCAATTATCTTGGTTGCCGGTTTCTGAAGTTTCCAGAATTTTTTTAAATGAAAATATTTATCGTTCTCTCTCTGCCGACAGAATAAGCTTTTGTAATAATATAAATGACAATTAATCTGCTTTGCAGTTATGGGATCTCACGGGTCTTAAACACTTAAAGAAACAGAAAAAATGCAATGAATCATTTTTCTGAAATTAATTTAAAACATATTAAAAAATTTTAATGAATCATTTCTTGTATAGACAATATTAATATAATAGCTCAGATTTGTGATTTAAAGTAATTCCGGGTAATCCCACTCCGGAAAATATACAATAATAAAAATATTGATTTTTTGTTTTCATTTATATGATTGATAAACTGTATAGTGAATTATTCACGGCTTGTAATTTTTACTTTCGTTAGTATTGGTGGTCAGACGCGATTTAAAATCAGATAGGTAATGCATCGGTGAATGCAATAAATATTTTAAACTTCTCCACTTGACACAGTAACAAAAACTGATTTTATGTTTTCACTGATACTGTTGATTAACGGCCTGGTAAATAATTTAGAGTTTAAATATTTTGAATTTTGTAAATATCGAGGGGAGGGGGGTTATACTGGGCTAAACCTGTAACAGGTAATAAGTAAATGCAAAAAATATTTAAATTTCTTCCGTTGGTGCAATATAAATCTAACTTTATGCTTGTATTTGCACGTATATGACTAATTAACTGCTAGGTCAGTATTTTAAAGATGGAAAATTTCAGATTTTGTTAATATTGGAGGTTAGCCATAATATAACTTGGGATTTGTAAGGAATCTGTAAATGCAAGAGGTATTTTAAATGGCTTCACTTATTCAAAAAATAATAAAAATTGACTTATCATTTATGTGACTTATTAATTACTTGATAGTTAATATAGAGTTTGAAAATTTCGATTTTAGTTAGTATTACGGGTTAGATGTAAAAGTAGATATGAATCTGCTAATGCAGGAAGTATTTTAGATATATTCACTTGGTCCGATAATAAAAATTGACTTTATGTTTTTATTTATTTGATAGATTAATTGCCGGCAAATACAAAAAAAATTTAACTCATACATACATACATACATACATACATACATACATATATATGTATGTATGTATGTATTTTATATGTATATTCATGTATATATATATTTATATACATATATATACATATATATGAATAAAGTAAAATTATTTGTATATATGTATTGTTTGTATATATATAATATATGTATATATATATATATATTATATTTATTATATATATATATATATATATATATACATATTTATATATATATATATATATACATACATATATATATATATATATATATATATTTATATATATACATATATATAAATACATATATATATATATTTATATATATATATAATTAAATTTTTATATATATATATATTTATATTGTATATATATATATATATATATATATATATATATATATTATATATATTTATAAATATATATATATATATATTCAACAAACTTCACTGCGTTTCTGAGTGAACCAGTATAAACAAAAGTACTTAAATAGTGTTCTTACCTCTTACAATTCTGAAATAAAATTTATCAGAAATTTCTGCAAGTCAGAAATTCTGCACTAGTTTTCTAGTATATACATATTTAAATTTAATCTACCAATTTACCTATTTACACACAAAGGCTTGTATTTGTGCTTTCAGAGTTTGCGAAATTAGGATACATCGCTGAAAGAGGGCGTAATCTCCCACGTGATAAAACCTCTACGAAAATTCCTCCACTTATTAAAGTGTGAAAAATATGATTCGGTGCTCCCGAATCATATTTATTATCATCGAACTTTCCGGCTTAAGAAGGTCCTGTTTAATCTCAATAGGTCTTAACGTCCATCTTTTGGATCGATGGAGCGTTAAGTATTATGGAGAAATATGAAAAGTTCTAGACGTCTTTATTAATCAATAAAGATGCTCCATTGTGAATAATGGTGAGCTTTTGAACTTCTCCATAATATTAAATTGTTTGCTCTCAGAGCAAAGTGTAAGTAAATAGCTTCATCACAATGCAGTAACTCCCAACATCTTTCAAACACAGAATAAGTATAAAGAGGAATTATTAGGAAGAAAGTTTGTGTAAGATAATGTAAGCGATGCAGTTTTTTATTCAAGATAGGTTAGAGAAGGATAAATATTCATTTAAGCTCAGAAAATACTTTAAGGTTTAGAATTTATTTTAAAATATTTAGAAACACTTTATTTTTTATCATTTGTTTATCGATTGGTTAAGAACTCAATTTCATCATTCACAATGAAACTTAGTTTTTACTTAATAACGGTGAGCTTTTTAGCTTCTCCGTAATATTAAAATTAACTTCATAATAATTAATTTCTAATATTTATTTAGAAAGAAGTGCTAAATTTATAAATAATAATGAAACGTGAATTTATTACAAATTTTATATTGCCTTAAAATGTGATTTAGGATTTTTTTCTAATCAAAATGCATCCCCGAGAACGAAAAAAAAATTTATTATTTGTTGATCGATTGGTTTAAGAACTCTTCATTTTCCCAATGAAAGTTACTTATTACTTAATAATAGTGAGCTTTCTAGCTTCTCCATAATATTAAAATTAACTTCTTAATAATTAACTTCTATTATCTATTTAGAAAGAAGCACTAAATTTATAAATAGCAATGAAACGTGAATTTATTACAACTTTTATATTGCATTAAAATGTGATTTAGGATTTTTTCTAATCAAAATGCATCCCCGAGAACCAAAAATTTTTTTTATCATTTGTTGATCGATTGGTTAAGAACTTTTCATTATTTACAATGAACCTTACTTATTACTTAATAATTGTGAGTTTTATAGCTTCTCCATAATATTAAAATTAATTTCTTAATAATTAACTTCAATTATTTATTTGAAAAGAAGTGCTAAATTTATAAATAACATTGAAACGTGAATTCGTTACAACATTTATATTACAGTAAAATATAATTTAGGCTTTTTTTCTTATCAAAATTCATCCTCAAAAACCAGAAAGCAAAAATATCTTAATAGAAAAAGCAGTTTCACACAAATTAATATGCATCATAAATATTAACAGTATAAATTTAATGGCAAATACATTTATTAAATAATATCCAATAGCATTTAAAACACAAAAAAAATTGACGAAACACCATATATATTCGTCTGTTTAAACTAACTGTTGGCATAACTGGAAGAAATAATTCAGCTTTAAAATGTTTAACATACAAATAATTAAAAATATTTTAATACATTTATAGAAATGTAGACATTTTCCCCAGGTGGTATATGCATATATCAAAGTCATTCCCTAATGAAGCGACACATTTTGGTAGCAGGTAAATAGCAAGGTTTATTTTCCTTGAACACATAACATTTTAGAAATAATGCTGCTTAAGATCTAATAATCTCACAATACATGGAAATAAAATTACTGACAATAGAATGTCGCAGAAAGTCATACCAACAGAAAGCCACTGACCACAATCCTATCATTTATTTATTCATTATATTTCATTATAAATTTCCTTATAGATTATTATATTTTTACTTGTCACAGTAGTTTATTCTCTGTATTGGCACTATATACTAGATACATATAGTAAGGAAGTAATTTTGTTTTTGTCGTATCGATATGTGTCGCACAATTATCAAATGGCTAAGAGAAATAGTTGAGGTTATGAACAATTTCTTTCTTTCTAATGACAATCTTATGCTGTATTAAAGAAATACTATACATTTGTTATTTGAAGATTTCATTTTTAATGTTATCAATATGATTAACATACAAATAATTTATGTAGGAATTATTTATGTTTAATGTAAACATATTGTGTAATCAGTTATATTTAAGAAAGAATTTGCATTGTGAATGTAAAACGTAACTGATATATTTCGCTCTCAACGTTCCCTGATATTTCAACTGTAATACAAATAATTAAAAATCTTTTAGTACATTTTTAGAGATGTAGACTTTTACCCCAGCTAGGATATGCATACATGAAAATCATTCTCTAATGAAACGACACGTTTTGGTAGCAGGTAAATAGCAAGGTTTGTCATTCTTCAACACATAATATTTTAGAAATAATACTATTTAAAATCTAATAATCTCACAATACATGGAAATGAAATTACTAAAAGTCAGACCAACACAAAGCCACTGACCACAATTCTATCATTTATTTATGCCCGAGTGGCAAACACTCTCTTAGGTTTAAATACAGCCTCAGTTCGAACCACCTAATTATTTATTTATAAAGAAGCGTCAAATTTTTAAACAAGAATGAAATGTGAATTTGTTACAACTATTATATTATAGTAAAATGTAATTTAGGATTTTTTTCTCATCAAGATGCATCCTCAAAAACCAGGAAACAAAAATATCTTAATAGAAAAAGCAGTTTTACACAAATTAATTTGCATCCTAAATATTAATAGTATAAATTTATTAGTAAATACATTTATTAAATGATATACAATAGCGTTAAAGAAAAAAACACAAAATTGACGAAGCACCATATAGGTTCGTCTGTTTAAACTAACTGTTGGCATGACCGAAAGAAACAATTCAGCTTTAAAAAGTTTAACATGAGATCATAACTAATTCAGGGTTTATCCATGAAGATAAAATAGTATAAAAATCGATCACAAAATGAACGGCAGACTTTTCCATCGATCACAAGTCTCTAGACACGATTAGACGATGGAAAAGAAATTTTTAAGTAAACAAAAATTGTTTCTAAAATATAAAATTTAAAATTGTTTGTTCAGCCAACTGTTAGTTTAAACAGTCGAATCTATATGGTGTTTCGTCAAATTTACTTTTTGTGTCTTTAATTCTATTGGATATCATTTAATAAAAGCATTTACCATTAAATTTATACTATTAATATTTATGAAGCAAATTAATTTATGTGAAACTAATTTTTCTATTAAGATATTTTTGTTTCACTTTGCTTTTTGGTTTTTAAGGATGCATTTTGATGAGAAAAAAATCCTAAATTATATTTTAATGTAATAAAAAAGTTGTAAAAAATTCACGTTTCATTATTATTTATAAATTTAGCCCTTTTTTCAAATAAATAATCGAAGTTAATTATTAAGAAGTTAATTTTAATATTATGAAGAAGCTATAAAGCCTACCATTGATAATAAGTAATAAGTAAGTTTCATTGTGAATAATGAAGAGTTCTTAAACCAATCGATAAACAAATGATAAGTAAATGAAGTGTTTATAATTATTTTAAAATAAATTCTAAACCTTAAAGAATTTTTTAGTTTTAATTAATATTTATCCTTCTCTAACATAGCTTGAATAAGATTATTTATTAAATGATATCCAATAGCATTAAAGACACAAAAAATAAAATTGACGAAACACCATACAGATTCGTCTGTTTAAACTAACTGTTGGCATGACCAGAACAAACAATTCAGGTTTAAAAAGTTTAACATGAGATCATAACTAAATCAGGGTTTATCCATCAAGATAAAATAGTATAAAAATCGATCACTAAATGAACTGCAGACTTTTCCATTGATCGCAGGTCTCTAGACACGATTAGATGACGGAAAAGAAATTTTTATGCAAACTGAAATTGTTTCTAAAATATAAAATTTAAAATTGTTTGTTCCGGTCATGCCAACTGTTAGTTTAAACAGACGAATCTATATGGTGTTTCGTCAATTTTATTTTGTGTCTTTAATGCTATTGGATATCCTTTAATAAATGCATTTACCATTAAATTTATACTATTAATATTAATGATGCAAATTAATTTATGTGAAATTACTTTCTCTATTAAGATATTTTTTTAACTTGCTTTCTGGTTTTTGAGGATGCATTTTGATGAGAAAAAAAAATCCTAAATCATATTTTAATGTAATATAAAAGTTGTAACAAATTCAAGTTTCATTGTTATTTATAAATTTGGTCTTTCTTTTCAAATAAATAATCGAAGTTAATTATTAAGAAGTTAATTTTAATATTATGAAGAAGCTATAAAGCCTACCATTGATAAGTAATATGTAAGTTTCATTGTGAATAATGAAGAGTTCTTAAACCAATCGGTAAACAAATGATAAGTAAATGTAGTGTTTATAAGTATTTTAAAATAAATTTTAAACCTTAAAGAATTTTTTAGTTTAAATTAATTAATATTTATCCTTCTCTAACATAGCTTGAATAAGATTATTTATTAAATGATATTCAATAGCATTAAGGACACAAAAAATAAAATTGACGAAACACTATATAGATTGGTGTGTTTAAACTAACTGCTGGCAAGTCCGGAACAAACAATTCAGTTTTAAAAAGTTTAACATCAGATCATAGCTAATTCAAGGTTTATCCATCAAGATAAAATAGTATAAAAATCGATCACAAAATGAACTGCAGAATTTTCCATTGATCGCAGGTCTCTAGACCCGATTAGACGATTGAAAAGGAGTTTTTAAGCAAACAAAAATTGTTTCTAAAATATAAAATTTAAAATTGTTTGTTCCGGTCATGCCAACTGTTAGTTCAAACAGACGAATCTATATGGTGTTTCATCAATTTTACTTTTTGTGAATTTAATGCTATTGGATATCATTTAATAAAAGCATTTACCATTAAATTTATACTATTAATATTAATGATGCAAATTAATTTATGTGAAACTACTTTTTCTATTAAGATATTTTTGTTTCAAGTTGCTTCCTGGTTTTTAAGAATGCATTTTGATGAAAAAAAAATCCTAAATCATATTTTAATGTAATGTAAAAGTTCACGTTTCATTATTATTTATAAATTTAGCCCTTCTTTTCAAATAAATAATCGAAGTTAATTATTAAGAAGTTAATTTTAATATTGTGAAGAAGCTATAAAGTCTACCATTGATAATAAGTAAGTTTCATGGTGAATAATGAAGAGTACTTAAACCAATCGATAAACAAATGATAAGTAAATGAAGTGTTTATAAGTATTTTATATTAAATTCTAAACCTTAAAGAATCTTTTAGTTTAAATTAATTAATATTTATCTTTCTCTAACATATCTTGAATAATATTATTTATTAAATGATATCCAATAGCATTAAAGACACAAAAATAAAATTGACAAAACACCATATAGATTCGTCTGTATAAACTAACTATTGGCATGACCGGAAGAAACTTTTCAGCTTTAAAAAGTTTAACATGAGATCATAACTAATTCAGGGTTTATCCATCAAGATAAAATAGTATAAAAATCGATCACAAAATGAACTGCAGACTTTTCCATTGATCGCACGTCTCTAGACACGATTAGACGATGGAAAAGAAATTTTTAAACAAACTGAAATTGTTTCTAAAATATAAAATTTAAATATCTGAAAAGAGCTAATGTCTCAGGAGAACAAAATATCATTCTGAGAAGCTTTTTGTAAAAAAGTTGAAAGCAATATTTTGTGTTTATATTTAATGAATATGAATGTAATGTACCTTACTTGTTTTTATTAAAAATGTCTTTAAGTGGTTCAAAGAAATGGAAATTTTGTATCAAAGACATTAAAATTATAACTGGAATAGAAATTTTCGAACCTGACCACCATAATTTAAACTTATAGTAATAATTGTTTTACTATTAAGTCTTATTGTGATGAAAAAGAAAAAAAATATAATAAATATGTGTAATTTGTTTCTTTTGATGTAGGGAAAATATGTAAAATATACTAATTTATTTGACTTGTAAGAAGTTTAACTACAACCACGTAGAATAGTTTTCATGTTTATTATCATAAACTTCACTTTTTTTATAACTCTGTTTCGTATAAAACGGAGTATTATCAAAATTTCTAACTAAATTTTAAAGTTTACTACGTTTAAAAATTCAAACTTTAATAACCAAAACATTCTTTCTTAAATTTCAATTTAATCTTTAAAATGTCTAAAAATAATTGAGGAATATTTTTGCTAGCAATTTATTTCATACATTATGTTAGTGTAAAATCTGTGACAAAAATTTCTAGGCATTTTAAACTATTTTATGATATCATTGTTCTTATTTCTTGAATACATTGTTGTTGTTTACAAATTAAGTTATTAAATACTACAAATAAGTACAACAAAACACAGCACGCGTATTCAAATTTCATGCAACTTCATGAATGGATTTAATGCCCTTCGCATTCATTTTCCTGTTTACGGTAGCCAATAGGTAACCGATAAACTGCCCTTCCATTTGAAATTAAAGCCAGAATCGTCATAAGTTGAGATGTACACTGCTGCGGGAAATCGCACTATATCAGAGATACTCAGTTAGCTAAATTTTCACATTTGAAACCAATGTGAAAATAAAAAAACATTAAACGTGCCGCTTATCCAAACTCCCATTTCACTGTCAATGTGCGTTGTCTCTAATAAAAGTAATGCATATCCCGTAAAAATGATGTCAGAAGCAATATTGAAACTGTCGATTAAACCTAAAACATTGTAATTTTTGAAAAGTAAAAAATACAATTTTTGTACTCAAAACCAATTTGTTAAGGTGTTCAGTCATCTTAAAATATTAAGAAATCTTTAATTTTTTACGATTATGGTTCTAAATTACCTTTAGAACTGAATTCTATTAGTTATCTATTCTATTAGATATTATTCTATTAGATATTCTATTAGTTCTATACAAGCAATGCACCTAAGGACTCTATTTTACAATTCCATATTTAATAATATTTTCATAAGTGTTAATTATGATAGTCATTAGAAAAAGAACGTTGGAATATGTAAAAAAGATAATTTTTCATAAAGATAGAAAATATTTTCCCAAATTTGAGCCTAAACATTTATTAAGAATAATCCTGAAGCTCTACATATTAGAGAATTTCCTTCAGATATTTACTGTATAATGAGGATTTATAAAAACAAAACAAAACTTGTCATCCAATTTATTTTAGCGTTAAATACAAATCATAAAAAACTATCATTTGTACTTGTAGAGCATTTTAAAAATAATTATTTCTTAAATTCCTCTGTATATTGACGAATGGCTAAACACGTCACATCTCTACAGACAAACTGACATTAAATATGTACGTCTTTTTAAAAAGTAAAATGTCACATACATTTTTAGGACAAACACATCCAAAGAAAATGTCCAGATAAAGAGAATGGAAAAATAAAATGACACAGTAACAAGGAACAGCAAGAAAAAAAATTTAAGTGAAATTTTCTTATTTAAATTTAAAACACGTTTACACGAAAAAACTTGGTTGAAAAGAAGAAAATAGTCATTACAAAGCAAAACAATAATTATATTAGGAAGTATGAGCAGAGCTTGACTTCTTTTAGACAAAAACATTATATATTTTTGTTGAAGTGGGTTCAGTGAGGTCTTTTGTTCCATTAGAAGATAAAATAACTTATTTATATTATATCTATATTCAATATATGTAATTTTAGAAAATATGTTTCTGCCTTGTTTTTCTCGGAGGAATTTCATGTACCAGTTTTAATCCTGGTCATCCAATTTATTTTAGCTTTAAATACAAATTATAAAAAAACTATCATTTGTATTAGTAGAGCCTTTTAAAAATAATTCTTTCTTAAATTCCTCTGTAAATTGACAAATGGCTAAACACGTCACATTTGTATAGAATAACTATCATAAAATTTGTACCTTTTTTTTTTTAAAGTAAAATGTCACATACATTTTTATGACAAACACATTAAAAAAATGTCCAGATAGAGAAAATAAAAAAAAATCAATGACACACAAATGATTCAAATGCAGTAATAAGAAACAACTATAAAAATGTAAGTGAAATTTTGTCATTTAAATTTAAAACAAGAGTACATGAAAAAACAGGGTTGAAAAGAAGAAAATAATTATTTCAAAGCAAAACATTAATTATACTAGGAAGTATGTGCATAGCTTGACTTCTTTTAGGCAAAAATATTACAAATTTTTGTTGAAGTGGGTTTCGTGAGGTCTTTTTTTGTTCCATTATGAGATAAAATAACTTATTATATTTTATCTATATTCAATATATATAATTTTAGAAAATATTTTTCTGCCTTGTTTTTCTTGGAGGAATTTCATATACCAGTTTTAGTCCAGGACATCTAATTTATTTTAGAGTTAAATACAAATCATACAAAACTATAATTTGTAGTTGTAGAGCATCTTAAAAATAATTCTTTCTTAAATTCCTCTGTAAATTGACAAATGGCTAAACATGTCCCATCTGTACAGAGTAACTGTCATAAAATATGTACGCCATTTTTAAAACTAAAATGTCACATACATTTTTATGACAAACACATCAAAAGAAAATGTCCAGGTAAAGAGAATAAAAAATACAATGACACATGCAGTAACAAGGAACAGTAAGAAAAATATTTAAGTGAAATTTTGTTATTTAAATTTAAAACAAGTGTACACAAAGAAACAGGGTTGAAAAAAAGAAAATAGTCATTACAAAGTAAAACATTAATTATATTAGGAAGTATGCGCATAACTTGACTTCTTTTAGACAAAAACATTACATATTTTTGTTGTAGTGGATTCCAGGAAGTATTTTGTTCAATTATGAGATAAAATAACTTATTTTATCTATATTCAATATGTATGATTTTAGAAAATATTTTTCTGCCTTGTTTTTCTCAGAGGAATTTCATGTACCAGTTTTAATCCTGGTCATCCAATTTATTTTAGCTTTAAATACAAATTACAAAAAACAATCTATCATTTGTACTTGTGGAGCATTTAAAAAATCATTCTTAAATTCCTAAGTAAATTGACAAATGGCTAAAAACGTCACATCTGTACAGAATAACTGTCATAAAATATATGCGTCTCTTTTAAAACTAAAATGTCACATACATTTTTATGACAAACACATCAAAAGAAAATGTCCAGATAGAGAGAATGAAAAAATACAATGACGCTTGCAGTAACAAGGAACATCAAAAAAATTATTTAAGTAAAATTTTGTTATTTAAATTTAAAGCAAGCGTACACGAAAAAACAGGTTTGAAAAGAAGAAAATAGTCGTTACAAAGTAAAACATTAATTATATTAGGAATTATGCTCATAGCTTGACTTCTTTTAGACAAAAACATTACACATTTTTGTTGAAGTGAGTTCCTTGAAGTCTTTTGTTCCAATATAAGATAAAATAACTTATTTAACTATATTCAATATATATAACGTTAGACAATATATTTCTCGGAGGAATTTATGTACCAGTTTTAATGACTACATTAATACACAATAGGCCAGTTTTTGCAGTCCACAATTTTTTTTACCTCACAACTACTTTATCTTACTTACTTAATTTTTTGACTTTGTATATTCAACTAGGACTTTTTTTGCTTCGTCTCTTCACTATGATGTTTGTCTTTTCCATGTTTCTGTGACAGATTGCTATTTTTTCTGTATTAAGATCAGAGCAACACGTGGGTTGAAAATTTTTATTTTTTATTTGCTAATATTTTCTATTAATAAAGCGTTTAATACACTTAACGTGTCATAAACATGTGTTGCTTTGGATATGTCGAAAAGAACTGAGTGACAAGCAGTGGGCTTTGGTGGATGATTTTTATTCTATTGTTTGTTAAACAAAATTTTCTTATATTTTCTTTCGGGGTTTAAGTCTTTTAATAAGATTGATGGTGTATTAAGACTTTATTTTATACAGAAAAAAAAGCAACAGTGAATATTCATAAAAAGTCCTTAAATAATATAAACAGTGGTTTTTTTCATGAATATTATTAACACAAACAATGTTTACCTAAGTAGCACCCCATATACCAACACAGTATATTTCAAATAAAGATTTATTTATTGTGTCTCCCATCTAAATGATCGTAAAGATGAATTGCAATAGATTTTAAATAAATTCATATATATCTATCTTATTCGATATTAAACTTCGAGTGTTTATTAGTCCTACCAAATTCAGTAAGCACAAAAAGTTCTAAAAAAATGTAGAAGGAGGAATGTTAATGTCATCAGTTTCATCCAAATTCCATTTAGCCAATCCAGTTTAGTGGAACTTAAATTACAAGCATAAATTTTGCTTTATTTATTACTTTAAAACTATTCTATACAAGTCATTTATCCTGAAACGAAATCAAATCACTTTTACCCCTATATGATAGTTAAAAATAAAGGCGATTTTTAATAATTTGCTCGCTGATATCTTTCTATATTACATTTCTAAATTCTTCGTAAATGTACTAAAAATTTATATTGTCAGAACTATATTTCTGCCATTCTACATAGTAAGACAATAATACAAGGGTTGGAACTTTAATAGTGGCAACAATTTATTCACATGGAATGCAAAAGTAAGTCATGCACCATGTTTTACAGTCCATCTATATAGTTGTCAGCATTGAGTATAACCCTTTTCCAACGATGTTGAAGTCTCAGAACACCTGTATCAGCGCCTGTCCTGTTGATAGTTCGAACGGACCGGTCTATTACCGCAAGAATCTCTGGAACAGTTCTGAAGCGAATGCCACGAGGTGGTTTCTACATCATATGAAATAAATCACAAGGGCTTAAATCTGGGGAGTATGTTGGGTGGTAAAGCAATTCCCAGCCTCTTAGACTGAACAAAACTGTCACAGCTTGCCCTGTATGTAGTCGAGCATTGTCATGCAGAATGATAGGGGCTTTCTGCAAAAAGTGCAGAATGTTTCTCATACTCAGGCGTTCTTTCAGAATGTGCAGCACAGTCGTATGTGCAAATCCTGTCTTTCGGACAAGCTCACGAATCATTTGGCATCGATCACTGTCCATTAGGGCGGCAACAGCATGCACTTTTTCATCACTGACACTAGGACGACCTCGCGGTTGCACGTCTACCACATTTTGGTGTTCTTCATTGAAGGCTTTTACACATCTTGAAACAGTTCTATAATCAATGCAAATTCTCTGCTAGCCTCTTGAAGCCCTAGATGATACTGTCGTGATGTACGACCTCTGGAACATTGAATTTTTATCCATTTTCGTTGTTCTTGTTTTGAAAACATCCTAACAACACTTATTTTAGACCGCAAGCTAATACAAGGATCATTTCTTCGAGTCACTCCGCATTTGTATGCGTAGGAAGGACGAGTCATTTTGCTGAGAGGTAAGGTAGGTATGTAGCTTACGTGTGGTATACGCGGTATTCATTGGTTTTGTTGCGTAGCAGTATTGCCACTATTAAAGTTCCAACCCTCGTAAATTAATGAATTATAAGTAAGCAAATAAATAAAAAAGTTTTATTAAACAATTGTTAAAAGGTTAGTATCTCCGTTTAGAAATTTTTTTGTCAGAAAATTGGTTATTAACTAATAAGTTGAGTAAAACGCGAAGGATTTACTTTGGGTATAACATGAATGTGAATATATTTATTCATACAAGTAATCATTCTTTTTTCCTTTTGGGAGTGAAGTTACCCGCAATCTTAGCTCTTTTTTTTGGAAAAATACCAGTTGAAAAGAAGTCTTAAATATTTCTAAAAAATGCTAAAAAACCTAATTTTTTTTTCATTTTCTAACTCATCACAAATTTTGAGACTCCTTAAGGAATATTACAGTCATTAAATCAAATCTAGTTAAATCTAGTTGCTACTCTAAAAATTTTTATGCATACTTCAAGAGCGTTTTGATTATAAATTTTCTAAATAATAGATTATTATATATTATTTTTACTTGTCGCAGTAGTTCATTTTCTTTATCAGCACTATATACTAGATACTTACTGTAATGAATTAATTTTGTTTCTGTTGTATCGGTATGTACCGCACGAAGAGAGAAATAGTTGAGGTAATGTACAATTTCTTCTTTCTAATAACATTCTTATATTAAAGAAATAATGTATATTTGTTATTTGAAGTTTTCATTTTTTTTTAAAGTATCAATATGATTTACACTAAAAAAAATTCTAAAAAAACCTAATTTCTTTTCATTTTCTAACTAATCACAAATTTTAAGATGTATTAAAGAATATTGAAAGTCATTAAATTAGATCTAGGTGCTACTCTAAACATTTTTATGCATATTTCAAGAGCATTTTGGTTGTAAATTTTCTAAATAATAGATTATTATATATTATTTTTACTTGTCGCAGTAGTTCATTCTCTATATCAGCACTATGTACTAGATACTTACTGTAATGAATTAATTTTGTGTCTGCCGTATAGATATGTGTCGCTTCATTGTCAAATTGCTAAGAGAAATAGTTGTGGCAATGAACAATTCTTTCTTTCTAATGACAATTTTATACAATATTAAAGAAATAATATACATTTGTTATTTTAAGTTTTCATTTTTTAAAAGCATCAATATGATTTACAATTAAATAATTTATGTAGGAATTCTTTATGTTTAAAGTAAACTTATTGTGTAATCAGTTATATTTAAGAAAGAATTTGTATCGTGAATGTAAAATGAAACTGATATATTTCACTCACAACTTTCCCTGATATTTCAACTGTAATATAAATAATTAAAAATCTTTTAATACATTTATAGATATGTAGACTTTTTTCCCAGGTAGGATATACATATATCAAAAGTCACTCCCTAATAAAACGACACATTTTGGTTGCAGGTAAATAGCAAGATGTATTTCCCTTGAACACAACATTTTAGAAATAATAGTGGGTAAAATCTAATAATCTCACAATACATGGAAATGAAATTACTGACAATAGAATGTCGCCGAAAGTGAGAGCAACAGAAATCCGCTGATCACAATCCTATCATTTAT
>CM063501.1:66108382-66128382 GCA_032207245.1 Pardosa pseudoannulata
CTACATAATCTTTATCAAGATGAACCAATTAGTGTGTTCTCCGAAAGTGCATTCAAATCGTACAACAATTGAATCTGATTGCTTAAATTATTCAATAGATTCAGATGTCAAAACAGTTATTACTAGATTGCCGATAAGTGCAATTTGTAAGTTAGTTGATATGTTTCCTCATTTATTAAGCAATGTTCCCAAAGGCATTTTACAGATTTATAAAATTCAAACTGAAAAATAAAATTTAAGGTATCCGCCAGCCTTTGGAGGTAATTTTTACTTAAATAAATAACTTAATAATTTAGTTATTTATTACTACTAGAAAATTTATGGTAAAACATAGCCTAAACTAGGACATGTATAAATGTAATAAATTTTTATAGTTGGTAATTTTTATACTGAAAAATAAAGTAAAAATTAGCCAAAAATGAAGATACCCACCAAAACACAACAAAATAAATCAAAATATCCTTGTTTTGTAAACATGATTATATTTCATATTCTATACTTCAGGAATAGATTGCTATCATCGTCATCATACACACACACACACACACACACACACATACACACACATACACACACACACACATATATATATATATATATATATATATATAGCGAGAGAGAGAGAGAGAGAGAGAGTGAGAATGAGAGTGTGAGAGAGTCAGAGAGAGAAAAGAGAATGAGAGTGTGAGAGATTCAGCGAGAGAGAGAGAGAGAGAATGAGAGTGTAAGAGAGTCACAGAGAGAGAGAGAGAGAAAATGAAAGTGCGAGAGAGTCAGAGAAAGAGAGAAAGTCAGAGAGAGAGAGAGAAAATGAAAGTGCGAGAGAGTCAGAGAAAGAGAGAAAGTCAGAGAGAGAGGGGGAGGGAGAGAAAGTTATTCGAATAGAATATAGTTAAAAATTCTCCAAATTATGACACAATTAATGGTTTAAAAACTGGACAAAAATAATATTAGAATTAGCATTTACTTTATTCCTTGAATTTATATTTGTGGAACTTAATTAAAATTTCATAATATTTCATAAAATTTTATAATTTTCTATTATCTCCCTTCTTCCTTAAGAGTGTATCTAAAATCAAACAATTTTTAATTTTTAATATCTATAAATAATAATAATTAAATTACTGTTTTTCTACATCTCTAAGACTAGCATCGGATCGAAGAAGTTTCATAACACATAATGTGTCAGTTCTACAAGAAAATTAATGTAATTGATACATACTGAAATACATAATGAGTTATGATTTTAATAGTTGTTAAATATTTTTACTGTATGTTCTGTAAATCAGTCTAAACACAAATACTCAGTATAAGTATCTTCTTAAGGATTCTAATCAAGAATAATGATTCAAGTATTAAATTTTGACGTTTTGAAACATTGTTGGATAACATTATTATAAAATAAGTATGATGCAAAAATTATAAGATATAGAGTTTATGTAATAAATATCAGAATGTATGTGACAAGTGTAAATTCGTCATTAGTTTTTATCATATTTTGTATGGAAGTTAATTAAATGAGATGTAGGAATTCATTACGGAAAATGTTTTACAAAAATGTCTGAAGTAAAAATATATAATTATTTTAAATACAATAAAGAAGAATGAAGTGAAAAATTATTTATAAGCAAACTGACACTATAATAAAAATACCGTTGCTAAGAATCAGTAAAAATTATAGTTCATTATTCCTTATATGAACTGAGATTAAAGTTTAACATACTGTGTAACAAGATTTCGTTGTTAAAGGTACTTAAAAATTCAAGCCACGGAATTTAAAACACGAGGTACCAAATCGCAAAATCTTTCAGTATTGTTCTCTGACGCCACTATGACGTCAAACATAGTCCTCCTGACGTAAAAGCAAATGCACGAAAGTTGCAGATTCTACCTTGTAGGTGCGCTTGAAGACAAATTAAAGACAAATACAGATTGACTTTTCTATAATTAAAAGCATAACTCTGAAGTTAAATCTTTTATCCTGTTCCGTTTATCAATTGCTCTTTTTTTTACAAGAGATTATTTTGGATTTAATAAATGAAAAGAAAAAGGAAAATGTCGAAAATTAGATGTAAATTTAAAATAATTTCTTCTAGAAGATAAAACAGCACCTTATTATAAATTACTAATTTAATCACTTGTTTGCCAAATGAATTAATATTTTAAATTAAACTTCTGCTATATATGCAGGAGGCGGGAAATTTAAGATTCTTGAAATTAAAACTTAGGAAGTAATAAATTTTTGTAAAAATGTGTATGCTTAAATATGTTTTCAAAGAGAAATAGGGACTTTAATAGGTTTAGAGTAAAACAGTTATTAAAAGTTTTAAGCAAAAATACATTTGCTATGTTAGTTTTTTAAACCACTGTCATGAAATCTGTTAGGATTGCATACTATTCCTATATAATTGATAACAATTTTTAATTTTTTGTCCATAATTAATTTCATGGAATTCCATATAACGCTATCAGAGTTTGCAATTTTGAGTACACAACTGACTTTCTAACAAATCATAGGAGGGTTACAGTTTTGCCTGGAAAAGTTCGATATATCTCTTTTGAGGAAATGAAGTTTCTGTCAGTTTTCTGGTAACTGTATTAGCAGTTACATATAGCAGGAAATGCAGAAGTGCTGCACTATGTTCTAAGTTTTATGGTGAAATAAAATGAGCTATGGAAAAACACCCGGTTATAGAAGGATTTCATATATTTTGAAATGAAATCGGTTGTAATTTGTTAAATATTGCAACAGCCCCCCAAAAGTTTTTTTTTTTTTTTTTAACATTTCAGATAATTTTACATTGCCGTTTGTTCGGACCAGCTCTGTGCATGCCGCACTAACCCTCAGCAAGCGTGGTTATGTGACCAAAAATGCTTTTGAGAAGTGTAGCTCCAGATTTCAAGAGAGTATGTGCGGTGTTAATCTCGGTGCTTCGATGGTTCAATTTTGAACTAGTGCGGGTTTATAACCCCCATTTTCTATGTTTTAATTCAAGTGCGGATTGAATCCCCTTTTCTTCTATATGTTTTGGCTGTGTTAATAAATAATTAAAAAGACAGTGGGGAATCCAAGTTCTTATACACAAGCCAAACACCGTTAATACATCGCGGTGCGGTCAACATTTTATGCCGTCAGTTTTTATATCACTTCCCGCGGCATAACACCCCCATATATATATATATATATATATATATATATATATATATATATATATATATATGTGTGTGTAAGGAAAATTCTCAGGGGTTTTCCAAACTTAAATCAACAGTAAAAATTCCCGTGTCCTTTTGTATTCCCCTTTTTAACCCCTAACCTAAATTGACCACTGGGGCTACAATTTAAGCCTTCGGAGAAGGGGCCTGACCAATTATAATTCTACTACACGCTGTTGGAGACAGATTTTTCTACAGATATTTTCCCACAGATGTTGACCCAGGTGTTACGTGTCATTTACATAGAACTTCATGCTAGATGACCCTTCAGTTTGTCCCTATGATGAAGTGGGAACCCGTCCTTCAACGTTGTCTTAATAAAGGTCTTTAGCTGAAACGGTATCATTTTTATGGCCATGACTGCAACCCCCCATCGAGAAGTCAGTCTTATTACAGATATATATATATATATATATATATATATATATATATATATATATATATATATATATATATATATATATATATATATATATACACCGAAGAGCCATTACATTATGACCATCCTCTAATTATAACGATGAGCTAGAGCTAACCAAAGAACAAAATCACTGCGAGTGCGCGGCTGAAGTTGGAGAATATAAAGCGGCTATACATTGTCTTTCCAAACATCTATCAGCATCTTGTGTTAACGGTTTTAAAAGCTAAAGGTGGTCCTACATGTTATATATTGGGTTGTCATAATTCAATGGCTGTTCGGTGTATATACAGTGGACTTCGCTTAATGTGAAAGCGGTTAATTTTATCAATCGCTTATAGTTATCGAAATCACTTGGTTCCGATTTTCTCTATTTATTTGTATGTTAAAATTATCGATTTATATTATCATTACATCGGTTAATCTTATCAGTTTTCGAACCTCAATTTAACTGTCAAAGGAATGTTCACAATATATTCAGAAGGAAGAAATTCTTTTCTTTCCCTTCGTTCTTGTTTTAATATCCGAGAATTCTCCCTCTTCAACCTAGGGAAAAATAAGGGATAAAACAAAGGAGTGGGGTTAAAACGATACTGGAATTTTTCAAAAATAGGCACAACCTGCTGGTGATCAATAGTTGTCAGATAAGCAAAAGGCAACAAATTTTATTCGGAACTGAGAAGGAGCGTATTCACATTTTATGCCTTGCTCGCTTACATGCAGTTTGTCGGTATGGAAGGCAAAAAGCGAAATGATTTAACTTTAAAACTAAATATAGAAATAGTAAATCGTTATGACAGGTTACCAAATATTAGTCAGCGCAATGCTGCAGAGCAGTTGAACATTTCTGAGCTTCTGAATTGCATTGAAAATGTTGAAACGTGGAGTACAACACCGCTCCGATGACTTTAAAAAATATTATGATTACGAACGATTTATCTTTATCAATGAGCTTCTTATAAAGAATTGTAGACAGTCAACAATTAATCAATTATTTTTATTATGTAATGTAAACAATTTTTTTGTCTTAAAGTACAATAAACAGTACATAAATATAAGGAGGTTTTTTTTTTCATTTTATTTTGAAATGTATTACGTGTGAGCTAAAGGGGGGGGGGTAAATTTATCTAATTTTGTATATCGTTTATCGTTATCCATCTCTTATTGTTATCAAAATGACGGTGTCCCAAACTGATCATATTATGCGGATCCCACTGTGTGAGAGTGCAGCTATGTTTAGGTTTGCGAAACTGATTTGCTCGCCGCACTCACACGTTGTGGGGTTGAATGCCCAAGTTTTTTCGCAACTCCAGGAAGCGTGTGGTGTGTCCAGAGAAAATAAATCCACTTAAACTTCACCATTTTTTGGAGAATTGTGATTGGTCTCCAGGAGGCGATTCAGGACCATCCTTGGAGTCCCGGTCCTTCAGGACAGAGCCGGAAAAGGACGCATTGTAAAAAGGACAACGGAACAACGAACAGGATGATGGAAAAGTGTAGGGTTGCCTGATTCGAAGGAAGGAAGGTAAAGAATGCAGCGTTCTCTGTAACATTGGCAATTGTTTTTTGAGGCGTAGCACGTGGAGTGCTCCTTTTACTTTTTAATTTTTATATATTTTTTTTGCATATTTTCTTGTCGTTTCTTCTAATTTTGAAAAGTGTAATATAGAACAGTGGTATTAAACAATAATTAAAAGCAATATAAAGCAACTTTGGGTTACCAATGTTTTCGAAATGACAATGCAATGTACTACACCACAACACACTGTATATACCTATAATTTTATAAACATATTAAAGAAAAACTGAATAATTCTGGCCTGTATAGAGAATAATATATCTATTCATAGTAGTTTTAAAAGTAATGAAATATACTTAAAACCACACGGAGATATGCATATTTAAGTATTAATAAAATTCAGTTTAAATGAACTTTTAAAGCCATAGCTTGACGTTTAGAAATTCGTTTACTTTTATTAAAAGACAAAGAGAAGCTTTGAATTATGAGATAAATCTGATACACTTCGCCTTTAATACTGTTTAGTATTCTAGAAGTATGAGTTAAAACTGAAGTGTTGAAAAGAATTTGTCCGATTCCTTTGTGTCTTGCACGTAATTTAAAATTCTTTTGGGGAAGATTGGCAGGATGATAAAAGAAAGATACAACGATACCAGTAAAACAATTAACTTCATGGAAGAGTTTTAAATATTTAGAGGAAACAAATGCTGTGAAAGTAATGGAAATAAGATAATTAGCGCAGTAAATGTTTGTTAGACGTTTAAATTCAGTGTGTTAAAAGTTTTCACGATTTTTAAATGAGACCACTGATTTTTTTTTGTAGTTTTTGACTTGTTATATTTCATAATATATGCATAATTTTTAAAAGATAATATAAAGATTCTCATCTTTGGTTAAATGATGAATATGTAGAAAATGAATACATAATTAGACAAATTTAATGAAACTTAGACACAACTTTTTAAAGTTCAAATTATAGTATATGCATATACGTATATATATATATATATATATATATATATATATATATATATATATATATATATATATATATATATATATATATATATATATATATATATATAAAAGAAGAAGTGTCAAGATGTATTTCAATCATCTTAATTCAATAGTCTTAACACGTTTAAAATTTATTAATAAAGTGAAAATTTTTAACAATTTTAGGAAGTGTAAAATGTACCTTTGGCTCTAAAATCCTTAGATTTAGTGGGGAACTTTCAAATAATTCTATTTACTTGAACATTTTTAATATAAATGTATGTAATAGTTTAAAAACAATCATGGCCAAAATGACGGAATACAGAAAATGACATTTTGAGAGGACTTAAAAGATTTCTTTGCAATGATTTCTATAAATTCTGTTGAAACGTATCGTACAATACCTTAAGTTATCGGTATCAGTTGTTTAAAGAATCTTTTAATTGTACCAAAAATTGTACTTATGTATATGTATAAATAACTGTGTGTGCGTTTTTCTAGAGTAGGAAAATTTTGAAGAATTTTAAATATAAGAACTCTTAAATCTAACTTTTCCAAAACACAATTATTATATCCTTAATACTATTAAAAACTCCCACTATAGCTTGAAATTAATCACTTTGTTAACGTTGTAAATCTCTTGATGATTACTGTCAGAAAAAAAGAATTCATATAGATATAATTATTATACTCAAAACTGACATTTCATAACGTGTCCAAATTAATATCTCAAGTACCCAGATAAAGAACTACCTTTGTTCAATTTAGAATCAAGTTCTTTTTATCAATTAGTATTATTAGTATTTTTAAGGCAAAAGTCAATTTTTGGAACTAAAAACTGATTTAAACGTTTTATTTTAACGCTTATTACACCTGTACATTCTAAATAAATAAATTAGTTTTTAAGACTATTCTTCATGGTTATTTTTCCGAAAATGTTTAGGTATTGCTTAATAGAAGTTAAAGCTGTTTTAAAATAAAAGACATAATATAATGAAAAAAATATTAATTTGATTTTTTTAAAAACTTTTTCAGTTTCTAGTGTCAAAAGGTACATTTATTTAAATGCAATGTGATAAGAATAACGTCAAATAAAAATCCTAGGATTAAATTATTTGTTATAATTAAGAATATTAAGTTCATATACATAGCGTTCAGTCATTATAATTAAGTATATAGAATTTAAGAGTTTAATAATCTATTTTAAATTTAAATTCATAGGAGGTAATGGTTGCCTTTCGTAATGGTTAATACTGATATTGTAGATTTGGGAATCCTTTTTCAGGAAATGTCCTGTTTAAATAGCTGACGTTTTCTTAAAAATATATCGTAGAGATCAAACTGGTTTAAAGTTTTCTAGTGTATTAATATTAATATTACGGCAACTCTATCAAAAATTAGAAACCACTAATATCATCAGTAGCAGCATGTAATGAGCTGTATAAATAGATAATAGAGTTTTAATAGAATACATAATAAATGTAAATAATAACTGAAGAAAATTAATTACATAGCTTATTAATTTTATTTAATAATTTAAATTGCTGTTTAAATATGCCTAGATTTTAGTAGATAGCAAAGTGCAAAATACAAATTATAAATAGTTTTTTGGTAAATAAACATCCAGACATATATTTCTATGATGTAATATTTCATAACATTATGCTATATCTCTACGATGTTTGTATCTCTAAGATATATAATCTATTTAATGATTATGCACAGATATTTTTGGATATTTTTGAAAATGAGGAAGAGGTTTATTTTTCTCACATATCTTTACACGCTATTTCTCAAGAGTAAAAGTACTTTTTACGTCAGAGCATAATCGCTCACGCTTTCAAGATACAAAAGATAAAAATCTGAATGAATACTTTACAAACCCATATACATAGCATAAATGTTTCCAACTCTCTAAGAATCTGAACACATTTCCTTACTGCATAATCTTAAAGGAGAAATGTAAGCTCATAACACCATATATTCAAGATAAGTGATACACAAAGTATATGTTCTCCCCTGAAGAAGGAAAAAGCATCGGAGATAATAGTGTATAACGCACAAAACTCTAAACTGAAGTTTTTTAGGATTTCTTTATATCTAAGACATTTAACTTTTTCAAAGTTATTTCAGTTTATATGGTTTTAGTTGAATAATTTTACGAATGTTCTACGGTTTTATTTTATTTCTTATGTCGTTACGAGATACTACCTAAAATGTAAAGAACTATTTACGACACCGAGTTTATAATCCCTTACGTTTTTAAATTCAAAAGAGCTGAATGAATACTTCATTTATGACAAGCAACTATTTTAATAATTTTCGTTAGGAACATGAACACATATCTGTACGAATAACATGACAAATATCAAAGATTTTCAAATGTTCATAACGTCAAATATTCATGATTTGCGAAAGAGAAAACGTAAATGATGTCACCAGATATTGCGTGTGTCCTGTCTCCATGAAGGTAAACTGTCGAAAAATTCTAATACATTTTGGAATCTCTTCTTCGCTCTAGAACTCTCAGAAAATTCTTTTGAAAAGAGATCCAGCAATAAACGTCTTTTGCATTCTCCCACCATCTGTTCAAAGGAGATCTCCCCTCTTCAAATTTAAAATTCTCTGTCACGGATGAAAGGGTGCTAAAAACAGATTTTCTTCATAGTCTACAACATGGAACTCATGACTGTATATTTTGCGTCACGTTTCTCACTACTGTAATCCCAAACTTCCTGTTGCTACACTTTTTGAAGGAATAAAAGAAGAATTCAACAGAAAATGCAGAAAAATGCTGACGGAGAAATTTTTTTGAAGATATTCCATCTATGTTAAACTCCGTGACTTTTCAAAATATCGCGGCATGTAACAAATTGGTATTAAGATTTTTTTTTCTTTTTTATTCTAAAAATTTCTCCATTTCAGGAAATGAAGGAATAAATAAGCTGGAAAGCTTAATATCTTCAAAAATGTCTGTAGAAAATTTGGAAAGTTTTAAGAGATATAAAGCTTAATTCAGGTAGTTACTTTAAATAGTACTTCAGATAAAATTTCTACATCACTGAATTTTTTTTTAGGAATGATAGTGTCGTTTATACAATAACTGTACTTCAAAGAGAAACAGTTACGTTGATTTTATATTTAATTTTATATTTGTTGTATTATATTTATGATACTACTTTCATTCTAGAGGGATAAAGTTGAACAATTTTATCCTGACATGCTATATTTTCTATAGATGCACATTTTCACTTTAACAGTATTAAATACACTATTAAGCAGTATTAATTTAAACAGTACTGTTTAAATATATTCAATTTTTACAGTATTAAATTAACTGTGTTAATAGTAATCTATATACATAATATTGACTCTGAATAAATTTTAAAAATCTTCATTGTAAACACAAATATAAACTAATACTCTGTTAAAGAAGCAAACTGATATACATTTAGCATGTACTAATCTTGTATCTATTTAAAGCACAGAAATTTAATTTAAATATAGTGATAAAATAGGAAAAATATGAAATATTTGAGAGTTTTCATTAAATGTATGTACCATATTAGAATTTGATATTAGCCAATAAGTTACATTTATAATCTTCCAACCGAGTAGCGAAATACAAAAGTAAATGACAAAATTAGAATTTACGTAAAATTACTGACTATCATAAAGAAAATTTCAGAAGATTTTCATAGGTACATACAACTATATTTTAAATAAATTAGCCGATTTCAATTAACTAATTTTTGTAATAATTTTGGCGAATATATATTTAACAGACAATCCTTCCCATTCTTTCGGCGAAATTACCATTCAATTTATAAATCTATTAGCCATGTTGGTGAAAACAAATCAGCAAGCCATAATTTTTTAAACTTAGTTTTTTTTTACATAACCATCTTATATCTATTGGTACACGTGTGATGATGTCATTGATGTCATCCATCTGATCTTCAGTTTTTCTCATCGGATAATCAACTCAAGCACAATGAGTTAAAAATGTAATTTCGCGGTGTTCCAAGTCAGATCAGTTGCTTTTCTTAAAGAAACCTAAATCATTTTTCTCCAATTGTGGGGTCTTCACTTTAACACGTTTCAACAAACTTGAGCGTCCCTCAGCATAGAGTGACGTTATATACATTAGCATATTAAATACATTTTTTGACAATTGAGTCCGATATGTATCTGTCAGTTTCAATATGAAATAAATGTTTTTTTTTTATAATTTGCAGTAATCATTCCTGAATTTTCATTTTATCACTTACACCTATTTACATCATGGTTCTTCAGTTCTTAAATATAATTTTAAATCCTTCGAATAAAATTATTTGTAGAGCCAGGAAATGAAAATTTTAAACGTGTGTCGTTTTAGAAAATTTCATTAAAATCAATTGCTATTTCTTTTAGAATAGATGTTATAATAGAAGTTAGTTTGATTATCCATGTAAACTTTCTTAGCTAAAACTGATGAACAAAGTTTAGAAACAGCTTCCTATATTTTGCTCTGGTTTTGAGAGTTATGATCTATTGTTTTGCTATACGAGAGTTAAAGAAACCAGAACCGACTACATAAAAACAGTTAAAAAATGTTTATAAGCGTTGTCATGTTGTTGTTGGCAATGCCACCTGTTTGAACCACCACGTATGCCACGGACATCACGAATTAAGGAGAAAGGGTGCATCTTTAGTTTGAAGAGCACCGCTAGGATAAAAGAAAATGTTATCTGAAGTGGGTCCCAGTAATTTAGGAGCAGATACCAAGAAGTAGATCAAGCAGCATATATCAGGCGTTTGAGAACATGGAGGATATTATAGTCACAAATGTTTAAATATATTCAAAATTTTATGAAACTATGTGTTGTGGTATAGTAGATTGCATTGTTATTTCAAAGTCATTGATAACCCAAAGTTGCTTTACATTGCTTTTAATTATAGTATAATACCACTGATCTATATTACAATGTTTAAAATTAGAACAAACGGCAAGAAATATATATATATATATATATATATATATATATATATATATATATATATATATATATATATATATATATATATATATATATATATATATATATATATATATATATATATATATATATATATGTATATATATATATATATATATATATGTATATATATATGTATATATATATGTATTTATATATGTATATATATATGTATTTATATATGTATATATATATATATATATATGTATATATATGTATATATATATATAATTAAAAAGTAAAAGAAGCACTCCACGTGCTACGCTTCAAAAAAAAGTTGCCAATGTCCAAGAGAACGCTGCATTCCTTTCCTTCCTTCTTTCTACTCAGGCAACCCTATACTTTTCATTATCCTGTGCTGATGTGTTCGTTGTTCCAATGTCCTTTTACAATGTGTCCTTTCCCGGCTCTGCCCAGAAGGACCGGGACTCGAAGGATGGTCCTGTATCGCCTCCTGGACACCAATCACAATTCTCCAAAATTTGGTGAAGTTTAAGTGCAATTATTTTCACTGGCCACACCACACGCTTCATGGAGTCGAAAAAAAAAAACTTGGGCATTCAACCCACAACGTGTGAGTGCGGCGAGCAAATCAGTTTCGCAAACCTTATGTCAAACATAGCTGCATTCTCACACTATGTATAGATGTACCTCAATATTTTTCCTTTACAAACTCTAAGAAACTAGAATAGAAACCATAATTCAGATTTAAACCATGTAACAATGTATTGTATTTTAGTTAATTTAATTTATTTCTTAAAATATACCATAAAAAAAGCTGCAATGAATTAATAAATACGATGAATAATATAAATGAATTTAAGATGGAAACATTTAGTGATTTCTTATGACTTAAATTATCAAGCACTACAGTTTATATATGTTAAATTAAATACAAAATTTAAATATACTATGTTGTTTAGAAAAACATATTTTAAGTTCATAACTATTCTTGCTCCGCAGTTTAGTTTTTTTTACAATTATAAATCCTAATAAATACTCTTACAATATTTTTTCTGATAATATAATGAAAAAATCACAAAAGAAAAAGATGACAAAGAATATCTACCATGAATGTAGAAATTTCAGAATGAATACGCCTATAAACCTGTATTTTGGGCTTTACTTTATTGACACAACATTGGCGAAATATTTCTTTCAAACCTTGTTTTCCTTTGCGGTTGTCCGTTTGAACTTCAAAATTCCCAAGGCCCTTGAATGCATAAATTTCCTTAGCGTGCTCCTCTAGGGAAAATGTCGTTTTATTTGAAGCGGAAGTTATCGCGGATGAAGCACGAAACGCTACGACGAAAGGGTTTGGATTTTTTAAGGCTCTTTCTAAGATTTATTTTTTGTTTTGAGACTTTAAGAAAACTTTACGAGTACACAGAATGTTATGGCCTGGATTTATGATTGGATAAAGTCATTAACGTTTGATTTTTTTTACTGTGCATCTAAATTCCGTTAGATTTTTTTGCGTGAGTTCTAAATTCATGCTTAAAAAATACATTAAATATGGTTTTCAGGTATCGTATCTTTAAAATTTTCTAAAAACTAAATCGTTTTACGTAATTCGAACATTAAAACTTGCATTTGTTAACCATCAACGTTTACTTTGAATTATGTTTTATGCAACGATTAAATTTAATACTAAGTAAGGAATGCAAAAATTTAGAGACTTCACATGTCAGCAAAGTTATTCAATTTGTTATTTTGTTTGTTTGCTTTATTATAAACATACACTTCATATACATAAAAAATTTCAGATTATGAAGTATTTATAAAATTTATCTACAAATCTAGATTGCTAATTAATGAGGGAAACAAAGATAAATCAAAATTGTAATGAAATACCTTATTAGGTTTAGTGTACACTATCGACTATTGAGTTCACTTAACGAAATTAACTTCATGTGTTTCTATATAATCTAATTAATTTCTTATAAGCCAATAAATTTCTTGCTGTTATATATTTTCAATTAAAAAGTAAAACTTTTAAATTTTTAAATTTCATTCAGTATCAAAGATAAATCAAAAGCAAACTTAAAGTGCTAACAACTGTTACATATTTTAACTCCATGGTTTCAGACAGCGAAAACCACAAGAAAAAAAAACACTCTTATCTGTCAAAAAAATTATGTTTTAAGATTATAAATGATAATTCATGTACTCAGACATTTTGGAATGAGATGCATTTTAGAAGTTAAGTGTAACTGAATATTTTTAATAAATATCTCGAGATAACAAATATATGCTTAGGCTTATTTGCGCTTATTTACTTTAAGTAAAAAAAGTACTGTAACCACGAAAAAGTTTGGTTTTTGGAATTTAATGCAAGAATCTATCTATGTAACACTCCTGTATCTATGTAAACATTCCTAACTATATTTTAACAAGTTAAGGGTTTACATATGCAAATATACTTATTTTTAGAATTTATTTATTTTGAATAACATTTAACTAGCTTTAAGTGGTTTTGTCAATACATCTATATATGAGAACGTAAATATATATACATATAAAAACATTTAATATATATATATATATTTATATATATATATAATATATATATAATATATATATATATATTATATAATATATATATATATATATATATATATATATATTTATAATATACACATATACATACATATATATACATATACATATACACACACAACACACACACAATATATATATATATATTATATATATATATATAGAACGATGGTCGAATGGTTAGGATGCTGGCCTTCGGAACCGAAGTTTGTGTGTTCGAATCTCACAGTGGCATTGATGTTAGTATCCGTTCGGAATCGGCTTTAAGCAGTAGGTCCCGGTCTCATTAGCCCTCGTGTTGCAAAAAGTAGACCGTAGAGCTCCAAAACCAAACCTCGAAGTACATATATATATATATATATATATATATAATATTTTTATATATATATATATATATATATATATATATACATATATATATATTATATATACATATATATACATATATATATATATATATATATATATATATATACATATATATATATATATACATATATATATATATATATATATATATATATATATATATATATATATATATATATATATATATATGTATATATAATTTACTTATGTTTGGTATTAAATTGAGTATAAAAATATAGTATAATATCAATGATTTTATGAATATTATAAAAATGCTTTCTGATAATTTTAAGTCAAACTCTCTTTAAGTAATACATTTCGACGCAAAGAATAATAAAACCTATTATAAAAACAACTGTTTCAAGTAACATTATATATATTTTAATAAAACTAGGTATATCAAAAGAAAGAGATGCACAAAAGATTTTTAAAAAGATCGTATAAAATTTAATGTATGCATATTTTTGTCTCATTATTATTATTGAGATCCTATATGTTATTCAGAAAATGGGACTTAATATTTGAAATAACTTTTTCAAGATAGAATTTGTTAATATTTATCTGCTTATCCTGACATAAAATATATCATTAAAAGATATATGAGCCATTAAAAAGTTATGAATATCATCTAACTAATAGTAGTTGATAATTTATAGTGACAAGTACACGAAAATGACTTTACGCAAAAAAATAGTATAGTTAAAACAAAAAGATTCAAGTTTGTGATTCAGTGGAAGGAGATACTGGGAAAAAATGGCTATGGTTTATGTTATCGTATGGATTGTTATCTGCTGTCGGATTTTGTAAGTTGAAATGAAAGCAGGAATGAAATAAATTGCATATAGCACGAGGAATATATTTCAAAAGTAATCATACAAAATTTTAGCTCGAGATGGAAAGGAGGCGTAAAAAGTTAAAACGTATTTTCTAATTTTGCAAAGAATTCAAATGTATAAACAAATAGAACGTAACTTGGACTATTTAAATCTTCCACGAAAAGTTATTGTCCCCCAGGATAGGAATGAAATCTAAACCACAGGGCTAAGAGATAGAAAAATTCGATCTAGAAGTAAAAGAAAATAAAAGTGTTTTTTTTCCAGTTGAGTGAGATCAGACCCACAAATGTGTTTATTCATAAAACATGAGATGCTAAAATTTTATTTATAACTCAAAACTTTCTCTTTTGCATTTAAGGCCGTATATGTAGTACAGGGAGGCACTGATTTACGAGTTTAATTCATTCGTGATAAGATTGTATGTCAAATGAATTGTGTTTAAATTGATTTTGTCTGTTCCATTGAAAGAATCTATCTTTAATCCATTATTACGATGATTTCTAGTTTGTGTATCTGTATGTTGGGATAGTTACAGAAATCTCCCCACTCTACGTGGACCAATAAAAACTTTCCTTAAAGAAAAAATGAGCAAGTATCTTAACACATTGTATTCGGGACACTTACTACTACGTTTTCTGATGGTTGATACTTGAGCAAACTTTTAAGATGTTTCTATTTTCCATAGATATTAACAGTTGTCCCTTGAGTACTGATACGAAGCATGCTATTATAATTTAATGTTTTAATTATATAGTAAGTATAATATAATAAAAATGTATTTATAGATTTCAAAGCTATTTCATTTGAAAATCCTAGCCATTACAAGGAAGCAAACTTTTAAGATGTTTTTATTTTCCATAGAGACTAACAGTTGTCATTTGAGTACTGATACTAATCATGCTATTTATAATTTAATTTTTTAATTATATAGTGAGTATAATATAATAAAAATGTATTTATAGAAATCAAAGCTATTTCACTTGAAAAGCTTAGCTATTATAAGAAAGCAAACTTTTAAAATGTTTCTATTTTCCATAGCTATTAACAGTTGTCACTTGAGCACTGATACTAAGCATGCTATTTATAATTTAATTTTTTAATTATGTAGTAAGTATAATATAACAAAAATGTATTTATAGAATTCAAAGCTATTTCATTTTAAAACCCTAGCCATTAGATGGAAGCAAACTTTTAAGATGTTTTTATTTTCCATAGAGACTAACAGTTGTCATTTGAGTACTAATACTAGGCCTGCTATTTATAATTTAATTTTTTTAATTATATCATATGTATAATATAATAAACAAATGCATTATGTAGAATTCAAAGCTGTTTCATTTGAAAAGCCTAGCCATTACAAGGAAGAAAATTTTTAAGATGTTTCTATTTTCCATAGCTATTAACAGTTTTCACTTGAGTACTGATACTAAGCCTGCTATTTATAATTTAATTTTTTAATTATATAGTAAGTATAATATAATAAAAAATGCATTATGTAGAATTCAAAGCTGTTTTATATGAAAAGCCTAGCCCTTACAATGAAGCAAACTTTTAAGATGTTTATATTTTCCACAGCTATTCACAGTTGTCACTTGAGTAATAATACTGAGCATGCTATTTATAATTTAATTTTTTAATTATATAGTAAGTATAATATAATAAAAATGTATTATATAATATTCAAAGCTATTTCATTTGAAAAGCCTTGCCATTACAACAAAGCAAACTTTTAAGATATAACTTATTTTCCATATACTGAGGAACTGAACAAATATAAAAACTAAATAATATAAAAATATATTTCAATTTTAAAGTCTTCAGAGTGCATATCAACAGAAAAATTCTTATAAAAGCACACATCTTTCTAAAATGTTTATCCTGCAAACTGAAACAGGAAATGAGATTCTATGCATTCAGAATTACTTTTTGCATCCTCCTATCGATTCCTTAATACTAATGCTTTGATATTACAGTCTCTGAAACCGAATATTTTCTGATACATATTCAAATAACGTCTGAGTAAAAAAAACATTTCTGCTTCAATGTTTACGTTCAGTTTCTTCTCATTATCTGTTCAATTATTGAAGAGATCAAAGATGCATACATTGTGCACAATGAATAGGATTTTGCTTAATTACAATTCTTGTTTACTTAAGGAAAAATTGAATACTGAATGGAAAGTAAATATAAATATAAATGTTTTCCCCATTGCATTAATTTCCAGTATATATTTTGTGTGATTATGTTTTAAAAGAAGCGACTGTTATAACTCTTTACTTAAAATACCATTAAATAAATTTGATATTTAATGAAAATTAAAAAGGAAAGTATAACTACTAATTTTACTACTAATAACAACTAATTTTAATTGAGAATATTTACACAGATTAGAAAGTCTACAAAGTAAAAAATTATCATTATATAATTCCCTTTTAATTTTAATTTATTGTTTAGAGATAAATAAATGCTTTAAAATACTAAATTTCTAATAAATTCACAATAAAAATATTGGAGCTGTAAATTGTCTAGGGTAACTGTTTTTTAATTCTTACTTTTCTATTTATTCATAAGATATAATCGAACTGTATTGAATTTATAGGTCAGTTTTAGTGAATATTATCAAGTGTTTAATTATTAAATCAAAACATTAATTTTTGATTAAATTTTCTAAATCACTTTTAAATACTTCTTATTGTTTATAATTTATAATTTAAGAGCCTATTTTATCTAAATAATAGAGTATTGTTGTAATAGCATGAATACCCTCTATGTCCAAAATATGTCCAAAAATTTTCCAAGTTTTAAAATCTTTCACAAAAGGTGTTTGAAATGTCAGTTCTTTAGTTTATTTAATAATAGCTGCTAATTCATTGATTAGATAGCATTTATCTCCTGTACCTTAAAATTTTTTTAGGTTTAAATTTTTTTTCATCATATCAGCTTCTCAACCTTAGAATTAAGACTCAACTGGATTTTATAGTCTCTTTAATTATAAGCCAGAGTTTATTTATAAGGAATATTTTGTATTGTATATGAAACACGGATTACTGAATTTTTATATTGTAAGATATGATTAATGTAATTAATTCTTAATATGATTAAAATTTTATTATTTGACGGCTGCCACAGCATAGCTTTTTTTTATAACTTGATGGCACATGTATAAAATTTCATATCTATATAAATCTACCTGAAAAACTTTGAATAATAACGAAAGTGTATAGCATGTTTCACTTAACGGTTCTTTAACTTGCCAGGACTTTATGTTAAAAGCTGTGAAGTTTACTAATCGTATGAAGGAATTCGCCTCTAGGGCAGCTCTTGGGGGATTCCTCAAGAGAAGGGCACTGCGTCCAGAGGTCTATTGTACCCAGTGTTGCCAAACATACGATAATTATCGTATATGTACGATAACTAAGGTCTCTGTACGATGAAAAATAATCTCAAAATTATGCGACATAATTCTAAAAAACTGTACAATAATTTTCTGATTTGTACGATAAACCAAAAGTAGACTAATGGAGAATTAAAAGAACAGGTAATTTAACTGTAATTCTATAAAGAGCAAGATCAAAAAATTGAGAATGTCTACTTAATTTTTTTTATCACCTTTTCCCATCAAATAATTATTGTTGTAGATTTTAGAGCAGCTTAATAAGCATGTTTTGAGGTACTTCTTCATTAAATAAAAGTAAATAATCCTGTAAAAGAAGTTGAGAAAGGCTACCTGTACTATGTAATAATAGAAGGGAAATTGTCAATTATAAAAAAATGTATATTTGCGAAATTGAATATGACCTAGGTACTAATGTTTGATATTATTTGAAACTAATATAAAATAAAGAATTTTAAAAATGGTTATAACCAGTGTTTTTATCTGTTAGTTATTTAAAATTATTTAAATCACTCTTATCCTTAAATACACAAAATTGTTAAATGCAAAATTACTGAATATTCACGATTATACTGGAGATATTTCTTTTAATGATTACATAATTATGGATATTTAGAAGTAATTTTGCATTTTACTTATTCTATTAAAGTTTTCACTAAAATATGGTATTTTTAGTAATTAAACTGATTATTAAATAATAATCGGCTACAAAGTTACATAATGGTAAATAATAAAAATTCTACCATTTCTATGTTTTTCCACAATTTAAAAATCTATCAGATATTAAGATTCAATTGATTAAAAATATATCCTACAAGCGCCTTCTATTAACACTATTTTGAACTAATTGCAAAAATGTACGATAATTTATAAACCAATGCCATAATTTTAGGACCTAGAATAAATAATTTTTCCTGTGAAGGTTGGCAACACTGATTGAACCCAAACCCAGGAAGAACAAAAAACGACCCAAGAGCGCCTAAGAGAAAAGGCCACAAGCCGAGGCAAAACTCAGCAGACAACTGACAGGGATGTCCTACAGATCCAATGGCTCAAGAAGGTGACGACCAAGGTGCTCAAACCAAAGAGCCGAGAAATGCTCGCAATCACACAAAATGTGGCGAGCAGTCTCCTCCTCAAGACGGCAGTCACAAGTTTTAAAAGTCTTATGAATCAATATGTTTGAAATTTTCTATAAAAGTATATTGAAATACTTTTATTATTTAAAAGAAGAAACAAAATAACAAGGATTTTCAAATATATTCAATATATTTAAAAATAAAATAAAATTAAAAAATATTCATTATTTTAAAAATTCAACTATTTTTTTTAATCTTTGATGATGTTCCACCCTGTATGTACATAATCCATTCTATAGACTATGTATGTCGTTTCATTTTAATATGTTATTTAGAACTTGAGTTACTTTTTCCGTAACAGATATTCTTGTACAATATATTCTGAAAATTTTATTTTATTAAATATACTATGCATATTTTTTACTATACATATAGTATTAAATATACTGTGCATATTTTATAAAAACAAGAATATTTATTTTTTTAATGAGAACAATAATTTTGATTTCTTTTCAAATATTTAAAAAAATTGTTCTTGTCAATAAGAGTTATTATATTAATGTTTTCATCAATGTCACTTGAACGAACCAAGCATTGGA
>CM063501.1:66133382-66148382 GCA_032207245.1 Pardosa pseudoannulata
TTACATATTCTTAATTAAAATCCACTTTTTACATAGTGTTAAATAAGATCAGAAACAGTAAAATTAAGAAAATATCAAAGCAAAACATTAATAAGGTATACAGATAATAGTCTTCAAGCTAGTGGTACTTTTCAAAACAAAGTGCAAAGGAATTCTTAATTGTTTACACCGCCAAGTAGTCTCACTTTTAATTTGATTGTAACACACACGGCATTTCTTAGTAGGTTTTCTTTTATTCTGACTCATTAATTTGGCAATGACTTGTACCAAGTAAACAATATGCAATAGTGACTTGTGATTTTCACAAGTGATAAAAGTATTGCCAAATTCAGTACACTAGAAATTTTAAACTAAATTAATTATCATATTTAACAGTAACTTTAATCGCATGACGAGTGTTGCTCGTCATTGTGCTGTATGGAATGAAAAACTAATGACGAGCTAGACTCGTCATTTTACCGGAAGGGGTTAAGAATCTTGTAAGATCTAGTGATGCACTCCATATAACGATAAATTTTAATATAACGGATTTAACATTCTTTATATTGAAATTTTTCGTAATTTTGAAAGACAGGATTTCGGCTATAACTCAAAAAAGATTAGCTGTAGAAAGTGAAATTTTGACTTTAAGTCTGTGTAATATTTAGCTTTGTGCACCCATTTGTAATTGTAATTAACGCTCTATATAACAAAAATTTCAATATAACCGTTCTACAACAGGAACAAAATGATATCGATATATTCCCATGCAACTATAATAATGTTTCATAAGTCCATATCTAAACAAACAAGTACAAATTAAAAAATAAAAGTATTTTCATTTTTTAATTTTCAAAGAATTATTTAAAATTTTTATTGTTTTCATTATTTTAAGTTAGAGAATAAAAGAAGTAATCGTTACAAATATCGATACAAAACTATCGTTACAATCGCTACGAATCATATCGAAATACGTACACTACGTAATGAAAACAAGAGGGTTACTCTGAAATTTTTGAGATACGTGAAAACGAGAATTTACAAAATAAAAATAACAGTTTACTTTTAAAATACAAAGTATTTTGACACAGTAGACGATTTTTTAATGACTTACTTCAACTTTTTTAGCGTAGAATAAATTTTAAACAGAAGAGAAAATGGAGTTGACGCGAGATTATTTTCGCGCTATGATTTTCTACGATTTTAAAGCAGGATTAAATCAAGAAGAATGATATTTCAACGGTTGAAATTGGCATTTGGTGATGAATCTCCAGCCCGTGCTACTGTGTTTAGATGGTTTAAAGAATTCAGCAGAAGTCGCAATTTTTTTCAGGATGAAGAACACACAGAAAGCCGCCGTCGTCAGTAATCCCGGATAATGTGTCTGCCATAGTAAAAATGTTAATGGATGATAATCGCTGTACCTATCAAATTATACAGAAGGAACTTAACATTGGATCCACAGCCATACACAAAATTATTAATGAAGAATTACATTCACGAAAAAAGTAGTTTGCCGTTGGGTTCCCCATCATCTAACTGAACACCAAAAAGAGGAGAGTGTCAGAATCAGCAAAGAAACTTTTAAATTGTTAAATGATGGTGGCCGCCGCATCATTTCTAAAATTGTAACGGGTGATGAAAAGTACATACCGTTTTTTGACGTTCCAATACGTCAAAAAAAGCAAAATATGGGTCTTTGAAGATGATCCCACGCTGACAATGGTGAAAAGACAACCCTCACTGAAAAAAGTGATGAATGCATTTTTCGTCAGAAGTACGGGATTGGTCAAAGGCATCAAGTTGGAAGGCCAGAAGACAATAACAGCAAACTGGTATACCACTAAATGTCTTCCACAAATTCTACAAAAAGTGAATGTTAGGAGACTAATGCTTCATCATGACAATGCATCTTCACATACTGTCGGATTAACATTTGAGTTTCTTAAACAAAAACAAATTAAAGTGATATAACATCAGCTGTATTACCTGATCTAGCTATATGTGTGACTTTTGATTATTCTTTAATTTGAAAAAGAACTTAGGTAGATGTTGCTTTCATTTAGAAGAAGAGATTGATGCGGCTACAAATGCATTTTTCTTTCATCAAATCCAAAAAATGAATGGCTTGAGGCATTTAATCTGTGAAAAATTCGTCTACAAAAGTGCATTGATGCTAGAGGAGACTACTTTGAACAAATTTAAAATTTTGTAAGTATAACTTTAAAAACCTATTTGTATCTCAAAAACTTCAGAGTGACTCTCGAATCCTATATGAGAGTAATTCTGACCAGATAGCAGTTCTTAAACTCTACTCAAGGAAGCACATGGAGAAACGGAACCTACTTTGATCCTTTAAAGCAATGAGCAAATGATAATTCTGGTGACGTATCGTACAATCAAAATAAAAGCAAACGCATAATTTAAAAAGCTAAGTCAGTACATATATGATAAAACTTTATGCAATAAATAGATGATAATCAGAATTTAATACAAAATATGAATTTCCATTCGAGTTATATTGAATATCAATGGCCATAATTATTCAGCATCTTCTGCTATAAAAAAGAAAAATGACAGAGTTTAAACATTAATCTAAAACTGCAGGGAAATGTGTGGTGAATTTTGTTTATTTACAACTTATTTTCACATTAATATTAGTCATCAAAGAGATAAGTATGTAAAATTAATTAGCGAATATTTTCGTACATTTATGTATCCAGATTTGGAAAATAATAAAATGTGAAAGTTAGAATGAAGAGTTAAACATTAAATATTTTCAGCAGGTTCTTCTTTTCCTCTTTTATGCTCACATAAGGAATAATGATAAGTGTTGTCAAACTTTCTTTGTTAAGTGTTGTCATAACGTGATGATAAGTGTTGATAATAAATACTTCACATATTTTGATATTTCTAAAGTACATTTACAATATAAAATAGTAAGAGTGTGAAATTTAGAGGTGAGGATGGATAGAGGTATGATAGGATATTATTTTCATTTAGATCTTATTTTTCGAAGGCTTCTTCTTTTCTTCTTTTACTGCTCACATAAGGAAATAACTGTTAATAAGTGTTGTCATAAACTTTCTTTGTTACTAAGTGTTGTCATAACGGTTCGTTGTTACTGTTACTAAGTGTTGTCATAAACTAATATATACTTCTTTAAATATTTTGATATTTCTAAAGATATTCATTTACAATCCCCTATATAATAATAGCATAAGTTATCTGTACGTCTGTCCTCAAATTTATGAATCGGTTGTATCTGGAATGGATACAGGAATCCATATAGGATTCTTCATTAGTTAGGGTTTTCAATTTAGATCTGTGTGCAGTTTTTTCGAAGGACAAGTCTAATTTATTTAGCCATATGAAATATCACATGCTACTATCAGTGCTCTACAATATCTGTATCTAAATTACCTATATGATAATAGTCAAAGATATCTGCCTGTCTGTTCTTCAATGTATGAAGCGGTTGGACCTGGAACGAATAGAGACATCCATAGTGGATTCTTGGTGAGTTAGGGTTAGCAAAATTCAAAACCAGTAACGTTTATCTTCTCCTAAACTACCGATCAGATTCTAAAATAAATTGGTATAAATATTCTTCATATCACACCAAAATATACTGTTGTCTTTAAAACGTTCGAAATCCATCCCTTCCCCCCTTTTCGAGAGTTTAATGCCATTATTTCAAGCCCTATTTTCCCCAGTTAAGAGAAAGCGATTAAATTTATCAATTTATCACATAAATAGGTAAAAACATTTTTCTCTAGCCTTATTACGTCATTCCTTTAATGATCTCATTTAATCATTGCTTTTTTAAAACTATTTAAATATCGTCTGCATTATTTTCATACGTTTTGTCCCTGAACTTAGATATTACGAATATAATTTTCTTTTCTATTTGGCTTAAATATTAGATTAGGTGCATATGTGATAATTTTAAATTTAATCTTTTGTTGTAATGAAAATTTTATCAACCTTATTAACAACAAATTACATCTAACTCCAGGGTGTAAATGATAGTTTTATTCCTTTACTGCCATTAATTACTGTGGAAATAAAATTAGGAAGAACTTAATAATAATTTCGACATAGCTAAGAACACTTTGAATTACCTCTCTAAATGAATTCAACGTGATTCTAAACTGCATTCACATTATCGGGATACTTTAGAAGAGTATGAAGATAAACAGATTATTGAGCGTGTACCAAATAATTCTGAGCCAAAATACAAACTATTATTTTACCTTTCTGACAGGGTACTTTAAAATTCTGGAAAATTAAAAATTTTACTGATACCGTCATGTGGCAGGCTGCATGTTAGTATATAAATAAATGTCATTTTAGAAAGAATTTTTAACTTTAAAATTCAAAAATGTCAACAATAAAACAAAATAGACTTCCTATATAAAGTGAAATGTTAAAAGCTACTATGGATAAATTTAACTCGAAATTGTACTAGCTCTTGATATCTTTAGACTTTTATAAATTTAAAAGACATTACGTAAATATTTAGAACTATAAGTTATTATTGATGGACTTGCAAATAAAAAAGCAAGTTTGGGGGAGCCGTTTGTTACTTTTAGTTTAAAAGTATATTTATTTTAGTAAGAAATATATGTTGAGTCAGCGCACTCAACGAACTTCAAGAATTGAGATAAGCGGTACTTTTTTAAATGATTTAATTGAAAATACTAATATTTACAAGTATTTACACATGTTAATTAAAAATTAACCCTCTAAGCGGTTCGCACGTACAATTCCGCCAAACCGATGATGTCATCAAAGCGGTTGTCAAGTACAATTTTAGACCTCTAAAAACGTTCCAAAAATGGATATAATGTACATTTTTGCCAGTGTTTGAGGTAGGGGGGGTCATATAGATTGTTTAAAACCTGCATTCCTCTTTGACTGACATTTATTGAGGGATCCACCTCTACTCCCTGAGGCACAAAGAAGCTGATAGCTTTTCACGGCTTTGTAAATCTGTATTTCGAAGTATTTCGTTTGCGGTAACAGATGTATCTCCAATTGCACCACTTAAATATCTTGGATAACTTTCGTAAAAAAATATAAATAATTTTCTTAAAGAATATTTTTATTTGTACTTTTAGATTCCATTATTCCTTATGGGATGATCTTCGAGACTTAACGAGCATTATGTGTAATAAAAATTAACAATCTATAATAGATATTTAGATATCTATTTATAACGGGAAGTAAAGGGACACTAACGGGGGTGGGTTTCCCGTATTCCATTCTAGTCCACAAAGGGTGAAGTAAAAAATCATAGAACGTTTTGGACATTGACCCAATAAACCTTTAGCGAATTTTTTAGAGACTTTTTTTAATCCATGTGTTCCACTCGGAGGGTTAATAGCATAGGATAAATAGAGAGCTGGTCTCGCGTCTCGAGACCTCGCGGCGTACGTCTTTACAACATCAACTCTGTCGCTCGCTCCCTCGTCTATATGTGTAAAGTCCGTTAGGATGAGACTGCGCATGTGTGGAAATGGATCAACTGGCAGAGGGGTGTTAGGAGCTTCGGACGGTGTTCTTTATTTTGACATATATGATGTATATATAAGTTATTAATCTACTGTGGATCTATATTGATATGGGGTACCCAATTTGTATGTTGCACCCAGGTGGATAATAGCCCTGGCTATACTTGTTAATCGAAAATCGTTATTTAATTAAAAATATTCGTTAAGACAACCGTTGCCAACAGCAGCAAAATATATCAAGCCTTTACTAATTTGTAAAGGCATTCTGGGTATTTATCAAAGAGTCCTTTCTGAACACATTGTGTGCGGGTACATTTCACAGCGGAATTGTACCGGGAGCTGGCGTTTTGCGCATAAATTTAGTTAATCACTTAAATCTCAATAGATCGAAAATTATTTAATTTTTTAACCAACTTTTCGTATTTTATATTGAAATATATAAACAAATATATATATATATATATATATATATATATATATATATATATATACAAATATATATATAATATATAAATATACATATGTCTAAATATCATTTTCGCAAGGATAAATAAAAAGTTAATTTTAATTTAATTGATTTTTTAATGAAATTTCCCGTTCTGTGGTTCCGCATCGAGTGATGTAAAAACTAGTTTTTATTTGTCTAAATTTTTCCAGAATGTATGTAGTAGACAAGAACATTCGGCTTCGTTTTCCTGTATACATCGTAATTTTTGTAAACACAAACAAACCATATTGTTACACTAATCCGTCCTAGTACATGACACGCGTTCAAATATCAATCGTCAGAAAACATACTAGTACATATCCCACGCTCAAGTATTAATCGTCAGAAAACGTATTGGTAAGTATCCCGTACAATACGTTAGTACAATGTGTTAAAACCAGAATTTCTGGTTAGAATTACAGACGTATGTACAACTGCATTAAATCTACTGCAAACATACAGCATTACCTTTCTTATTTTGATAAATATCTTCTAAGTTAGTACATACCATTAAATTTCGGTATTAAAAATTCTTTCTATGGATATCACTCACATGATTTTTAAACGTGGAAAACACGTATTTAAAACTATTACGAAAGATTAAAAAAAAGTAGACCTCTAACAACAACTACAACAGATTATTCTAAGCAGTTCGCTTGAATTTTTTAGATTCAAACTGCGTTCGCACGCAAAGACTAAGTAAAACATTGAGCTAAACTTTCTTTTAACAAAGCATTTGCGTTCCTGTATTTTAATGATTTTTTGAGCTTTTTTCGAGATCGAATTCTGCTTTCCTATTTTACATAGGTTTAGTCCTAATGGATAGTCCCTCAGAACGGAAATAAAATATCTGATTACAAAGCATTCGTGAATGGCATCGATACAACGTTTCCATGGAAACAATTTATACAAACAGAGTGCCGAGACCAACATGGCTGCAAAATATTTCACTTTTTATATTGCCATAATTCTAAGATCTGTTGAGTTTGCTAATGCCCTAAAAAGTATTGCCTTTAATCTCAACAATATCTAAGCTAAGAAAAGTATGTTAAAATATAACAAATGTATGTTATCTTAATAGATAAGGTGTGCAATAAGCTACGAATGATTATTTGATAATAGAGGATAAAAAATTTTCAGAAGTAGTATTGCATAAGCTTTTAGAGCTTAATAAATATTTTCTTTATTTAGTATTTTACACTTAATATGGCGAAAATAGACTAGAATGGGTAGTTGATCTATCTTTCTTGCATTATTTATTCAAATAGTGAAATGAAAACTTATAGAAATAAAAAAAAATTTTTTCAAAGATATGAAAAATTTGTATATGTGAGCGGTTTATGAAGAATTATTGAAGAATGTTAATTTTCCATTTTATAAAATAAACTGAACGGTGTCCGAATGCTAGTGCGCTACTTATCCATTCCGTATTCAGAGGGTTCGAATCTCGCTTTGGCCATGGATGCATGCAGCCTTTCTTAATCCACTTTAAGTAGCAGGTCCAAAATTCCTTAATTCTCATGTAGCAAAGGAGTAGACCGTAGTGCTACAGTACCAACAAACTATTTTACATAGTAAAATTTATGTTCAATATTAATTGTATTCAGTATTACATGTTATTTAATACTAATGAGTGTACATATATAGCACAAAATGTCCTAATTATTAAGACTTTTTAAAAGTTTTTTTTTCAATTTCCAGGCACTTTCCAGATTTAGACATCTTGAAACTCAATACCTTTAACTTTTTCAAATGGACTTGGCTGCCTTTACTATATTTAAAGCCAAAAAATTACCACAAGCAATTTATAATTTTTAATTTAATTTTCATTCGTAATAGAAATGTATAAATTAATTTTTAGGAAAATAGATTACAAGGAGCATTCCAATATACTTTTAATTAACCTTGGGTTATTTTATATTTACTTTATATTTTAGATTATATATTAAAACTTGATGTGAAATTGCCATGTCAGCGATAGCAATTTATTTAAGTCTGAAAGTGGGAGTTAGGCACTCTCTGCACACTTAGTCTAACTCTGAAAGTTAATATCTTACTGATAATCCTCTTAGAATGAAATAAAAAATATTTTCATTCCAACATTGAATGTCTGATTTTCCCCCGTGTTTCATAAAATGCTATCACTCACTCACTCACTCTTTTTCTTCTCTCTCACATATGTATATTTCTCTGTGTATGTGTGCGAGACATATATGTAAATATATTTATGAATGAATGAATGTAAATAGAGCATTTACATTCATTTTCATTACATACATTGAAATATTTTTCACCTATTACTTCTTGGTAAAAACTGTGAGAAATATTGTGATCATGAAATATTTCGACTCATAACAAAGTATCTATTTAAAGAAGAATCTCAATTTATTTGACATAAACGCTGATAGATGTCAATATTTTATTTCTACTTAGACATGAGCATGATTTGATAAAACAAGACAAACTTTGAATCTTTAAAAAATCTGTAAATAATAATTTAGATGACGTATCATAAAATAAAAAAAAATGTATAAATCATTAAGCGTACATAAGTGAGACACGTGATGTCTGTAGCACAGAAGCTAGACTGTATCAAGTTTATTCTTTTAGATCATAAAACAGTAACATTTTAGCATTTAGTTGCCGGTTTTGTTAGTATCAAGAATAGTACTTAATTTATAATACAAAAAAATTATGTTATTGAAAATTATATAAAAGCATAAAGTAAATTATTTATTTATAAAAACTGAAAATTCACTAAATTTATTCAGGGCTTATATTGAAGGAGAAAATTGAACCATTTACAATATGTATATACTTAAATCATTATTAAACTTCTCTTTGTAAATAAAATCTATATCTAAAGTATTCTTTTTAATTATCTACATAGCCTGATAACGTAAATTTATTAGGCAGATTATTATTATCCTAAAATGATTTATACATTTATTGAAATTCCAATAAATTTAACATAAATCTGGATTTGAATATCATTTTATACTATCGAAGATTAAAGTGTATATAGTTATAGCATCGAATCATTTATAGCTTAAAATACTTGCTCTGTTTAAGCATTTGCTTTTAAACGTAATACACATTTCTTATACAATAGATTATTTGTGCTTGAATATTTATCCCTTAAACTGTAACTGTACCATAAAAATAATCAGCATCATTTTACTCACCCATAATTCTAATTTTGTCGAGTAGAACCTGGAATTGCTCTTATGCGTCACTGTTTATACATATGGTTCCTTTAATCTGTCAAAAGCATTTTTAAAAAGCAATGAAACCCTTTTAAACAAATTAAACATGTTCATGGAAAACTCCGATGCGCTTTAAACAACCATCTAAGATCTAAAGCATCTAGAGTATTGTTTTAAAAATAATATTTATGGTTTCAAATTCTTATTTTTAATCATTATCAGGTATGACAATCTTGGGTAAATGTCCAAGTAAGACAAAAGCAAAGCAGAAAATTAAATTTGAATGCATAGAAAAAAGCCTCTATTGGAGATTTTACCAACGTAAGAGAGTGTTATCGATTTAATTCATTATTATCCTTTCCTCCCTTTAAACGCCTGGAAGGCATTGTCAAGTTCCTCGTTATTCGAAAGTTTTAAAATGGGCAAAGTATGAAAGCAAATCTATCAAAGTAATAACAGTAGAATTTATGAGGGAAAACAGCGTTTTTATTTGCTATTGAGGAAGATAAAAACAAATATTTTGGGTAGAATTTTAGTATTAAAGTTATGGATTAGGCAAAAATTGAAAGGAAAATATTCTTCAAAATATTATCGGATAAGCTCTTAAATATTCAAGTGTTCAGTATCTGGGAAGTACAAACATATGATAAAAGTATTTCTTATTTGTTAAAATGAATTATTACCCACTCATTTTGTGATACTTTAAAAGTGTTTAAACGTAAGTATGTAAGTATATTGGAAGTTATTTATGTTTAAGTAATAAAAAAAGTCTTTAACACCCCTTTAAAGAAAACAATAGGCATTAAACTGAGCAAAATTAGTTATACAAATCCAATATTTCTATCTAATCGTGAAATAAGATAAAGAATAAAAATTAGGATACGTGTTTTAATATCAATCTCCTTTAATTATTGTAATTATATAGAGAAAAAAATCAATTATTCATATATATTATATATTATATATTATATATTATATATTATATATTATATATTATATATTATATATTATATATTATATATTATATATTATATATTATATATTATATATTATATATTATATATTATATATTATATATTATGGCCTGATAACTTAACTTTATTAGAAAGATTATTATTATCCCAAAATAAGTTATACATATATTGAAATTCCAATAAATTTTGCATACATCTAGATTTGAATATTATTTTAAACTATCGAAGATTAAAGTGTATATAGTTGTAACATCGAACCATGTATAGCTTAAAATACTTGCTCTGTCTAAACATTTGCCTTATAACGTAATACACAGTTCGTATAGAATAGATTATTTGTGCTTGAATATTTATCCCTTAAAATATAACTGTACCATAAAAATATTCAGCATCATTTTACTCACCTGTAAGAATTTTTATCATTCTAATTTTGTCGAGTAGAACCTGGAATTGCTCTATAGCATTGCTGTTTATACATATAGTTCCTTTAATCTGTCAAAAGCATTTTTAAAATGCAATGAAACACTTTTAAACAAATTAAACATGTTCATGGAAAACTCCGAAGCGTTTTAAACAACCATCTAAGATCTAAAGCATCTCAAGTATTGTTTTAAAAATAATATTTATGGTTTCAAATTCTTATTTTTAATCATTATCAGGTATGACAATCTTGGGTAAATGTCCAAGTAAGAGAAAAGCAAAACATAAAATTAAATTTGAATGCATAGAAAAAAAGCCTTTATTGGAGATTTTACGAACTTAAGAGTGTGTTATCGATTTAATTCATTATTATCCTTTCCTCTCTTTAAACGCCTGGAAGGCATTGTCAAGTTCCTCGTTATTCGAAAGCCTTAAAATGGGCAAAGTATGAAAGCAAATCTGTCAAAGTAATAACAGTAGCATTTATGAGGGAAAACAGCGTTTTTATTTGCTATTCAGGAAGATAAAACCAAATATTTTGGGTAGAATTTCAGTATTAAAGATATCGATTAGGAAAAAGTGAAAGGAAAATATTCTTCAAAATATTATCGGATAAGCGTTTAAATATTCAAGTTTTCAGTATTTGCGAAATACAAACATATGATAAAAGTATTTCTTATTTGTTAAAATGAATCGCAACCCACTCCTATTGTGATACTTTAAAAGTGTTTAAATGTAAGTATGTAAGTCTATTGGATGTTATTTCTTTTTAAGTACTAAAAAAAGTCTTTAACACCCCTTTAAAGACAACAATAGGCATTAAACTGCGCAAAAGTAGCTTTAAAAAACTAATATTTCTCCCTTATTGTGAATTAAAATAAAGAATAAAAATTAGGATAGATGTTTTAATATCCATCTTCTTTAATTATTGTAATAATATTGAGAAAAAATCAATTATTTATTTATATTATATATTATATATTGTATATTATATGTTGCATATTATATATTGTATATTATATATTATATGTTATATGTTATATGTTATATATTATATATTATATTTTATATATTATATATTATATATTATATATTATATATTATATATTATATATTATATATTATATATTATATATTATATATTATGTATTATATATTATATATTATATATTATATATTATATTTACAATAACTACTTTATAAACAGATTTTAAAGCTTTTTTAAAATTTCCTTACTTTCGATAATAACTAAGTTTAGAACATTTGGGTTCTTTCACATCCAGGTGCATTTCTAACTGTCACACAACTTTTACATTTATCAATGATTTACTTTGTATAAGATAAATGGTACTTAAAATGAAAGTTTTCTGCACACTAAATATACCTCTTTTTTAAAATAAAAAATAATCATTGATATTTTGTACATGAAAATGAATATTTTAAATATTATTTTTTCATAACTATATTAACAAATACTTCCGATAATAACTAAGTTTTATTTTTAAGCTTAAATGGTGTCCTCAGAATGAGGATAATCCTATTTTTAATTTCCTTTACATGTGGGTTCCTTAATATCTAGATGCATTTCTAACTGTCACACAACTTTTACATTTATCAGTAACTTACTTTGTATAAGATAAATGGTGATTAAAATGAATGTTTTCCGCACACTAAAAATATCTCTTTTTTAAAATAAAAAAAATAATCATTCATATTTTGTACATGAAAATGAATATTTTAAATATTATTTTTTCATAACTACATTAGAGTAAAATTATTATACATAAAAACTATCATTTTGTTTTCAATAAGCTTCTTTTCAAAAATTAATAAACTTTCATATTAATTTTTATTTAAATTGTTAAAAACATTTATAACCTATTGTCACATATTAACTTTTGAAACAGATTATCATTTAATTAATTTTGAAAATTTGTTAAACTGATTGCGAGTTTCTGAATAACAAAACCTGTCTTATTTAAAATAAAAAATTCTACATTGATATTTTGTAACAGAAAAAAAGTACCTGTATTTATATATATATAATTTTATAATATATATAATATATATATATATATATATATATAATATAATAAATAAAATATATTTTATATATATATATTATATATTCATATATATAAGATATATATATATATAATACTTTAAATAATGTATATATATATTATATATATAATATATATACATATACATATAAACATATATATATATATATATATATAATATAACACATATATATATATAATAATATATATATATTATATATATATATTACATATATATATACATATATTATATATAAAATATATTTTAATATATATATATATATTATATATAATTATATTGTATATATATATATATATTATATATATATTATGTATATATGTATATATATATATATATTTATATATATATATACATATATATATATACATATATATATTATATTTACACACACATATATATACATTATTTTTTTTATATTTTATACATATTATAATATACATATACATATATATATATATATATATATATATTTATATATATATATATATTATATATATTATAACTTGTATTATATATATATATAATTATATATTTTATATTATATATAATATATATATATATTTTATACAATACATATATTACTATATATATATATACAATATATATATTTATACAATATATTATATATATTATATATATATATCATATATATCTACATATATATATATAATATATATATTATATATATATATATATATATATATATTATATATATGTATATATTTACATATATGTATATATATATATATATATATATATAAATACATATATATACATATATATATATACATATATATATATATATATATATATATATATATATATATATATATATATATATATATATAAATATATATATATATATATATATATATAAATATATAATATATATATATATATATATATATATATATATATATATATATATATATATATATATATAATACTGTTGTGTGTGTGTGTGTGTGTGCATAAGAATAAAGTATCATTTTTTTATAAATATGCCGCATTGTTAAATATATATGAACTACAAAGAAGTTAGGTATTATTGTACATTTAGAAAATAGAAAGATAAATAAAAATTTCAATGAACTGGAAATTGGGATATTTAACTGCTCAAAGACCTATTAGAAACAGGTGGTGCTAAAATCAAAATGAACATAAAAATTTAAACACGAAAATGTTTCTTCAGATAATTTGTAGAAAATATAAATTGTAGAAAGCATAAATTCTATAAATGTAAAAAAGGATAGTTGGAAATTGAAACAGTAAAATGAACTAAAGACATTGTAAAACCACACTAAAAGTTTAAATTTAAAAGTTTCAAATCAGACAACAGTTAAAAGACAAAGTCAGTGGAAAACTTAAGATTAAATAAGAGAATAAGAGTTAGCAGTTCTTATACATATAAAAATCTTTTACTAATAAATTTGTTGACAAATAAATTTAATAAACTCTATCAATTTTTAAAACCAAGTATTTAAATTCCCAAATCGAGATGCTTCTAATATCAATGTTTTCTATTTCTTTATAGTATAAAAAATTTAGTAGAAACAAATATGTTTTTAAGACTAAAATTTGTCCAGTCTGTACTTTAATAAACAATCATAGATTTTTTTTTTACAAAAAATATGGTTAATATTTTTTATTATTTTTCTTAATGCTATGCGTGAATGCTTTTGATAGCAAGTCACTCTTACGAAGCCTAAAATGAATGTTACAATAAAAATGGGCGTGTTATGGATAAATATGTGTTTAACCTATATTGTACCACACCAACTAAATATTTCTATAAGTTACTAAAAATTAACCCATATGGTGTAACTAATTATAAAAATCCAAAATTTTGAAAATATATTTTAATTTTTTTTTTGTAATTGGCTGTCCTATAAATAGGACAATGATCCAATAAACTACTTAAACTTAACAAATATCAATTATATTGCATTACGCTAATTCATAGATGAAATTTGGGGGACAGTCAAAACAAAGTTCAACATTACATTTTAAGCATAGTGTTGTTGGTTTTTTCTTGAAGTTATTCAACTGAGAGTAAGAGAGTAAGTTTATCTTGCAATCTAAAGTTATTCTGAATAGAATAGACATCTATTACCCACCCCAGGTGCGTGAACAGGTGTTTGAACTGGTTTTCATTGTAAGATAAGAAAAGAATGGGTGCTATCAATGCAATATCGAATTCGTGGGAAAATAATCGGGATTGGACCGTTGTCTTAATTTTAGGTTACATTTTTTATACTTACAAAATACACGTGTAAAATATATTTTTCAACAAAAACTTTCAGCTACATTATTAACTTTGTTTTTAAACAAAG
>CM063501.1:66153382-66155882 GCA_032207245.1 Pardosa pseudoannulata
ATGCAGGAACATATTAGGTAATTTAGCTAAAATAAATATTTAATAGAATTAGATATTTAGCATTGACTGTTTTTGCAAAAACTCTTTATGTATTAGAAATTAGTACTTTATGATAGTACGATATCACATATTTTGTTGAAAAAACCATTAGATTAAATACAGGCATTGTTTTTTAAAATAAAAATAGTGAAATGTTTTGCGATGTTTTATCTAGTCAAATTTATTACTTCTAAAAATTTTCTGATTTTCAAATTTCCTTTTGTTTCCTTTTATTTGTACATCTATTAATTGTACGACATATCATATTTATCATACTCTCATACTATTTCTATCCCAGTATAAGCGAGTGAAATCTAGTGAATTAAAAACCTATATTTCTATCTTGGTCTATTACTTTTCCCAAAGCTGTTTAAGCTTTTTTCTTTCATACGGCTATATCATTCTACTTGCACTAACTCGAATGCAATTTTATGTATCACAAAGACATCCAAAGCATTGGGAGGTGCATATTCTTCTATGGCATATTAGATGTTTTATGTACAGAACAGGATACGGAAAGGTATCAAATGTAATACATAAGAAAATAGGTAAAATAAACTGATATCAGTAGAAATTTAAAGTGCGTCAAAATATGATATTTGAAATAAAGATTTAAAAAATGACTTATTACATAACTAATTTTTAATTTCTGTATAAAAAGAACAGAAATTAAGAATAGAAAATATATATTACAAAGCATAATATAAATATAACTTAGAACAGAAAATACATAATATAGAACAAATATGAAAAAAGACATAAATATGGATTATAGATTACAAAATTATAGAACAGAAATATAGATTACAAAATTAACACAAAATTTTATATCAAAACTTCAGATTGGACATTTTTTGTTTTATATTTTCCAACGTTACAAAAACAAAGTATACAATATTAACCATCATCACAACAATTATTTCACCTGCAGTTCAAGAATCTTTCGAGGATCGATAGTTTTGATTTATATACTTTGGCTGAAACTGAATCAATTTTGAGGGCAACATGGGTGAAAGTACAAGCTATACAAACCACTCTGCTCACTTTATCTGCTTTGGAATAACAGTTCTGCATTGTCCTATTACAAGTGAAATTGAAACTGAGAAAACGGTATACCAAGATAGCTGTAACTTGAACCAATAGAAGAAAATAGGGAAAATATTAATTACTTTAGTTAAATTAAATATTTAATATAATTAGATATTTAGCATTGATTGCTTTTGCAAAACCCCTTTATGTACTGGAAATTAGTACTTTATGATAATACTATATCACATATCTTACAGAAAAAAACCATTAGATTAAATAAAAGTATTATTTTTAAAAAATAAAAATAGTGAAATGTTTTCACGATCTTTTATATAGCCAGTTTTATCATTTCTAAAATTTTTCTCATTTTCAAGTTTCCTTTTGCTTATTATTTGTACATCTGTCAACTCTACGGCATATCACATTTATAATAATCTCATACTATTTCTATCCCAATATAAACGAATAAATTCTAGTAAATTAAAAAAAAATCTATATTTCCATATTGGTCTAGTACTTGGATATTATATTAAACCTTGCAAATTTTTCAGTTTATTTTTCTCAAAGTTTTTTAAGTTTCTTTTTTAAGTACATTCATTGATACGGCTACATCATTTTACTTGTACTAACTCGAATGCAATTTTATATATCACAAAGACATCGAAAGCATTGGGTAATGCATATTCTTCTATGCATATTAGATATTTTAGGTACAGTACATGATACGTAAATGCATCAAATGTACTACTTAAGAAAATAGGCAAAATATACTGATATCAGTAGAAATTTAAAAATCGTAAAGAAATATGATATTAGAAACAATAAAGATTTAAAAAATTAGATATTTAGCACTGATTTGTTTTGCAAAAACTCTTTATGTACTGGAAATTAGTACCTTATGATAGTACAATATCACATATATAAAATAGTGAAATATTTTCATGATCTTTTATATAGTCAGATTTATTATTTCTAAAAATTTTCTCATTCTCAAATTTCTCAACTCTCATACTATTTCTATCCAAATAAAAGCATATAAAATCTAGTAAATTATAAAACTATATTTGTATCACGGTCTAATATTTGTATATTATATTAAACCTTTTAAATTTTTCAGTTTATTTTTTCCAAAGAACTTTAAGCTTTTTAAGTGTATCCAATTGATACGGCTACATCGTTTTATTTGCACTAACTCGAATGCAATTTTAAAGATCACAAAGACATCGAAAGCATTGGGTAATGCATATTCTTCTATGATATATTAGATCTTTTAGATAAGTTACTAAAAAGTATGAAATGCAATACATAAGAAAATGAGTAAAATAAAATGTTCTCAATTGATGTTTAAAGTACATAATCAAATAGGGTATTAGAAATAATAAAGGTTTAAAAATTTACTTATTATATAAATAATTATTAGTTTCTGTATAAG
>CM063501.1:66160882-66208382 GCA_032207245.1 Pardosa pseudoannulata
TTCAAATAAGACACTTGAAATTTAGCACTTATAACATTAAATGAAATTGCGGTCTGAAAGCATTAGATTAATTTCAGTTTCAATTTATCACTCCATTTCAAAATACGTTTCCACTTTAATAAACGGAGAAATGACCAGAAATGTCACACGGATGGTCTTTAACGCTTCACTGAATATATTTTACTGTGCAAGGAGGAAACCATATTATATGGTAATGTTTCCAGTGACTTGAAAATTGCTAGATTAGTGGAACATATCATTTAATCTGAAGCATATCGTCAAATATTCAAAATAAATTTATTTTATTTTCATATAAAGTTTATACTGTAACCGCATAAAAAGCCTCACAATTTCACATGAACAAATATTAGTTTAAACTAATCAAATGTTACTTTAAATTAATCAAATCAATGTAATTAATCAAAATACATATAAATTATATTAACGTATATTACATTTTTAAAATAACTGGCAGCATATATATTCTAAAGAGCATTGTAATTTAAATCTATTATACATTTTATAATAATTACTCTCTACTTTTTCACATATAGAGTGATATTTAAAAACAAAATGAAATTGTCTTTTAAACATAATAAAATTAAACTATTTACGACAAAAGAAATTATTTAAAGTTATTTGCCAAAAGATGTCAATTTCCTATATAAAGATAATATGGCCTGAAAGATTTTCATGAAACTAACTACTTTGTCTTTAAATAAAATAAAACTGTATTTAAATAGGTATATTACATGACATTATGAATCTTCTTTAATTTAAATGATTCTATTAACTTTTGCAAATACATTAAATGTTTAAAAATTAGACAGGCTTAATTGTTATATTCTAGATTATATTAAAAAAAACAAAGGGTATATTGTTAACAATTTACAATTCGAAAATGAATATCGTTATGAATTTATTTTTTTAAAACTTTTTATTTTCTAAATTCATGTTTTCTTCATAGGTAACTAATGTTCATAACGTTATGTAGAACATTTATTAAGAACATTGTTTGATAGAAAAAGTTTTGTAGTTGAATAAATTGTTATGTACATTGTTTTTCATTTAATTTTGTACTAAATCCTTTACAAGAACGTTCTTATACAGCATTTTAATAAACAACAATTAGTTGAGGTCCATATGAATAATAATGTTCTGAAGCGCTTTTGGTTTTTTAACTGATTAACTGGCCAAACGATTTTGCGACGATTAATGTTTAAATTTATATATTGTAAGATTTTGTTTTCATGGAAATATAACGGAAGTGTTTCATCAATATAAAGTGAAATGTTTTATTGTGGTAAGTTAATTTCGGTGATGTATTCTATTTATTGAAATAATTAGCTGAAAAACAATGTTTTGTTTAAAGAAACTAACATAAGTGTCCAAACAGAACTGTCCAAATTTTACCATTCATTGTGTCTTACAGACAGTATATAAGTTATATCTGTAACACCATATCCCTGGTTTTGTTTTTAAAAATTGTCATAATGTTTTTCGCAGACTATATGATTTCCAAATGTCAAAAACAATTAATAAATATAATTTTATCTACTGACCGAACAAGAAACAGTTCGCTCTATTGTGCCAGCGTGCAGTGAAATCCTCTGAACGTGGAATGGAAGTTCGGTTTGTCGGCACCAATGAGCATCCGAATGAGGCACCGCAGCGGCGGGACTCATGTGGTGCTACGTTTACTGAACATATAAGTTTATCGTGGAAGCCCGAAGCGTTGTTTTTTCGACGCCGATATGACACCATACAACAAAAGACATGATTTTTGCTTCAGTGCTAGTAGAATTCTCATAAGTTTAGCAGTTTTTATAGTTATAACTCGACTACTCGTAGGTAAATATTTTATTTATTGTAATCTTTAAATTTATATTCATAATAAATAACCCATTTCAGAATGGAGAACTCAAATGTCTCAATAATTAAATATTTATTGGAAAATCCATGTTCTCTGCACACCCTGCATGAAAACCTACCGCACGCCACTGATATATATATATATATATATATATATATATATATATATATATATATATATATATATATATATATATATATATATATATATATATATATATATATATATATATATATATATATATATATACCGAACAAAATTTTGATAATTATTACAGAAAAGATTATTTCTAGCAATTATAAATATTTTATGGAATACTACGTTAACATATGTATCCAATTCTATTAAAATTTTTTAAAAAGCTTTCATAAACCTTTAATTTTTGTCAAGTTTGCCAGTTAAGAATATCTGCCAAAGGAAATTTGCTTTAACCGTCACACTTTTACCCAATTTGTTTAATCTGACAGAAAATAACACATATCAAATAGACTTTTTAAAATTATGTATGACTATTTTTTTGGAAAAATAAACTATTTGAAAATTATGCTAAAAATAAGTTGGGAGACTTCTATACGTCAAATTAAATTGAAATTACTTTTTGTGGTATTAAATTTTACAGGAGGTATTATAGCAATACAATAGGAATAGCTTAAAGAATATTAAATATATATTGTGATATTTTAGTCATCATTTCCATTTTAACGAGACATATCACCAATCTATATTAAAAATCTCCATTATTATAGCCTTTTTCCATTCATTCAAAAATAAAAAAATTGCTCCTTTCAAATTGGGTTTTTAAAAGTTTTCTTGTAAGGATTTAAAAAAATATTTAGTTTTGTCATTAAAAAAAGTATATTTAATAAAATATAAAAACTATACGCCAAATGAGAAGAATGAAATTTACCGACAAGATAACTCTTGAAATATTTATATTACGAATTTAATTTTTATATCGATTGAAGTTAATATCTTTTTCCATCTCTAAATCTTTAACTTTAAAACTACATGTATTAAAATATTTAAAAATAATAAAAACTCTTAAAAAATAGAAAATAAAAAAAATTGCCTTATCAGGATATAAGATAAAATATATCGCTACCATTAATATATTCGTGGTTGACAGAGTAATAAGCTATTTAGGTTCTTTTTCAACACAAAAAATAGTTTAAAACTTACATATTTCAAATTTATATGAAAGGTAAGTGGATTCCTATTTTTTCACTTAGCGTACATATTTTATGCTTTTTAAAAATATATTGCTTCATATAGTAAAACTAAATAATATTATAAAGTCAGACGCTTATTAATTATCTATGTATAGTTTATTTTTATTTTGAACAAAGCAGAAACATTTTATTTTGCACTGAATGAAAAACATATTGCTATAATGAATATTTTCAGAAAGTCGTATGTATAATTTAAAATTGGATTACGTGCCAAATCTGTATATTAAGAAGTTAGAAACTTTAAAACTTTTTATCTCAATTACGTGGATAATTAACAAGTCTAAATTATTAACAAGAGAGAAAGTAATACTATATTTTCCTAGCATTAAAAACAACTCTTGCATAGTAATGACTAAGAAAGTAATTTTCTGCGAATTAAATATTAAATATAATGCTATATTAGGAAAGTGAGGAGGTGGATATAAAAAATGCATTATGATTTTCTAAAATACACAGAATAATAACGAATCACATATGATATGGCGCAAAATTCTACTTGTTAAAGATACAATTATTTTTCTTAGGGAGAAATTTAAATTTGTTGAAGATTGCGATATAATTTCTAAATAAATGCAATATATCGAAGCACAGACGAATGCATAATTATTATGCTGATTATATAAATCTTAATGAGGCGTTAGACTTCATTGATATATTATGTAAACAGTGAAACTAGATATTTATATTTATTACATTGAAATGCATTTTGAAGAGACTTTAAAGCCAATAATTTACCTGAGAGAAGAAATATTTTATGCATAAAAGATAAAAATTTTCGATGTATACTAATGTAATTGAATTTAATGATGACTCAAATTTGTACCAAATACTCAGCATTCTGTCTTATGCATAAATTATTAATTCAAAATATAATATATTCATCAATTAGATGTGATGTCTAGTTTATTTGTGTAACATTATATTAAGATTCAAGGGAACGAAACTCAAACAAACTATCGGAGATATATTTCCTTAGTGAATCTTTCAGACTTTCACATTTACTCTTAATTTTATTCCTAGGAGTATATGATTCCCTATACTGTTAAATGACATCTGGGAAGAAATATCTGCTTTAATTAAAACGACTTATAACGTAGTAATTGAACGATGTAGTAATTGAAGTTCTTGTTATCAAAGAAATGATATTAAAAAACATATGGAAAACTGGATTTATTTGTTAAACTATTCGGCACACCATAATGTAAAATCACTAGATAACCATAACAACAATTTGAGATATTCAACAACTATGTGCAATCAAATTATATTACGAAACAGCTCAAAATCTGTTAAGAAGCATTCAAATTTACATTTAAAGGGAAGAATGTTTTAAAGTGTAAATAACTAGCAATGTTCAAAAAATATGAAATCAGTGTGCTACAATGTACATATAGTTTGCTACATGTACTCTGAGCTACCTATAGCTGTAACCCAGATTATGTGTTTGGCCAAAAATAAGGATTAACACTTATTGATGGAAACCCAACTTTTTAATGCTTATATTTATTATTTACAATTTCATATGTGTACAATCAGGATAGTATTCAGGCATCATTTACTATCTAGCAGCATTTAATGACTTAATTTTTCTAAATGTGAGGTAGTGAGTCCAGTCTTAAAGCAGTCAATTATGACTTAATCAAACGAAGTTGAGAGATGGGTCACAGTTATAAATCGAGTGCATATCTAATGGCGAAAATGGGCCCCTTTAAAGGGAATGCTCAAGGAATCAGGAGGGATATCAATCCAGGGAATTCTCAACAGGGTAACCGGAGCTTCACATTCTTCTTCAGGACAGCAGATAGGTCAACAATGCAGTTGGGGCTTCACGTTCTGTTTTGGGGCGTTCTTCACACAGAAACGGCAGCTTGTACCTTCATCATTATGAAGATCCAATCAGATTTACCCATAGCAATAAATATTGGATGTACCCCATTTGCTATTTGCTTACTATGAGTATTCAGTATCATTCCTCAGATATATCCTAGGATTCTATATCAATTTCCCATTGGAACCTCTTCAAGTTGCAGGTGTCCACAGTTCCTGACCTTTTGGCATTATTTGACCTCTTATCCACTCATCTTAATGTGCCACTTATCATACATTAACACACCGACACAATAATGTCTCATTATTGTTCCGGTGTTTTGTTGTCATTTAAAAAAATAATAATTTTACATGTATGTTACAATCAATTTAATTTACTTGGATTTGAATCGAATTTCATCTCATCATTACTCATAAAAATGTTTCTAACATACAATTCTTTTAATTAAAAGAACATAAATGAAATTTGTAACTAACTTCAGAATTTATTTCTTCAAGTTCCTAAAAGGTTAACATCCCAATATTTAAAATACTGATCCCCAATATTTTAATATCCTTGAATGTTATACTATATAATTTTATACTCAAAATTCAAATATACTTTTAAAGTATCACAATCTAATTAATGGGAAATTCACGAAGTTGCAGCGAAAGAGTACATTTTTTTCTGTAAGGAGAAAGTCAAATCTGTTGGAAAAGAAGTTGAGTTATTTTACAGACCTGAACTGTATAATACTTTGTCGAAAGAATTCCTAGAGACATGTCAACAAGGAGCAAAATGACGTCCTTTAGAGAAGCAAAGATTAAATGTCAAAATAGGTTAGATCCGAGGACATAAACGAAAAGATTTCCTTTTCCTTAAATTTTATATAACTTCTTCTAGAGGAAAATATTAGGATTAAAGAATCCGAGTGTTCAGTTTAAAGGATAATCTTTTCATAAAAAAAGACTTTCAAGATGCTTTGAATCGTTAGAAATAAAAAATTATATAGGGAGTTCGAAGAAGATTTACGCGAAATTCTTGAATTCATCGTAAAATTTTTTATTTATAAGCAAGAGATCTATTTTATGGTTGTCTGGGGGAATTTAAAGAATTTTATATAAGTTTATAATCAAGTAATTTTATATAAATCTCAATATATTTTAAAAAACACATTTAAGAGGAATTAAGATGATATAGTATATTTCGAATTCAAAAGGTTTCGTCAAAAACATAAGATTTGATTTAATTTAAAATAAAGAGTAATTCTCTTTTTAGAACAAAATTTTAAGTATATCTTTGATAATGTTTTATAACTTAGTTTATAAAAATAATTTTGTTTTATCATATGAAGCAGCACATTAACTTCTACATTCTCACGTAATTCATTTCTCAGGAATGTTGCTCTATACTGATGTATTTGTTTTAGTAAAAATAAGTTTCGTAATAATGAGCGATATTATAAAATCATTTAACAATTTTAAAATTGCAGATATCTGTAATTGTTTGATTAAAGAGAAAAATATTTTTTTTATTTTATTTTGATATGAAAATTTAACTATATGTATTTAGAATAGTATCTTGTAATTAATGAATTACATTTTTAAAATATTTAGTGTGTTTTTTATGTTAAAACATTTATTACTTCGAATAACAGAACTAAATTACTTTAGAACATTATAATATTATTATTGGTTGATTGGTTAGTATATTGGTTTTAAGCTTAATGACACCAAATCCCTTAAGGACATATTGTGCTATAAGCAAAGTGAAAGAAAAATAAATGTAAGAATCATAGAAGAAAAATAACATTACATACAAATTCTAAACAGAAACAATACCAGAAAAGTCGCAAAAGAATTTCATGTACAAAGAGAAAAAAGCATCATTAAAAGCAATTTATATAAAAATAAAAGTAAATTAATAAAGGTAAATAAAATCACCAAAACACGAAGAAAAATTTAATATGAGGATAAAATAAAAATGTTGTAAAAAAATATTTACATGTGGAAATCATACAGCAAGTAATGTAAAAGTGAGTAAAAGTGAGAGTAGCTATGTAAAAGTGAGAGATGTTAAAGTGTAAAAGTGAGAGAATGTAAAAGTGAGAGGGCTAACATCATACAAATGTTGATGGTTAAAGTTTAGTCATTTGAGAAGAATATGTTTCATTATTACAGCAGTTTTACAGCGCGGACACATACGCTCAGACTCTACAAAAAGAGAAGACGATATGTAAGCCGTGTGTGTCTAATACGAAGTTTTGCATTACGGAAAGTCGCATTTACGGAAAGTGTAAATAAGCCAGAATTCTATAAAATTAGAAACTTTATTAAAAACTATTTCATTACAGGAGTTCTGTCAATTTTTAATTAGCAATTTCACTACTTAATTTTTAATATCGCAGTAGGGAATGTTGGAATGAACATGATAGTCAATGAATCAAAGTGTTACTTAACAGTATAAAAAAATCACACATCCCAAAGGAAGAGGGATATTCTATTTTTTAAGAGTTTCAAAAAAGTGTTATGATTCATATTTTAAGAGTTGATAGGTACTCTGTTATATTTAGGAGGTCGAACAGATAGGGTGCTGCTCTTTGGATCGGATCTCACTTTAAATATTACTGCAAAGCATTTGTGCTCGTAGAGATTTGAATTCTGTTATAAGCATTAATCTCTGGTACCATCAGCACTAGTGAAGGAAAGCAGCGCACCATAGCAACCAAACCAAATGAAATTCAGGAATATTAATGAAATATTTTATACAACTGAAATATATAGTTTTATAAACATATTTTGAATAATGATGAATATAAAAATTTGACTAAATTAAAATAAATTTTGATATGGTCTATATTTTGCACAAAAAACTGAACATTTACCATAAACATTTATAACACAGTATTTTGTAGAATGCTTTTGTTAATAATATTTTATATCTAACTATAAACGGAAAGGAAAGTAGAGGTAGGGAACTTTCTAAGCTTGAAAAAAACAACAACAAAAGCGTAGGTCTTCTAAGAGAATAACAACAAATTTTCAATACTAGTTGATGAGTCTCATAATAAGTAAATCCAAATCATTTATTTCTTTTTTTTTCTCATTAGGATTTTGAAGTAGGTAGAATTTACTATCTTTGATAGTCTTTTACGATTGCATACATTTGTTTTTGGTAAGTTATTATGAAGTATTATCAGTACTATAATCTATAACTGTATAACATATAAATATTATGTTTTGAACTTTTGAATTATATAAATTAATTTAAATAATCTGGTAGTACAGAAAATTGCATTTTATTTTGTCTAAAAATTGCAACGATCTTTTTTTGTTTGAGATTAGAGATTACTCGTTTAATAGGTTTTTGTAAAATTTTACATCGTAAATTTACGAAATATATAAATTTACATCGGTTTATAATTTTAAATTACTATAACTTCCACTACATTCTTTTAATGTAAAACAACAACAAAACGAGACTTAACTATATAGAAAAGGCAAAATAAATACATATGGCATTCTTTTTGAACGAAACTTTCGAATATAAACTCTTGTGGGAGAAGTTAGAAATCCCCCGAGCATCATCAAGACTAGAGTCATAATGAAAATAAAAAATTTATTCAATACTCGCTGAAACCTCACTCAGAAATGATCGGGGGAAAATTAATGGTTGTAAGAGGCCTTCATTTTCTCATCTGATGGCCTAGTAAGAGTATGAAAAATGAACTCCACCCCTGGAGACATCACAATCGTACAGAACTGCATCAACATTTCTTTATCAAAGGAAAACAATTGCTCACGGGTTATTTACTTTCTCCTCTGCCATGGAAAATTTGGAAAGAATTCGGGAATTATTTTACTGAAGATTTTAATTTTCCACCTCTGTGGACATCGATATCCAATTACTTTTAACAATTTTTATATTAAACTCCAATAAATACCATTCTTTACATTAAAATAGACTGACTGATATCATATTCATCATTTATGCTTAACTTTTGGGATGTAAAAGTTATTTTGTCCGAAAGGCATTTGAAGAACATTTATCTTACCTAGAAGATGTTTTAGGGAAAATATAGGTAAATGACAATCGTTTCTCTCTGAAACGTCTCCGAGGTATGATAGTTTTTCAGATATACTTTTGTAACTTTTGCTTTATAGAAACTATAGATTAATTTCTACTCATGAAAGTTTTCACTTTATTCCTCTGTAGATACATAAATACTAAAAGTAATAAATAATAAATAATAAATAATAAAATAATAAATATAAATACTAAATTGTATGAATTTCTTATAAAAAATTCCACTAGTTTATGACTGATTTGATCTACTAAAGTTTTCTCAAATATTTGCTTGTATTTAAAAAAAGTTAAGTAAACAAATATTAAATTTTTTCTAAATTTAGATTTTTATATTCCTCACTTACTTTCAACTGAATTTTTTAAAAATATTTCTGGTCACGTTTTCTGGGAGAGATTTTGCCAACCGGATTTGTTCAACTACATTTTACCAGACGTTGCTCTTATAAGAGTACATTTACAGATTTTTTTTCTACTCTTTCCCTACTTATTTTTCATTTACTCTTTTCGTGTCACCTTATAATTTATGTTTTTATCATAACTTTATTTAAAGTATATTTTTAAAATATTTTATCTTATCTGAGCTATGTAGATATTAAATTTACTTTTTCAAATATTTAAATTTACTTTTTCAGATTTAATTTCCTATGTAATTAAATTGATAGCAACTAAAAAACAGACAATTTTCAGTATTAAAATACATTACATAGAGCATTTAACCCCTTAACGTGCATGCACGAGTTAACGCTCCAGTCGTAGCTATGTTGCTATAATTTTTCACACTTGAATTCCATCAACAATTAAAAATGACAATGTGAAAGAAAAAAAAGAATCGTTTTATTGATATTTATCATTTACATGGGATTGTAAGCTACAACACTTACTTATTCAAGTATTATATATATATATATGTGTATATATATATATATATATATATATATATATTTCTAAATTCAACGTTCTAAATTGTGTGTTTTACATTAAAAAAAATTGATTTTTTGGCAGGCCTTTTTTAAAAAAACTGCTTATTAAGGGGTAATTTGAACAAGTAACATTTTTGCATAACTCTAAAATTCACGAATATATGGATACATATTAGCAAAGCGTTGATAAAGCACTAAGTTTCAACTCATGAACTTTAAAATACCCCAAATATCGTCAAAATATCAATTTTATTTTTAGCTTAAATTGTCATTCCTTTCTACATTTCCAGACAATATTTGAACTACTTTTAAAGTTATGTGTGTGATTTCCTTTATAGAGTATTTTTAATAAATACTGTAAATGTTTTTTTTTCATATTTTGTATTTTCTTTGCTTACAGACAGACGCTGGAAGAATGGTAGGGCGCTGTATTACCGGAGTAACTTAATCAATTATAAAGCTTCATTTTATAGTGCTGTGTTTACATGTTATATGAATGTTATAGAATTCTCTTATCATGAAGTTTTTTTTTTCTATAACTAGCATCCTGTGATGTTTAAAATGACAGCTGATCACTAATCAGGCTTGGCTGTAATATTTAAAGTTGTATAAATTTCGCATTTGCTTTAACTATGTGCATTACTTTGATTATTAGATTCCAGTTATATCAATGTCTGTTAATCTGAAATGACTAGGACATTATCATACTAGTGGGATGTTATAAGTCATAATACATCCATGAAAGCACTAGGGTTTGAGTTTACAGTGTTTGCTCTTAAACATGGCACTTCACCAATTTCTCTATATCGTTCATGTCGATATCTTGGAGTATGGAATTGATGCATATTTAAACTGGTTTTTGTGTTACTTATATAAGTGTAAATTTGCAATTAATCTTATTTACGAAACTACTCAAATGGGAGTAAATTTAACATTAAACTACTTACCATTACCATAAACAATAGCTGTGTATAACAATGTGGGCAGATAATGCTTTAAACAGGAATTTAAAAAAATTAAGATAAGACATCCACCGACTTTTTTGTACATTCATAGAATAGAAAAGTTACTATTTTCGTTAGTCCGTTTAGACCATTTTTACCTTTACAAAACATACAGACATATTAATATAAGTAATATCTGTCTTCTAACAGCTACAATAACACATTATTTTATAAAATAAAATAACACCATTGGAAACCGGATAATAAATTATATTAGTCATTCAGCAAAACATATAAAAACAATTGCATAAATAACAACTATCTTTTAGTAACTACAGTAACACATTATTTGGACATCAATCGGAATGTCCAAATAATGTGTCTTTATTTGGATATTCATTTAATCTTTGGACATCATTTCATTTAATCTTTATGAACTTAAATAACAGCTGCGGAATAGAGATAGTATTAGTAATTCGTAGTAATCATTCAGCAACTTATACAAAGCATATGAACATAATCATATGAATAATATGTCTTTTGGTAGCTACACTATGACGTTATTTTGGGAAATAAAATAACAGCTTCAGAAACCGGATTGCAATTGATAGAAGTAATTCAGCAGCTAAAAGCAATGACTGAACCTCTACTTCCGATTGATGTCCAAACCTACTCGAGTTATCATGTTCAGATACAGATAAACACACGCGTACTGGCTCTTAAAAGGGCATTTTCGAATTAAGGATCAATCAAAATCTCGAGGTCATATTGTTCGTAGATTACAGTATTTTGCGTGTACTATTTATACGATAAAGTAAAAATGAGAAAACATTAAGTATGTAATTCCCATCGAAGTTCTCATCGAAGTTTTCGAATTAAGGATCAATCAAAACCTCGAGGCCATATTGTTCGTAGATAACAGTATTTTGCGTATACTATTTATACGATAAAGTAAAAATGAGAAAACATTAAGTATGTAATTCTCATCGAAGTTCTCATCGAAGTTTTCGAATTAAGGATCAATCAAAATCTCGAGGCCATATTGTTCGTAGATTACAGTATTTTGCGTATACTATTTATACGATAAAGTAAAAATGAGAAAACATTAAGTATGTAATTCTCATCGAAGTTCTCATCGAAGTTTTCGAATTAAGGATCAATCAAAATCTCGAGGCCATATTGTTCGTAGATTACAGTATTTTGCGTATACTATTTATACGATAAAGTAAAAATGAGAAAACATTAAGTATGTAATTCCCATCGAAGTTTTCGAATTAAGGATCAATCAAAATCTCGAGGCCATATTGTTCGTAGATTACAGTATTTTGCGTATACTATTTATACGATAAAGTAAAAATGAGAAAATATTAAGTATGTAATTCCCATCGAAGTTCTCATTGAAGTTTTCGAATTAAGGATCAATCAAAATCTCGAGGCCATATTGTTCGTAGATTACAGTATTTTGCGTATACTATTTATACGATAAAGTAAAAATGAGAAAATATTAAGTATGTAATTCCCATCGAAGTTTTCGAATTAAGGATCAATCAAAATCTCGAGGCCATATTGTTCGTAGATTACAGTATTTTGCGTATACTATTTATACGATAAAGTAAAAATGAGAAAACATTAAGTATGTAATTCCCATCGAAGTTCTCATGGAGGTTTGTTTCATGATGTATCAAAATAAGAAACAATTCTACTTAATATTCTTTTGTCCTGTCGAGATAGAATGTTTGCTCTTAAACATGGCACTTCACCAATTTCTCTATATCGTATATGTCGATAACTTGGAGTATGGAATTTATGCATATTTAAACTGGTTTTTGTGTTACTTATATAAGTGTAAATTTGCAATTAATCTTATTTACGAAACTACTCAAATGGGAGTAAATTTAACATTAAACTACTTACCATTACCATAAACAATAGCTGTGTATAACAATGTGGGCAGATAATGCTTTAAACAGGAATTTAAAAAAATTAAGATGTGACATCCACCGACTTTTTTGTACATCCATAGAATAGAAAAGTTACTATTTTTGTTAGTCCGTTTATACTATTTTTACCTTTACAAAACATACAGACATATTCATATAAGTAATATCTGTCTTCTAACAGCTACAATAACACATTATTTTATAAAATAAAATAACACCATTGGAAACCGGATAATAAATTATATTAGTCATTCAGCAAAAGATATGAAAGCAATTGCATAAATAACAACTGTCTTTTAGTAGCTACAGTAACACATTATTTGGACATCAATCGGAATGTCCAAATAATGTGTCTTTATTTGGATATTCATTTAATCTTTGGACATCATTTCATTTAATCTTTATGAACTTAAATAACAGCTTCAGAATCCAGATAGTATTAGTAATTCGTAGTAATCATTCAGCAACTTATACAAAGCATATGAATATAATCATATGAACAATATGTCTTTTGGTAGCTACACTATGACGTTATTTTGGTAAATAGAATAACAGCATCAGATATCGGATTGCAATTGATAGAAGTAATTCAGCAGCTAAAAGCAGCGACTGAACCGCTACTTCCGATTGATGTCCAAACCTACTCGAGTTATCATGTTCAGATACAGATAAACGCACACGTACTGGCTCTTAAAAGGGCATTTTCGAATTAAGGATCAATCAAAATCTCGAGGCCATATTGTTCGTAGATTACAGTATTTCGCGTATACTATTTATACGATAAAGTAAAAATGAGAAAACATTAAGTATGTAATTCCCATCGAAGTTCTCATCGAAGTTTTCGAATTAAGGATCAATCAAAATCTCGAGGCCATATTGTTCGTAGATTACAGTATTTTGCGTATACTATTTATACGATAAAGTAAAAATGAGAAAACATTAAGTATGTAATTCCCATCGAAGTTCTCATCGAAGTTTTCGAATTAAGGATCAATCAAAATCGCAAGGCCATATTGTTCGTAGATTACAGTATTTTGCGTATACTATTTTACGATAAAGTAAAAATGAGAAAACATTAAGTATGTAATTCCCATCGAAGTTCTCATCGAAGTTTTCGAATTAAGGATCAATCAAAATCTCAAGGCCATATTTATCGTAGATTACAGTATTTTGCGTATACTATTTATACGATAAAGTAAAAATGAGAAAACATTAAGTATGTAATTCCCATCGAAGTTCTCATCGAAGTTTTCGAATTAAGGATCAATCAAAATCGCAAGGCCATATTGTTCGTAGATTACAGTATTTTGCGTATACTATTTCTACGATAAAGTAAAAATGAGAAAACATTAAGTATGTAATTCCCATCGAAGTTCTCATCGAAGTTTTCGAATTAAGGATCAATCAAAATCTCGAGGCCATATTGTTCGTAGATTACAGTATTTTGCGTATACTATTTATACGATAAAGTAAAAGTGAGAAAACATTAAGTATGTAATTCCCATCGAAGTTTTCATCGAAATTTTCGAATTAAGGATCAATCAAAATCCCGAGGCCATATTGTTCGTAGATTACAGTATTTTGCATATACTATTTATACGATAAAGTAAAAAATGAGAAAACATTAAGTATGTAATTCCCATCGAAGTTCTCATCGAAGTTTTCGAATTAAGGATCAATCAAAATCGCAAAGGCCATATTGTTTCGTAGATTACAGTATTTTGCGTATACTATTTTTTACGATAAAGTAAAAATGAGAAAACATTAAGTATGTAATTCCCATCGAAGTTTTCGAATTAAGGATCAATCAAAATCTCGAGGCCATATTGTTCGTAGATTACAGTATTTCGCGTATACTATTTATACGATAAAGTAAAAATGAGAAAACATTAAGTATGTAATTCCCATCGAAGTTCTCATCGAAGTTTTCGAATTAAGGATCAATCAAAATCTCGAGGCCATATTGTTCGTAGATTACAGTATTTTGCGTATACTATTTATACGATAAAGTAAAAATGAGAAAACATTAAGTATGTAATTCCCATCGAAGTTCTCATCGAAGTTTTCGAATTAAGGATCAATCAAAATCTCGAGGCCATATTGTTCGTAGATTACAGTATTTTGCGTATACTATTTATACGATAAAGTAAAAATGAGAAAACATTAAGTATGTAATTCCCATCGAAGTTCTCATCGAAGTTTTCGAATTAAGGATCAATCAAAATCTCGAGGCCATATTGTTCGTAGATTACAGTATTTTGCGTATACTATTTTTTACGATAAAGTAAAAATGAGAAAACATTAAGTATGTAATTCCCATCGAAGTTTTCGAATTAAGGATCAATCAAAAATCTCGAGGCCATATTGTTCGTAGATTACAGTATTTTGCGTATACTATTTATACGATAAAGTAAAAATGAGAAAACATTAAGTATGTAATTCCCATCGAAGTTCTCATGGAGATTTTTTTTATGATGTATGAAAATAAGAAACAATTCTACTTAATATTCTTTTGTCCTGTCGAGATAGAATGTACGCTATCAAGAAATACCTTCTCCGGATAAATGTATCACATTTGTCTCATCTAATTCATTAGGTGTTGACATAATGTGTGAAATATTATCCTCGTTGAACATATTAACTCCTCGGAGAGGTTGCTTTATCGAAATAATTTTTAGTATAGGATAGTGTTACTTTGACTAGGATGTAAGACATTTAGGAAACACATTTCTTGGAAAATTAATAAACCTAATAAACAATGTTAATACATGGCTCAAACGAAATTAATTTACAAAGGCGAAAAACAATAATTTTAGAAAAGTTTTATAAATAGAAAGCTAGAATAATTGAATAAAAATTAAAACATTTTTTACATGCAAGTGCTCCTTTGATTTATACTCGTATAATTTGCTAGTATAAAACAAAAACACAAGTTTGAAAGCATAATTAGATCATATAAAGATTTTGTCTTTCAATAGAAAATTAATCTTTTATTAAGATTTTTAATACATCTGTAAAATACTACTAAGAAATAAAATTTAAAAGCTTACACTTTTATTAATGGAAGAAAACAACATTAGAAATTAGAATTTGAATAACAATAGGTTTTAGTTAATTTTGATAAAGTATTTTAAATAGATAGTACAATATTATTCTCTAAAGTTAGGATAATTACTTCGTTAAATTCAATTCACATAATATGTACCTTATTTTTTATCCATAATCTCCTAAAAAGGTAATAACAGTTTTCTTACATAATTATCATATTACATTTGCACACGGCTGGGATAGTTAAAATTTTAATAATAAAGCAATAAAATTTAATTGTTCTATTAAGAGGTAGTTTGAAACGAATAAAATAGCTCACAAACATCGTTATGATCTCATAATCATATTTATTTGATTTCGAATACTGCTTTTATCCAATTAACAGATGTATTTTTCTAATTAAAATGTAGTAATTGGATATAGTACCTTTTGAAGAAAAAATATCTTCATAATAAAAGCTTTTTTGATTTACCATAAAATAAAAGTTTTGTTTTTTTAGTTTAAGAATTAAATTTTTACAAGTTCTTAGTTACTTTGTATTAGTTATTTTGCTGTAAAAATGTTTGTTTTATTGGTTCACGTAATTTATTTAAAAACGCAAAATATATGCCTCTCATAGAAAAGTAATTTTACTTACCTACAGGTTAACTTTTAAAAGACATAATCTAACGTAACTACGTATAACACAAAAATTATATAATTAATATTTTTAAATCAAATTTCAGCTAAATTGTTTTATCCTTTGACATTTAATCATATTAATACTAGTAATATATTTCATTTGTCTCGTGATATGTTTAGCTTAAAAAAATAAAATTTTAAAAATATATATTTATAAAGATGTTTTAAGAGACTAAAATTTGCTGTTTTAATTTAATGAGAATGCTCCCTACGGGAATGATTAAAGGAGTGGGGTATTAAACGTTCCTTGAATTTTTCAGAAATACGCAAACCAGCTGGTGACTAGTGGTTGTCAGATAAGCAGAAGGCAAAACATTCTTATAGGAACTGAGAAGGAGTATCTTCACAATTGATGCCTTGTTCACTTACATGCAGCTTGTCGATGTGGAAGCCAGAAAGCGAAATGATTTAACATTAAAACAAAAGATCGAAATTTTAAATCGTTATGACAGGTTACCAAAAAATGAGTCAGTGCAGTTAAAATTTCTCAGCCTCTGAATTGCATTGAAAGTGTTGAAACTTGGAGTATAACACCGCTCCGATGAATTTAAAAAACATTATGGTTACGAACAATTTATCAAGGAGCCTCATAGAAACAATTGTAGACAGTCACACAAACAAAATAGAGAAAAAATTGCAAATCAAAAGGCAGCATTTATCAAATTTATAAACATTTTAGACAACTACATAAAAAATTATTAAATAACAGATTAAGCCTTTTAAAAAATGGGATTTACATAAAAAAATCGTATTAATTAACTATTCAATTAGTCGAACTAATAGAATCTAGACACATTTTAAATATTTTTTAAGAAATATTAAGCAAAAAAGAGAAAAATGGAGAATTAAAAAGCAGAATTCATAAAATTAATAAACATTTAAGACAACTACATTAAAAACTATTAAATAACAGATAAAGCTTTTTAAAAAATGGGATTTATGTAATTCTAGTTATACATGCAGCAAGTAACTGTAACTTAATAATTTATAAAAAAAAATTGTAAAGTACACCACACTCATAGAAGAAAAGAACTGTTAGCCTTTTTTTCCCTCTAGGAAAAAAACTGCTTAGTAATAAACAATATTAAGTAAGAGTAGTAATTACAGCTCTTGAGTTCCGAAAACACCCAACAGGTTACCAAAAATGAGTCAGTTCAATGCTGCAGTGCAGTTAAACAGTTCTCAACCTCTGAATTGCATTGAAAGTGTTCAAACGTGGAGTACAACACCGCTCCGATGAATTTAAAAAACATTATGGTTACGAACAATTTATCAAGGAGCCTCATAGAAACAATTGTAGACAGTCAACACTTGATCAGTTTTTATAATTATGTATATAATTCTTATGTTTTGAATGATAATATATAGTACATAAATATAAGGTGAGTTTTTTCATTTTATTTTGAAATTTAGTACATGCGAATTAAAGAGAGGGGGGTAAATTTATCTAATTTTGCATATCGTTTATTGTTATCAAAACCATGGTGTCCCTAACTGATCACATTAAGTGGAGTCCACTGTATATATAGATCCCTATATTAGTTTTTATTAATCTAGGAGTCCTGTAGAAATTAACTAAATCGGGGACTTATAGTTTGAAATACATGCAACTTTGAATTAGATAACAATAAATATATTTTAAATGTCTTCAATTTTGTAGTCTATATTGCATTACTATAATGCTGAATATCACCATTATTTTACTCACAAAATAGCATTTGAAATCGAATAACTTCACTTATAATATTAGAATTATATGCTTAATGTGAATTAAATTTGTGTTTAAAATGCTATTTCATTCTGCTGAAATATTTGTTTTGTAACCATACAACATTCAAAAGCTGTAACTACATTTGATTCCTTGGCAGAATAATGCTCTAACATGTAGCATACCGTTTATAAATCATTCGAGATGCATGAATTAGATATTTACTGTGGATTTCAACGTTTGTCATCATTGTAATATTCAAAGTAAATGGCTTCTACAGTTCACATCCAGTTTGACAGCAAAATTAACTCATTGATATCTCTTGTGTTGACATGCTGTATACATCTACTTAACGTATGAAGCTCGCAGTCAAATGTATTGTTCAAATTGTAACAACAATATATCTTTGGGAAATTTAACTATTCATCTCTGGATAGTATATTTTTTTTTATTTCTCTCATGCATCATTGTTGAAATTCTATATATCAAAGAAACATAAAATACGACTTAGCTGTGTTATTGTTATGCTAGTATATAGCCCGTCATATGACGGGATTAGTTAAATTTTTAATTTTCCAGGATTGTAAAATACACTATGAGGCAGGCAAAAAAATGGTTTGTTTTTAGGCTGAAAATTATCTGGTACAAGCTTAATAATTTGTTTATCTTTACTGAACGTATTTTAATTGCCAACTTTAATTTATCTTGTCATATTAAGTGATAAGAAGGACAGCAGAGGTTTTAATATTGAAAGTGATTATTTGTTGGTATATATGAATGATGTCCAAAATTTAACGAATCGATTGCAAACCGTGTGGTTATGAATAAAAAACAATCACACAAATGAACAAACTTCTTAATTATCAAAGATATATAAGTTAAAAGTTAGGTATTTATTAATCCGTGAAATAGACTCCTAGACTTTAAAAAAAATTGTTGTTAATACCGGTGACAAAATTTTCATAGAAGCAAAAAATAATTAATGATTAAATTTAAGTTTATCACATATGTACCTAATCTATTATTTAAGCCAAATATAGAAGAAAATTATTTAAAAAATTTCTAAGTTCAGTGATAAAACGTATGAAAATAATGCAGACGATATTTAAATAATTTAAAATAAGAAATGATTAAATGAGATGGTTAAAGGAATTTCGTCATAATGCTCGAAAAATTATTATTTTCATCTACTTATAATGTGATAAATTGATGAATTTAGTCACCTGCTCTAAACCAGGGAAAATAGGATTTGAAATAATGGAATTAAAAGCTCGAAAAGGGGGGTAGGTGTGGATTTCGAAGTCGCTTTGTATTTTGCTAACTCTAACTCATCAAGAATCCAATATGGATGCCTCTATCCATTCCAGGTCAAACCCCTTTATAAATTCGAGGACAGACGGACAGATAATTTAGGCTATTATATAAAGGGATTATAAAAAGAAATTTTTGAAAGATGCCAAAAAGTAAGTATATTCCATATTTATAAAATTTAAAAAGTAATATATTTATTAAAAATACCTACTCATATACGTTCATTAAGTTTTTTGAGTAATCACATTTTTCTCGATGGACTTTATAAGCAAATAAAAGAGACTTTTTATACCTCTGTTAAAAATTTTCCCGCCACCTCTTTGGCATAACGTTTCAAAGCGATTTTAAACTCATCTACTATCGAAAACGTTTAAATAAATTTCTTCAGACAAGTAAAAATTGGAAAATATGAAGGTGACAGATCAGGAAGAATTACATGTGGTACGATCTCCTAATCGAATGAATTAGTGCTATCTCTGTGTGTTTGTGTGGAGACGTGTATAGTCCTGAAACAAGAATACTTTACTCTTTAGCATTACATCGCCTTCCATTTTTTCTTTATCGCTATCCTTATTTAAAACTACATATTTAGTATTTCTGAGTAAAGCGTAGTATTTTTTTCTCGAAAAGAACTATACGATCCCAAAAGACAAGGGCCATAATATATCAAGACAAAACTTCCATTTATGTGCTTCAAACTCATGAGACTTTTTGTTCACGTCAGTGCGGTTCATAATATAACTCTAATTTGTTTAAAAATTGAGAACAGTATGTTTCAAGAGAATTCCAGATTACCATTCTCAACTATTTCAAAGAAATCCAATAGTGGTTCCGTCCGAAATTCTATCTTTCTATCAGACTTCTACTGCTGGTCAGGATTTGTATTTCCTGAAAACAATGTTTCTAGAACTATATTTGGTACACCTGTGAACTTTTGACCTGTCCCGTGGAATTCTAACACTAGCCTGCTTAGCTCGTTTTGTCTGTTGAAAACTGAGGAATTACTATTCTGTAATTAAGCATTAAAGAACAGTTAGGACGCGAATACTGGAGCAGATAAGTAAAGGGTTTAAACCGGTTTTACGAGACCCCCTTTCAGACTGAACTATCCGAAATTGCGGAAAAGTGACGAAAGAGTGCGACAGATATATGAAGAATGACATGTATCTCGTTGAAATTTTGGGATCCGACCCTAATAGGCGTTGATTTAGAGTTTTTCACTGAAACAATATGAGTATCATTTTAGGGGACAGAAGTTTATTTAGATTATTGTTATTCCAGCTAGGAATTATACTTAGGATACCCGGAGAAGTAATACTACTATCTTTCAAGTTAGCCTGTGATCATTTGTTCATGCACATGTACCATATCTTTCATAACCATTGTCAGATAATTACAGTCAGTTTACTACAGATGTTGAGTTTCTGAGTTAAAATATTTACGATCACATATATAAAATTAATAATATAATAACAAAGACAACAGTATATTGCAACAGAGCATGCCTGTAAATGTCGGGAAATTTATTTTTTGTAAGCTTTATATTATTTGGTTAAGAAATTTATTCACACTCAATGTACTCAATAGTGTGATAGCGCCAGAAAGTTGCGTGAGTATGAAACTTAATCCACATTTGTAAAGTAAGATGCACATCTAAATTTACTTAACCTTCTAAACTCACAGTCAGCAGAATCCAAAATCGAGACACTACTTCAACTCAGCCATTACAACCAGAGTTTAAAACAGTTATGCGAGAAACGAATAAATATACACTTTTCTACATCTGTTGAACACAAAAATGTCTTTAGAGCGTTTAAAGCTCAGTTAATGTATATTCTGACTGCACCTCCTATTCGCAAATGGAATTTCCTAAAAATGTCGAGAAAAAAATAATTTGCTCTCTAAAATCAAATGAATTGGATTGCAGGAAAATATAAATTTTATCTATTTTTCCAAATAGGTTCTTCTTCACTTTAGCTGTGGAATTAATTACACTTTTTTTCTCATTTTCAAAAGAGACGAATAATTCAGAACTTTTATTAGCATATAGATATGGCTTTCGAACAAAGCATTTTTCTTCTACGCATTTTTTCAGGATTATTCATATATTTTTATCGCTACAAGCATTGGAATCATTTTTTAGAACAATGAATCCAGAAAAAATTGAAAAGATAAAACTAAATTTATAATAAGAAGATTTATAATTCAAGAATTTTTAAAACGTGTAAATTGGTACTCTGCGCATAATTTTTTAATGTTTCATTTAAATTACTTATTTGTTCAAAAAGTTAGAAGCATAAAACTGTTTTATTATTTTTGTTTTATCTTATACTTAACGGAGTTTTATTTTCTTGAAATTCAACCTAATAATTTTAAAGAATTTATTATATATAACAAAAATAATCAATAAATGGCCTAATTTTTACCATTACACCAAAAAAAACAATTTACTCATTACGCTATTATAAAAAATAATGTATATGGAAACCTATGTATGTTTATGAAAACGAAATAACATCTCTTGCTAATATGAGAAAAATTAGCCCCGTAGAAATTCAAAATAAACTAATAGTTTTTTCTTAGAACATTAACCGTTTAAGTATTTTCTTACTTTTAGTTATTAGAAATTTATTTTTGAAAAAACCCAAAAATTAAACGGCAAAACTAATTTTTTTTCTTATTCTATTTTCTGCATTTTTTTGTTTTGTAATTTTTATACTATTTGGTTTTATTTTGAGCCTCTTTTATAAGAACTCACAAAAAATTAGTTTTACTCACGATAAAAGAAAAATTTGGCAACTAATCTTAAAACTGTTGTGAAATCCCTTAGGTCATCACGTAAACAATTTTGTTCTTTTCTTTGGCAGTGATAGCTACAAGAAAGCAGTGGTTACCCGAAAATCAAGAAAAACAGAAACAAAAGTAAAAAGAAAATTCACGAGGTTAAATTAAGAGGCTCATCTAAGAGTAAATACAATGGAAAACTGGATAATGCAAACTTTTTAAAATTAAAATATTACTTATTTCAAACTGTGCAATGCTCTCTTGAATTTCTTAACAATATATGTAGTTTAAAATTATGGGAGTAACTCGAAGAACATTCGAGAATGTTTTGTTAATTTAAATACGAATAAGTCTTAAATTCGAGAAAAAATATTATTCTTGTCTACAAAACAAGTGAAAGCACAAAGAATATGGGCTTCATTAAATCTAGTTTGTGAAAAAACGAATAAAATGCTGTTAATCAGAAATGATTTTAAATTTATTTACAAAGATTCTCATACCAGAAAACAAGGATACAATTAGAGACAGTGTCTTATTACTAAACATATTGAACATTGGACTTACCGGCATAAGGTATACATTGCACTACAATTGTAAAACTAGTCACTTTGACTAAACTGGTAAATACTGAAATCAGTAATCATCTAATTTTTGCTATTTGGAGGCAATTGACGGACAAAGTTATACATAAAGTAAAGAACAAAGATACTGAATCGTCTACTGAAAAATGAGAAAATAGTGTTGAAGAACAAGTAGTATCAACTACAACCGAAGTTTGTTACTGAAAATAAAGACGTTGTGCTAAATCCCGAAACAATGGTGAAGATATTGTTTTCCATAGAGTAAGTACTTAAGTGTCGCACTTGCATATTTAGTATATTGTGTAAAGCAAAAAATAAATAACTAAATAAAGGAATTAGTAAATTTCATTAAATTAATAACATACTAGCCTATGATTTTTCTTCATTTTTAATTCTTTTACATAAACCTATCAAGCAAGGAAAGTAGTGTTTTACTTATTTTTGTTGAAATAAGACAATTAGAAATGTTGTAATTAAAATTAATCAACTTCACACATTCATATACTGAAGTTCTTTTACTTCCGAAGTTAATCTGTTCCAATACAGAGCTGGAAATAAAAATCTTGACTGAAGAAAACAAATATATTTATATGTACTCCCGTATATGTAAAGTATGTATTTTACCTTATCATCCCATGATGTGGCATTATATTTAAAATATTGTTCCATTTTAGGTAAATGAATAAAACGTTTAAGAAAGCTGAAATTTATTTAGCGTATAAAAGTATACTGAATGCCACATACCTTGAAAAGTTGGAACTTTAATTTTTAAATAATATAACTCAATCATCTAATGATATTAAGAGGGTACTCTAAGGTAAGGGTACTTTAAGAGGGTATATATTATCCCATTTTGTATTGCAATATATTTCTCTACTCCTCCTTCTTTCTGAATATAAATGCACGCACGATAATGACCTAAAATAGAAATCAGGATAATAAACTAAAATAATGGGTTATTAATAACTACTTGTTAGTATACAGTTAATTTCCTCAAAGCTTTTAAAACCGCACCATGTCATGAGTTTCAAAAGTTATAAAAATTTTATGGCATCAGGTAAAAGTTTAGTTAAGAAAAATTATAACTCTAAAAAAGAAATTAAGAATGACTCTATAAGAAGAATAGAATAAAATGGTCAATATTTATTAACAAATTCTGCTTGGACCTACGTCAACATGTGTGAAACACGCTAAAAGATCTTGAGGCAAAGCACAAATGTGAAAATAGGTTTATAAGATTTTTAAAATTAAGAATTTTGTAAAGTTTTCTTCACACTTGTTTTTCAATAGTCATCTAAATATGTGTTATGTTATTTAAATATGAAATACAGCATAAAGCCATTTGTTCAAAAGTTTTATTAGTAGTTTTATATAACCAAAAACAATCACCTCTTGTTTTTCACTTTTAAAATCTCAAATTGAACGATCAAAAGCAGTTTGAATAAGTTTTGCTTTGATTGACTGGATATACAATTTTCTGAATACTTCTAAATTTCGGAGTGAAACAATTTGGTATTATTAATTTTATAAAATATATATCAATATGAAACATAATGTTAATAATAATAATTGTAATATTTATAATTAATTTTTTATTATTTTTTATTTTATTTATATATTTAAAATTTCTTTATTTTTTTATTTACATTAATTTTACATTTATAAATTATTATATTTATTATAAATTTTAGTACATTACATTATATACTTTTCTTTTCCCAAATATCTTTATAATGTAGAATTTAATTTAAGATATGAGCAGTAGTTCACTGACAATATATAGGGATTTTTTTGGACTGGAGCGCTACAATTTCAAACACGAGGGTTACTGAAACCGGGACCTACTGCTTAAAGCCGATTCCGGACGGCTATGAACACCCATGGCACTAGCGGGATTCAAACTCATGGACTTCGGTACCGAAAGCATTGCTCTACCATTGGGCCATCGTCCAGCTAGTATATAAAGAAAAATGTTAACAAACAAACTTTAAAAAGAAAACTGCTTACAAATTTAAATCATTTATATAATACTTGCCGTATTAAAGTTTTACAAAAATAACTGTAAAAAAATAAAAAAAACATTCATTTTCTATTAGAAAGTACATAAAATCAAAACAAATATTCTCCTCTATTTAAATTATAATCTAAGTATGTTTGTGAAGTAACAAAAACTAATAAATTTCCTTTCAGACAAAATCTACATACAAGATATTCCTATTATTTCTCGAAACCGTACAACTGAAAACGAATATTTAAACTATTTATCTCCATTCTTATTTGAAGGCATGACTTCCATTATACTTTAGACACTATTTTATGTTTCTTTCAAAATTTGAATAGAATTTTCAACTTAATTCTTTATTTTCACATTTAATTATCTTTGCGGCGTGAGGCTTTTAATGTCATTCAGGCGTGTCTAAGTTGCATTACATTTATGTTTAAAAATGTACCGTTCAGTTATTCACGTTATAAAAAAATACATCAAAAATGTAACAATAAAGAATAAATTTTAACCCGCAAAATCTTAAAGCAAATAATTGTGAAAAAGAACGGAAACTAGTTATTTCATGGAGCTTCAAATATCGTTCTTAGGTTAATGAAATATAGAATAAACGCATTATTGGAGGTTAAATAGTTTATTATTGAATAAAGCTAACTATGTTTAACTTTCTTAACACGGAATTAGCGATTCTAAGTCTTTTCGAAGCGATAATTAGTTTTCCATGGTTAAGTAAGTAAACCTGATGCACTGATAAAAGGGATTCAAGCATAGTATTGGATGTATATTCTCAGATAAAGCTGGCAAATAGTAATACCTCATTTGTGAAAGATTGATAAGACCACTGACAGAATTAATAATTCTGATTCATATAGGGTTTAATAACATCAGTCCTGTCGCCCTATGGATTTATTGGAAATCTCTACATATTGACGAACATTCGTCAGGATGCCCTTAAAACATGTAAATTTTACACATGCATTGCATTTTGTTGCAAAAACATGTATCTATAATTAATAATTAGAATCTCTCAAAAATTTATTAATGCAAAATTTTATATGATATTTAAAATGTTTTCTGTGCATTAAAAGACTATACAGGGTTATTAAAACTGAACCGTAGAGTAAACCTTAGATCTTCAAACTAAACCAAATCAAACTGAAGCGTAGCGTAGACTGCAGCTCTCCTAAGTAAAACAAACCAAACTGAATCCCCCGATTTCATAATGCTATATATTTAAAAAAAAATACATAAGAATGATGTAGGAAAACAAGCGGAAAATATGGAAGTGTTTTTTACAGGTTTTTGTCATAAATTCCTTTAGTTACTCGTTTAATTAATAGCTACATCTATGGCAGCAGGGAGGTTTCTTTCCCATGGACTCCGTTACCGTAAGCAGCTATCTACCGTTTGACCATCGTCTGGGCAGTATATAAGGAAAAATGTTAAAAAATATTCACAAAGAAAACTGCTTACAAATTTAAATCATTTTTAGAATGCTTGCCGTATTAAAGTATAAAAAAAATGTAAAAAAATGAAAAAAATGCCGCATTGCCTTTAGAGATCTCTATTAGAAAGTATGTAAAATGAAAACAAATATTCTCTATTTAAATTATAATCTAAGTATGTTTATGAAGTAACAAAAGCTAATAATTTTCCTTTCAGACAAAATCTATATACAAGATATTCCTATGATTTCAAAATAGTACAACTGAAAACGAATCTTTAAACTGATTATCTCTATTATTAGTTGGAGACCTGACTACCATTACACTTTAGTAACTATTTTATGTTTATTTCTTTCAAAATGTGAATAGAATTTTCTACCTAATTCTTTATTTTCACATTTAATTATCTTTGCGGCGTGAGGCTTTTAATGTCATTCAAGTGTGTCTAAGTTTCATTACATTTATGTTTTAAAACTTTTACCGTTCAGTTATGCACGTTATGAAAAAATAACTTCAAAAATGTAACAATAAAGAATAAATGTTAACCCACAAATCTCAAAACAAATAATTGTGAAAAAGAACGGAAACTAGTTATTTCATGGAGCTTAAAATACCGTTCTGAGGTTAATGAAATATAGAATAAACTCATTATTGGAGGTTAAATAGTTTATTATTGAATAAAGCTAACTATGTTTAACTTCCTTAACACGGAATTAGCGATTCTAAGTCTTTTCGAAGCGTTAATTAGTTTTCCATGGTTTAGTAAGTAAACCTGATGCATTGATAAAGGGGATTCAAGCATGGTATTGGATATATATTCTCAGATAAAGCTGGCAAATAGTAATTTCTCACTTGTGGAAGATTGATAAGACCAGTGACAGAATTAATAATTCTGATTTGTATAGGGTTTAATAACATCAGTCCTGTCGTACGATGGATTTATTGGAAATCTGTACATATTGACGAACATTCGTCCGGATATCCTTGAAACATGTAAATTTTACACAGGCACTGCACCTTGTTTAAAAAACAAGTATTAATAATTAATAATTATAATCTCTCAAAAATATATTAATAAAAAATTTTACATGATGATTAAAAATTTTTACTGGGCATTAAAAGATTATACAGGGTAATTAAAACTGAACCGTAGAGTAGATTGTAGTTCTTCAAAGTAAAACAAATTAAACTGAAGAGTAGCGTAGAATCTAGTGCTCCTAACTAAACCAAGCCAAACTGAATCCCCTGATTTCATAATGTTATATTTTTAGAAACAAACGACATAAGAGTAATGTATTAAAACAAACGGAAAATATGGAAGTATTTTTTAAAGGTTTTTGTCGTAAAATCCTTTAGTTATTCGTAAAAGTTCATGATGGCATGTAAGTTTCTGTTAAACACGTTGTAAAGTGTCAATGGTAACTGATTGTAAAGGAATAAAAGTCGGTTCTTTTAAATATGAAAATCATAAATATGTAAATAATGGTTAAAAGTTCATTTTATATTTTACTAATTCTCAAGGGTATGGAACCTGAGTCTGCCTACGATCCGCTAAAGGTGACTGGGGCACGTAAAATATGTTCGTGGTCACAATGTCCTCCATGTTCTCAATCAATACCTCTGGGGTGGCAAGCCAAGACTATGGGTCTTCTGCTTGGTTCATGCTTTAAAATTACGAGGACTGACTTGAGCATAAGTCATACTTTTACCCTTGAGTTGCTCGTTGAATCGAAAGGCTCATCCCTTTGATTTAAATCGAGTAGCCTAGTTTGACCAAATGGCAAAAGACAACAACAACAACAAATAATCCTCAAAGGAATGAATCCCACTGTTTAAGTTTTTGGACTCAGGTGGGCAACCAAGTGGAGGAAGTTTCAAAAGTATAGGCCTGGTTCAAAAATGCACCAAGTCTTACTTTTCCGCACGGTTTCTTTTTTAGTTTTCAAATAGGATGAGGTACAGCTATCTTTATCATTCATTTCTATTACCAGTTTTGTTTTTGTATTTCACCCAACTTTAAGAATTATCTTTATTCTCCTCTTCTCTCCGTTGTACAAAATTACAATGACAAAGATGGTGCTGAAAAGGGAAAACATTTAACATAAGAAACCGGTCTTTATCTACACGTATTTGGAGAAAATTCCCGCCTTGAAGGGGTTAAATTATTGGATGTACAGCATTGTTTATCCTTTTTCTTTGAAAAATATGGAATTTTGTGAATCAAATGATTGATACTTAATAACATTGTATTTGGACCCAATGTGATGTTATTAACTCATTTTGTTTTTTAATATTTCATATCTTTGTCAGAGTGAGGGAATAGTTTAAATAAGGTAATAAAATTTAGTCTTTTAGAATAAAGCTGACTTGATAGTAGCTTGGAATTAAAAAACTTTTCAATATAAATCTTTAATGTGTGATTGCTGTGATTTAAAATAATATTATCATTATAATTAAGTTCGAATTGTTGTGCCATCAGATTTTTTTAATTAAACAAAACTGTCATTAAGCTGTACTGCATTTCTTGTGTATTTTTTGTTTTGGTGGGGCGTTTACACTTAGTTTTCGAAGACACATGATTATTAATTTTTTTCGTAGCAGTTAGGGGTCTAATTGGAGTAACTCTTGAGTGGGAATATATTAATAAAGTGCTACAATCGTATAACTGTGAAATTTTCAGATTCTTTAATCATTATCTTTCTTTGCTCCTTTCCTTAAAAGGACATACACAACTGTTTTTAATTAAACAAAAATGTCGTTAAATTGTAGCTCATTTTCTCATGCATTTTTTGTTTTGTTGGGGCGTTTACCCTTAGATTACAAAGACACATGATTCTTAATTCTGTTCGAAGCAGTTAGCAGTCCATTTGGATTAACTCTTGAGTAGGAATATATTATCAAAGTACTACAATCTTATAACCGTGAATTTTCCAGGATTTTTAATCATTATCCTTAGTTGCTCCTTTCTTTCCTTAAAAGAACATTCACAGCTGTTGAAAATTTTAACTAAATTCTAGATGTAAAGCAAGCTAAATACACTGTCTGATAAATCCAACTCCATAATATAAAATGTGCCATTTTTAATAGTTACTAATTAGTAAAAAATAATATAAAAAATCGAAATCATTAACATTTCTAGAATACCACAAATGCAACAACGTCACTAATTTTTATATTTACACAATCATTTATGAAAAAGAGTAAAATAATATTTAAGTAGGAAGATATTTGCAATGTGCAAAGTTATACGCATTTCATTTATTATACATTTAAAATTGAATTGTCACTAAACGTATTAAAATTATAACACATATGATATTTAATGGGGAAATATTTAAAATCTCTTCGCGAGTAAAGTAAATCGACAGTGTAATTAGATGTAATAAATTAAAAGGATTAAGAAGAAAACGCCGATGTAATGAACAACTGTTTTTCAAAAATGGAAGCTTAATTTCCTCAAGCACGGTGCACCCTTTTTTCGGTACCAAACTAGAAGGCGAATTTCAAAACTTCTCTCTGTAGTTTAATGGAAAATGTTTAACCTGAAACAAAAGTGAACCATTCTTCTCGAAAATGGAAAACAATGTCACGCCAGCTGGTCATCAAGTTGACGGAAGAACTCTTAAATAAGTCAATATAACGATTTCTCATTTTGTCATATTTTTATTGCGCTGAACCGTAACTTGCTCCAAATGGGGAAATATGTTATCAAAAGTTTATTCTGCTGCAAAATATACAGAAAAACACAGACACACGGTTATTATAAAAGGGCTGTTTTGCTTTGGTGCTTATGTTAACCGTAAATTGGAAGACAACATGTTGGATAATTTCTTGAACCAAACATTTAAATAAATGTTTAAGGACACAATGAACGCTACAAAACGTTATTAAAATTTATTGTCCTAATGTTATGAAGTTTTGTACAAATATGCATTGAATAAGTAGAAGGAAATAAATGACTTAATATATAGTTTAAAAAGCTAGAAAAACAGGAATTAAAAATCAATATTTAAACAAACATTGTTCATTTTTAAAATGCTCCTTGCACATTCATTTTCAATGTTATCCTCTTTATTATTATAAATTAATATTTTTTAAAGTTACCTGGATAATAATTTGTTGATAGACTGAGTTGCTGATTTATAAAGTGTATATTTATGTTTGCAAGCCCTTTACAACACTTACACTAAATTTTAAGAACCTAAATAGCCTAAAATTTAAATAGAAGCCCAAATTTATATTGATGTGTGTTAGGAGCGTTTGGTAAATTTTTATAGCAATTAGGTTTATAGCTTTTAGGGAAAATTAGCTAACAAGAAGCATTTTAAAATTTTTTTAAAAAATCGGAAAACATTACATTTAAAAAAATTATTTGATTTTAAGAAAAAATTAATTAATTTACTGATAAACCTCTAAGATAGCATAGTAATAAGAATGGTCATCTAACAAGTTGCAGGGTTTAGGTTAAAATTCCGAGTAAAGGTTGGGTATTATTTGTGTAGATCCTGCATAGGAAGCAAAGTTGACCTTAATAGTGCTTTCAAGAAAAAAGGGTCAACAAATACCTGCGGTTTATACTGAGGTTCACGCCGATAGGTGGCGATATTGTCATTTTATGATTCAATAGAAAAAGAAATGAATGGAAAGAATGTTTGGACAGTGATACTAGGATAATGTTCTAAACGCTGCTGCATTAGAGATAAAAGAAATGATGTATGGAGATGGTGTCGTAAGCTGTTACAGTCCACAAATACACAAAATGTGCAATTAAATAAACTAGTATTTACAAGACTAGAATATTTATTTCTGTGACTTTCAACAGTTTACAATGGTACAATAATAAATTTAAGTACCCTCATGTTCAAAAATTTACTTATACTTTTACTTGCTTAAATCACATAGTTTCTGAGCACGAAGTTAAAATGTTCTAAAACCAATCTGCAACGTCGATCATCCAGTTCTTGGCGAAATTTTTTTAATTTTTTCTAATTGTTTGATAATTAAAGAAAAGTAGTAATCTTTCTTGAAATCAAAAAGGTAAATTAGTTTTGTAAGCAATATTTTGCTTGAACTATTGAGGGACTAATGAAATGCAGACCATTTCCCCCTGATTCAATCAAGTCCGAAATTAAGTATATGGTATTATACTATTTCAAATCTATTGCTTTAAATAATCATTAATATGAACATATACATAAAAAGAAAATGAATATAAATATGAAAAATACTTTTGAAAAATGATTTGAAATAAATGTGCTTAATAGAAGTTCATTATTACTATAGTGAAAACAACTACTTTGAAATCATTTGTTGTAGAATACTTCATGGCTTAATTTGTAAAAAAAATACTGTTTACAAGTATAAAACCTTGTACTGTTTTTAGTTCAGATTCAAGATATCAACTTGCGTGTGAAAAAAATTCAAAAAGCGGCACCACGCAAATTCACACATCGACTGCTCATAATAATACGCCGTATATTTCTTTTCAATAGAAAACATAATGAAAAGTATAATTCGACCCAACTTGACTTTGGACGATACATTTTTTTCTTCGCATGGCATGCAAAGCTGATTAGGAAGGAGTTTTGTTTTGTTTGAAGCGATAAGGTTTACTTTTCTGCTACACGAAAGCTAAAAAGACGCCGGAACACACAGTTTGGTCAAGAATTGTTAGGAATTTTCTTTCCTAGAATGCAAGAACATTTCAATCCCTATATCAACATAACTAGGGTAAAATTTTATAGTACAAATTCTTAGACATTACTTCCACTGGGCCACACGTTGTTGTGGTTCATTGTAGTTAACCCTTTATATCCTGAATTAATTTAGCATCAACTTTCTTACTGCATTTTTGCATCATTAGATAAGTTTTAATGGAGAATAATCATAGAAAAAAAAGAAAATTAATTTTTACTGTATTTTAGTAGTTAATAATGCAGCTGGTACTTTCTAGTGCCAACATATATTTTTGACGCTATAATAGAAAATAAAACATGAAATTATGAATAAACCTAATGAAATGCTTACCTGCGAAGTATGGAAGTCTCTAAAAATAATAGTACCAAATAACTAGTAATAAACCATTAAATTTACTCAATTGAACAACAAGTTTATCGACTCTACCACAAAATGACCTTCAGATACAGCACGTCCAATTATAAAATAACTACTATGCGAATAAAAAGGATTCCTGATTGGTACTGATATTTATTTTCTGCTGTAGGAACTGCATCGTTCATGTCCTTGTGAGTACCGTCAGGAAAAACGGCTTTATTAGGAATATATAGTTGACTGAAGCGGTACTCATAAGTACCGTCAGGATAAAAAGGGTTAAACGGAAATGAAAGAAAAAAGCGCTGGTGGGATTTGAACCACAGCTTTCATTCCTCAGTGCTAGAAACTTCATCACTCAGCCATAAACACAGCAGCCAATTAAATTGCTTGGAAAACACATAGAGCTATTAAACTTTATATATTAACATTGTAGATATAAACATACCCAGACTCTAGTATACCGTTATGCCAAAATTACAAGGCAATCGGTGGAATATTTTCAGAGATTTTGGGTTAGGAAAAAACATTTACATTTTTGTTTTATACAGATAGCATAACCAGCTTAATGAATACTTAGATTTCTTTTCAGATCCAGGTTTTACTGTATAATATTTTATCAAGATAAACATTTGCATCAAAAAATCAGACCTAGCATTTTTAGTTTATAGCATTCATGCAAGAGTCAAAAGCGATATTTTATACATAAATATTCGGAAGTAGTCCGAACAAATCTGAACACAGAGACTTTATATATAAACGGTGTCGATATAAATATACCCAGACTCTAGAACAACGTTATGTGAAAATTTCAAGTCAATCGGGGCAGAATTTCAGGGATTTAAGGTTACGAATAAACATTTACATTTTTATTTATATAGATTAATGAATCTGATACCAATAAATTTAAACAAAAAGATTTTCCTTATTAAGAGTACATAGTATCCTCCGAGATTGAAAATTGTTGCTATATTTTTTTATTAATTACAAAATAAAAATTTCTACTTCAGTTATGATTTTTTTTTATGATTTCTCAAAACACACTCTAATTTTTTAAGAAAAGTATAAGATTAGGGAATTCCGTTGTTATTTTTTATAAATAACATTAAGTATGGAAAATAAAAAAAATTACATACTTGTAAAATAAATTTTGAAATTTGTATTAAAAATTTGTATTTCAAATTAAAGCATAATAATTTTTACTCTAACGTAAAATTTTTCCGATATGTGATATTTTAAAATATAAATATATTTTGCATTAAAAAACTGCTTTATTAATGAAAAAGAGTTTTGCATTTGAAATACTTCTATTTAATGTGACATAAAATAAGTTATATTTGTTGTATCCTTGTGGCTTTAATTCATAGAATCAAATGATTCATAATTTTTTTATATAATATGCAAATTTAGTCCACCACTAACATGTTTATGTATATATTTTATTTTTTATCAAAAATATTATTTAAAAATTATTTTGAATTTTTTTATAATGTTAGACTTTCATAAATGACCTAGTAAGAATTTTATATTGAACAGAGCAGGTCTTTTTCTACGTGACAATTTCAGCTGACTACGGTATAATTTGACATACGATATAATTAAATCTCATGCCTAATGGTTTGAAGCATCCATTCTTTTAGGTGCATACGAACCCAAGTGATATTTCACGGGTAGCAAATACGTGGCACGCGTGTCAAGTTTGGCACAAAAAAAATTGTATTGCATGCCAGATAATTGGAAATACACTAAAATGTAAAATCTCCATATCATTAACGTCTCCAGTGTATCACAAATGCAAAGAAGTCACTTTTCACATTTACAAAAACATTTATGATAAAAATATTTTACTTAAGAAGAAATATAATTCCAAAAGGAAATGTTACTATACACATTTTAAATTATCATACATTTTAAAATAATTCGTTCCTATATACAAATTACAACAAGTATATTTCATGGAAAGTATTCAAAAATTTTTTATAAATTCAATTGATACAGTTTTAAATGTTAAACATTTTTTTCTGATTCTCATCAATAATCAAGTTATATATTAAATGCAGTTACTTGAAAAATTTCCATTTAAGTTTATTTTATTTTTGGCACTCGGATAAAATCCTATTTCAAATCACTGCTTTTGTCTTAAACTTTAATTCTTTAGTAACTCAGCAATCATTCGAGAACTAATCCCCTTATCAGAATGATTTTAAAAATGAGCTTAACACAAGTAATAAAATGAGGCATTTTTTATCCAGAGAAAGTAAAATGGACTGAACAAATGTCTTTATATTTCAAAAATTACCTAAAAGTCAAATAGAAACAGATGTTTAAAATATTCATGGAATAAATTACTAGAATATAAAAATAATTTTTTAAATGTTTCTCAAATGTGTTTTGAAATTTAAACAAATTCTGAGTTTTTCTGGAAGTTTTCTTTGTTTCTTTTAACAAGATACACATATAAAAAAGCTATTCAGAAAACCTCAAATTTCTCATTTTTGTTTAAATATATTTACATATTTTGGGGAATGAGGATTTATGCTACCTCTCAAATATAATTTTTAAATATTTTGCCCGGTTCTCATTAAATGTCTATATAATATTTCATTTGGTACTGAAGAGCTGATAATGTATCCTTTTATGTAATTTTTTAGTACGTTGAAATTATTTTTATTTTTAAATAATGTTTAGTTATACCTAAAAGTCTTTTACAATATGTTTAATATTATTTTAAGCATATAAAAAGTTACTAAATTGATAGACGCAGAATAAATTCTTTAAAATCTAACTACTTCACTAATAAATTTTTTTGCTAATGTATTGTTCTTCATTTTATATTCAATGTGAATTTTATTTTTTACAAACTGAACTACGAATAAAAATAACCTCGATTTATTGTTATTAAAGACGATCCACTTATAATAATATAGCGTAATATTATGATATAGTATATTATTACGATAACATTATTTTAAATATATTTCACATCTTACTATATAAGTAAATATAAGACTTGTGCAAAGTATTTCAAGGTATGAATTTACGACATTTAATACATTTAATAACTCTACGGACAAGACCGAGATAGTTATGAAATGTTAGCCATTTGAGTTCTACAGCAATTAATCGTAACATGCTAGGGAGAAAGCTTAACAAGCCTTATGACTGATAATACATTAGGGAAGTTATAAGCGGTAACACTGTGATTAATCACATGCTATTAACATTAGTTTTGCAATTATCATTTAAAGGTATATTGTATAACCATTTTTATATGTTATGTTGTAAAAAATTGAAGACTATATATAATAAAAATGTAGAAGTTGACTTAAACTAAGAATATATATATTAATGACCGTGTCGTTTTCTTTTTTTCAGTAGGTGGGAGGTGGACTAAGCGAATTAGGGGTATTGTTAATTGTTAACGAAAATGTGTAAAGGAATTGAGTAACACGTGACTTGGAATAAGTAATAATACCGTTGCAAGAATGTCAAATAACAATTTGCTTTCTGTAGATGAAATACGTATAGTGCAGTTGATGTAAAGGAAATGAATTGAAAAATACATATGTTTATGCGAAGGGTTTTTTTAGTACTGAAGTAAGATATAAGCTCGCATTGTCATATGGTCATTTGTAACAAATTATTCGTATGGTCATTTGTTACAAATGATCATAATCGATCCAAATCTTTTTTCCTACATATCGTATAAAGACTGAAATTCTGGAGTATGCACACACACAAAATCAAAACTTCTTACTTATTTTATATGATTTTCAATCTTAATTTATATGATACTCAATTTCTTTCCAACTTTTGCTTCTTAATCGATGTTTCAACAGTGTTCTTAGATCTTTATAATTGAAACTTTGATGTAGAAAAAAGTATGAGAAAGATGTTCTTTCCAGCTCATGAACAATAGTTTTTGTTCAAAAGTCTGCTGGGTGTTTCTTATCCGTTCATTAAAAGTAGTAAGTTTACTAGAGAAAACAAAACTTTTCATAAAGAGAAATATTTATTATTCATTAATTTTTGTCTTCTCGTATGGATAAAATTTAATATAATATATTTTAATCCTATATTACTCGTATTTGCCCAAGGCATCCAGGATGATTATTAGTTCAATATATACGAGAAGTATTTTTTTGGTTTTCTGACAGTTTTATTTCAGTATTATTATAAAAAAACTTAACCTTTCAGACTGATTGGATTAGAAACAAATCTATTCGGTTTTAACAGGTTTACTTTCGTCTTGTGGTGTTGCAGTACAGGGTAACTAAAGCTGTTATTATTGGGCGATACACACTCACGTGTTAAAATGGGAATGCTGTGAATGGAACAATAAATGATCTTTAAAATAACACAAGATTATATTTCTATTTACTTAAAATGGAATACGGACAGATGAGATTATAACATAATTATAAATGACATGATATTTATAAAAATTAAAAGAACTCTAAATATGATACTCACTTATTTGAAAATTCAGATATTTTTGCCTGCAGAATGTATTTTACAAGCAGAAGTAAGTATAATTAACAGCATTGAGGACTACAACATTATTTTATTCAGTGTGGCGTTAAGAAATATTAAAAATAATTAAAATATAAAATGTATTTTGGCGGATTTTTAATATTTTTTAAAAAATGAACTTTGTAATATGAAGCATGAAAGACGATTTTACATACTTTCATTAGTCTAAAAATTACTGTCACTGAAACATGTTTCCTTTCTGAAATACGACCTGGTACATTTGGTTTAGTGTTTCTCCAAATGCCTCGAATTGAATTTCTTAAATACGCTTTTAAGTAAACATTGCATTTCCAAAGCTACGTTTTCCTGGTCAAATTACCAGTCCAATGCAGGAGATTGCAGGAAAAGTAAATTATATTTCAAGTGTCGTGTTTAAAGTTTAGATTAAAAATATTAGTGCTCAAAATAAATACATTGGATACGAAGGCTTTAAAAAAATTGTAAGTAATGTATGAATTGATATAAAAGAATTAATATTGAATAGTTTATATACAATGTTAACCTTTTTCTTTTTGTCTTTTGGGTATATAGCACACGAGAAATTACTGATTTTACTCAGGTGGTAGTTTTTATAGATTATGTCATTCATGAAGCATAAGCAATTTAACTGAAGCATATAGAGTTCTTGAAATATAAACACTAAACATTCAATTATTATCACATAATAATTGAATGTTCAAAGTTTAGACAATAGAAACGGAAAGATGTGTCTACTTTTAAAATATCTGTAGTTCAGTATATAGTATTAACAGTTAATATACTTCTTTAAGTAAACATTGCATTTCTAAAGCTATGTTTTCCTGGTCAAATTACTAATGCAGAAAAATTACAGGAAAATCAGTAAATTATATCTAAGTGTCGTGTTTAAAGTTTAGATTAAAATTAGTGCTCAGAATAAGTACATTGGATAAGAAGGCTTTACAAAAAATTGAATACTAGTTAATTTTAAAGTATGAATTGATATAAAAGCACGAATATTGAGTAATTTATATAAAATTTGAATTTTTTTTCTTTTTGTCTTTTACGTATATAGCAAACAAGAAATTAAACTGATTTTACTCAGGTGCTATTTTTAGTATATGTCATTCATGAAGCATAAGCAATTGAACTGAATCAAATAGAGTTATTGAAATATAAACGGTAAACATTCAATTATTATCATATAATAATTGCATGTTCAAAGTTTAGAAATAGAAAAGGAAAGGTGTGCCTACCTTTAAAATGTCTGTAGTTCAGTATATAGTATTAACAGTTAATATACTTTTCTAAGTAAATTTGCATTTCTAAAGCTATGTTTTCCTGGTCAAATTACTAATGCAGAAAAATTACAGGAAAATCAGTAAATTATATCTAAGTGTCGTGTTTAAAGTTTAGATTAAAATTAGTGCTCAGAATAAGTACATTGGATAAGAAGGCTTTACAAAAAATTGAATACTAGTAAATTTTAAAGTATGAATTGATATAAAAGCACGAATATGAGCAGTTTTTTCACAATTTGAACCTTTTTTTTTGTCTTTTAGGTTTTATTGTTAAATACTTTTCTAAGTAAACATTACATTTCTAAAGCTATGGTTTCCTGGTTAAATTACAAGTGCAGAGAGATTACAGGAAAACCAGTAAATTATATTTTAAGTGTCGTGTTTAAAATTTATATTAAACTTTTTAGTGCTCAGAATAAATACATTAGATACGAAGGATTCACAAAATATTGTTTACTAGTTGATTTTAAAGTACGTATTGATATAAAAATATTAATATTGAGTAGGTTGTATAAAATTTGGAATTTTTTCTTTTTGTCTTTTACATATATAGCAAACAAGAAATTAAACTGATTTTACTCAAGTGCTATTTTTAGCATATGTCATTCATGAAGCATAAGCAATTGAACTGAAGCAAATAGAGTTCTTGATATATAAACACTAAACATTCAATTATTATCACATAATAATTACATGATCAAAGTTTAGACAATAGAAACGGAAAGATGTGTCTACTTTTAAAATATCTGTAGTTCAGTATATAGTATTAACAGTTAATATAGATGGTGCATTTAGTTTAGTATTTATCCAAAAGAGTCTCGCTTTGACTTTCTTAACACTAAATCTAAAAAGAGGGGTCAAATGACCCCGTTTTTTGTTATTTTTGACCTTATAAAAATGTCCGGTAGTTTTAGTGTTAAATACGTTTCTAAGTAAACATAGAATTTCTAAAGCTATGTTTTCCTGGTCAAATTACTAATGCAGGAAATTACAGTAAAATCAGTAAATTATATTTTAAGTGTCGTGTTTAAAGTTGAGATTAAAACTATTAATGCTCAAAATAAATGCATTGGATACGAAGGATTTACAAAAAATTGTAAGTAAAGTATGAATTGATATAAAATAATTAATACTGAATAGTTTATATACAATATGAACCTTTTTTTTGTCTTTTGGGTATATAGAAAAACAAGAAATTACTGATTTTACTCAGGTGCTAGTTTTTAGATTATGTCATTCATGAAGCATAAGCAATTGAACTGAAGCAAATAGAGTTCTTGAAATATAAACACTAAACATTCAATTATTCTCTCATAATAATTGCATGTTCAACGATTAGACAATAGAAACGGAAAGGTATGTTTAGTTTTAAAATGTCTGTAGTTCAGTATATAGTATTAACAGTTAATATAGATGATGAATTTAGTTTAGCATTTCTCCAAAAGAGTCTCACTCTGACTTTCTTAAATACGCTTCTAAGTAAATATTACATCTATAAAACTACGTTTTCCTGGTCAAATTACCAGTCCAATGCAGGAAATTACAGGAAAATCAATAAATTATATTTTAAGTGTCGTGTTTAAAGTTTAGATTAAAAATATTAGTGCTTAAAATAAATACATTGGATAAGAAGGATTTGCAAAAAATTGCTTACTAGTTAATTTTAAAGTATGAAATGATATAAAAGTATTAATATTGAGTAGTTTGTATAAAATTTGGAATTTTTCTTTTTGTCTTTTACGTATATAGCAAACAAGAAATTAAACTGATTTTATTCAAGTGCTAGTTTTAGTATATGCCATTCATGAGGCATAAGCAATTGAACTGAAACAAATAGAGTTCTTGAAATATAAACACTAAACATTCAATTATTATCACATAATAATTGCATGTTCAAAGTTTAGACAATAGAAACGACGGAAAGGTGTGTCTACTTTTAAAATGTCTGTAGTTCAGTATATAGCATTAACAGTTAATAAAGATGGTGCATTTAGTTTAGTATTTCTCCAAAAGAATCTCACTTTGACTTTCTTAACACTAAATCTACCAAGATGGGTCAAATAACCCCATTTTTCGTTATTTTTGCCCTTATAAAAATGTTTGGTAGTTTTAGTGTTAAATACGTTTCTAAGTAAACATTGCATTTCTAATGCTATGTTTTCCTGGTCAAATTACTAATGCAGGAAATTACAGGAAAATCAGTAAATTATATCTTAAGTGTCGTGTTTAAAGTTTAGATTAAAATTATTAGTGCTCAGAATAAATACATTGGATAAGAAGGCTTTACAAAAAATTGAATACTAGTTAATTTTAAATTATGAATTGATATAAAAGCATTAATATTGAGTAATTTATATAAAATTTAAATTTTTTCTTTTTTTCTTTTACGTATATAGCAAACAAGAAATTACACTGATTTTATTCAGGTGCTATTTTTAGTATATGTCATTCATGAAGCATAAGCAATTGAACTGAATCAAATAGAGTTATTGAAATATAAACACTAAACATTCAATTATTATCACATAATAATTGCATGTTCAAAGTTTAGACAATAGAAACCGAAAGTTATGTCTACTTTTAAAATGCCTGTAGTTAACTCTATAGTATTAACAGTTAATATAGATGGTGCATTTAGTTTAGTATTTCTCCAAAAGCTCTACTTGACTTTTTTAACACTAAATCTACCAAGATGGGTCAAATGACCGCATTTTTCGTTAAATACTTCTTTAAGTAAACATTGCATTTCTAAAGCTATGTTTTCCTGGTCAAATTACTAATGCAGAAAAATTACAGGAAAATCAGTAAATTATAATTTAAGTGTCGTGTTTAAAGTTTAGATTAACACTATTAGTGCTCAAAATAAATACATTGGATACGAAGGCTTTAAAAAAATTGTAAGTAATGTATGAATTGATATAAAAGAATTAATATTGAATAGTTTATATACAATGTGATTTTTTTTGTCTTTTTTAGGTGTATAGCAAACAAGAAATTAAACTGATTTTACTCAGGTGGTATTTTTAGTTTATGTCATTCATGAAGCAAAAGCAATTGAACTGAAGCAAATAGAGTTATTGAAATATAAACGGTAAACATTCAATTACTATCATATAATAATTGCATGTTCAAAGTTTAGAAATAGAAAAGGAAAGGTGTGCCTACCTTTAAAATGTCTGTAGTTCAGTATATAGTATTAACAGTTAATATGGATTTCCATCCAAATGAACTTTTAAAGCATAAGGATTTGTGTAAAATTCGCCTTTATTCAGAAATTTTGCTTACAAATTCTGTGTAAAGAAAAAAATTAATAATTTTACTTCAAGATAAAAAAAATATCACTTTTTGTCTATAATATTATATCCCCCATGCCCCTAGAGGAAAATAACACATAAGAATAAATTAGACATACATATAAGAAGTAGAAAAGTTTATATAATAAAATACTAAATTAAAAATACGAAATTATCTTTGTTATTTTTATGATTGCTGCAGTTCTTTAGGCAGTTAAAATACTAGGTGGAGAAAATTATGATATTTTATATAAACCCTCTTTCTTGAATACAAAGAACTATATTGTTTTTTATAAATTCTTTACATACTTCAAAATCTGACAAAAGTGACTCACGCGATTTTCAGATTAAGTTGACAAAAATTGAACAGAAAAAGGAATAGCTTCGCGGAATAAAATAGAGTTACATTTTGTAAGCATCGTTTTTTTAAGCTTTATAAAATAGACTCAACTGGTAAGAACAAGGAAATTTGCTTATATAAAAACGAAGGCAGTATAAAATGCAAACGAGATGTTTTAAAATGCGAAAACTATGTATGTATGTAAATAATCTAGGTCTGGTAGATGGTTTTTTCGTAAGCATAAATTATTGAAAACTGTAAAGCTTTATGCTCATTTCACATTTCTGAGAAACCATCCCCCCCCCTAAAAAAATAATGAAGACAAGGTACGTACGTGGTTCAAAAAGTTATGTAACAACTCCTTAAAAGAATTTACTTACGAAACACAAGAGATACATAGATATTTAAAAGCATTTGCTACAGATTATTTTTTAACATAGCCTCTATGGGAATCTAAGCATTTGTTTCATCTCTAAATCAATCTATTAAAGTCAGAGGGGAACATGTAAAGTCTTGGTCGATGAGCCATTTAAAGACAGCGTCTTTAAATTCGACATCGAATAAGACTGTCGTACTATCAGGATCTTCTTCAACAAACCGAAGAGACGAAAATATCTTGGTACTAGATCCGGCTGTAGGGAGATCCATTATATTACTTTGCTCGTCTCACAGTACTGTTTTTCATTTGTGGAATTCCTTTCATCGAAACAACACCTACTTTCTGGATATTACACTTTATCCGTAAACTTCAAGAAGTTAACTATTAATAATTGCAGTAAAAGCACTTTTTAAACACGAAAACCGTATTAAACTTCACCTATCAAAAGGTGACCATGTATTTGTGAATGTCTCAAACTTCAAAGCTTAACGGTATTACTATCTACTGCCACACATTTGACTTTTTGGATATCCATTCACAAAGGAAGAAAAGGTTATTTTATGACTCTTGCCATGCGTAATCAGTGAAATACTAAAATTCTTAAAACACCAATTATGAATGTGAGAAGTACTTCAAAATTTATTAAAAGTAATTTTTATGAGATAACATATTTTTATAGAATTCAGTATAGCTTGCACGACTGGGAGAATGAATCATAGCAGGTTTTGGGCTTTGTTAATTTCCAAGCTACAACTCATGCAAAATTGCTGAAAAATATATCATGCTTTATGCATACCAAAATATTAAAGGCAATATAGATATTGATTCTTATATTCCACATTGTTCCAATTTGGAAATTCCTAAAATGACGGCGGATTATCTGCGGGAGTTCAAATGTCTGTAAACTCTAAATCCTCTGCTGAAAAGTGAACAGTGTGTAGAAAGTTTAATTAGATGGTGTTAACTCAAGCGTTAAATGTCTTGCTGATCTTTAATTAGAAGCTAAACATCTTAAATATTCCCCTAATAAGTTATTGCAAATAGTGTACTTACTTGTTAACTGTAGTGATTAATGAGGACATAATATTCATATTACAACTCATGTAAAATTGTGAAAAGAAACCACTGCATGGAAATTTCGTATATTATACACAACCATGAAATGGTGTGTCTTTATTTCCCACATTGTTGCAGTTTGATAATTGCTAAAATTACGACGGATTATCTGTGAGTTTAAGGTCCAGTCTCACCAAAATCGTTTAACGGCTAACAAAGATTAACCCATGTTGCCAACCAATGGTGGGACGCAGTTCTCCGTTTAAACAAAGGTTAATCACGGTTAGCTGTTAAACGACTTTGGTGAGACTGACCTTTAATGTTTGTAAACTGTTAATCCCCATCAGAGAAGGGTATTCTGGTTAAAAGTAATTAAATGGTATTAGAGTTAATATCTTCAATTAGAAGATAAACAGTGTTAAAGATTTTCATAATAAGTTATTGAATAATCTGTAAATACGTATAAGTAAGAATAGTTACTAATAAGGACACAATATTCACGTTACAACTTAAGGAAAATTGTAAAATTAAACCGTTGTATGGAAATTTCATGCCTTGTGATAATTGCCAAAATGACAGAGAATTATTTGTAACAGTTTAAATGTTTGTAAACTGTAAATTTTCTGCAGAATACTCTAGCACTCTGGTTAGAGAGTTTAATTAAATGGTGCTAACATAAGAGTTTAGTATTTCACTGATATTTAATTAGAAGGTAAACAGCTTAAATATTCAACGATTAAGTTATTGCAAAAGCTGTAAATACTTGTTAACCGTAGTAATTAATGAGGACCCAATGTTCATGTTACAACTCACGTCAAATTTTGAAAAAAAACACCATTGCATGGAAATTCTTATCTTATACACAACCATGAAATGGTGTGTAGTTTTGATATATAGTCTTTATTTTCCCCACTGTTCCAGTTTGACAATTGCTAAAAGGACGAGGGATTATCTATGGCAGTTTAAAAATTTGTAAACTGTAAATCCCCAGCAGAGAAGAACACTTAAATTAAAAATTATTAAATGGTATTATAGTTAATATCTTCAATTAGAAAGTAAACAGTGTTAAAAATGTCCCTAATAAGTTATTGAATAATGTGTAAATACTTTTAAGTAAGCATAGTTAATAATAAGGACACAATATTCACGTTACAACTCACGGCAGATTGTAAAAATAAACCTTTGTATGGAAATTTCATGCCTTATACACAACCTAGAAATACCGTGCAGTATTGATATGTAGTTCTATTTTCCCATATTGTTCCAATGTGACAATTGTTAAAATGACAAAGGAGTATCTGTAACAGTTTAAATGTCTGTAGACTGTAAATCCTCAGAGTACTCTGGCACTCTGGTTAGAAAGTGTAATTAAATGACACTAACACAAGAGTTTAATATCTCCCTGATCTTTAATTAGAAGGTAAACAGCTTAAATATTTCCCTAATAAGTTATTGCAAAAGCTTTAAATAATACTTGTTAACCATAGTAATTAATGAGGACAGAATATTCATGATACAACTCATGTCAAATTGTGAAGAAAAAGCCATTGGAAGGAAATTGAGTATCTTATACACAACAATGAAATGGTGTATAGTTCTGATATAAAATCTTTATTACCCAAATTGTTCCAGTCTGACAATTGCTAAAATGACGAAGAATTATCTGTGACAGTTTAAATATTTGTAAACTGTAAATCTCCAGAAGCACTCTGGTTAAAAATAATTAAATGGCATTAGAGTTAATATCTTCAATTAGAAGGTAAACAGTGTTAAAAATGTCCCTAATAAGTTATAGAATAATCTGTATATACTTATAAGTAAACATAGTTATTAATAAGGACACAATATTCACGTTACAACTCACGGCAGATTGTAAAAATAAACCGTTGTATGGCAATTTCATGCCTTATACACAACCTAGAAATAGCGTGCGTATTGATATGTAGTCGTATTTTCCCACAATGTTCCAATTTGACAATTGTCAAAATGACAAAGGATTATCTGTAACAGTTTAAATGTCTGTAGACTGTAAATCCTCAGAGTACTCTGGCACTCTGGTTAGAAAGTTTAATTAAATGGCGCTAACACAAGAGTTTAATATCTCACTGATCTTTAATTAGAAGGTAAACAGCGTTAAAGATTTTCCTTATAAGTTATTGAATAAGCGGCAAATACTCATAATTAACCGTACTCATTAATGAGGATTCGTTATCAGCAAATTATTTGAAAACTGCCGGAGTAATATCAGGCTGATGTTTATCAACTGTCTCAACGCATTGTGTCCTGCTAAACTGTTTACCGAAATTCATTATCTCGGGATGAAATTTGTTTCTCCGATGATCAACATTTTATGGGAACGGTATATTCGTGAATGCATTCCATAAAATGAGAAAAACATAGCATAAATTTCTAGAATACTTTTAAAACTATAATATAACTGTAACCTTACATAAATACAAATTATTAATAGAAATTTAATAATACAGATTTGTTATAATCTTGCCTAAATTTTTAGAGTGGTGAAAATAATAATTTTTAATCATATCCAAAATTTCTCGTTTCACCATGATATGATTTCATGGTATTTATTGTTGTTTTATATAAAATTGATATTTAGCTTCCTTTTTTTAACAAAAATTATTTTAATTACAAAATTTCGGTAATTCATGTACCCTGCAGACACAGCTAATTAGAAATTATTTCCTAGCGTTGTCTGTGAAATTTTATACGAATAAACACACATACACACACACACACACACACATATATATATATATATATATATATATATATATATATATATATATATATATATATATATATATATGTATATATATGTATATATATATATGTATATATATATGTATATATATGTATATGTATATATATATATATATATATGTATATATATATATGTATATATATATGTATATATATATATATATATATATGTATATATATATGTATATATATATGTGTATATATATGTATATGTATATATATATGTATATATATATATATATATATACATATATATATATATATATATATATATATATATATATATATATATATATATATATATATATGTATATATATATGTATATATATATGTATATATATATATGTATATATATATATATATATGTATATATATATGTATATATATATGTGTATATGTATATATATATGTATATATATGTATATGTATATATATCTATATCTATATCTATATATATATATATATATATATATATATATATATATATATATATATATATATATATATATATATATATATATATATATATATACATATATATAAAATGCTCACTATAATGAATTTGACCACAATTTTATGAGACTAAAATTTTAATTTAAAAAATGTTTTATGGGATTTGAAACAGTAACAGTTTCAGGCGAAGGGAAAGGAGAAGAATATAAAACATACTGAAAAAAGTAAGTTCACACTGCTATAACATATTTTATTTTCTCACGACAATGCATTGAGGATATATTAAATATGAAATAAAATATATGAAATCTCAAAAGAAAAAAATACTAAATTCTATTCGCAAAATCCAGCAACAAACATATGAAATAAATGTTTTGGATAACTTCCAAACGGAAATAACAAGAGATGAAATTACAAAATGAATTTTTTTTAAAGAAATTCGAAGTTATCTTTCCGTTAGAAAAAAAATCTAAAAGTGGATCCAAAGCTGATTTTTTTATGTGGCTTTACATGCGGTACGCTAGAAAGAAATTAAGAATGCATGAAATAAGTAAATCCTATATTCAACAATTTTTTTTTATAAAATTTAAATAAATAACTCCATGTAATTTTTTTTTATTAAAATTGATTTTTTATTTATTATTATTTATTTAATTTTTACTAGTAGTTTATAGTTATTTGTTTGATTTTTTATTATTTATATATAATTATTTATTTAAATTATTTATATTATTATTATTTATTTAAATTTTTTATATTATTATTATTTATTTCTAAATCTTTATTTAAATCATTAGTTATTCCTGGTACGGAGTTATTTATTTAAAATTTCACAATTTTATAATTTCATTTAATTTATCTAATCAATATTTTTTACATTAGTTTAATTCAAAATTTAATTTCAATTTAGATTTTAGGTAAACTATAACATTTAGCTGTGCCTGTATGAGTATCATTTATCTCCTGGATTGATAACATTGTAGCATATAATATGT
>CM063501.1:66213382-66233382 GCA_032207245.1 Pardosa pseudoannulata
TTCTAGTTATCACCACCTAGTACAAAAAGTTACTTGATTCTCTCAGAAAGATTAAACAATTGAGTGAAGACATTATATATTTATATACTGACAGTTTTTGCGTAATCAAGAGCTTAGAACAATTAGTACCGAAATCAAAATGAATTACCGGGATACAAAAAGAATGCAAAAACATGAATAACAGAAAAATTTATAAAATTTGGATCAAAGATAATAGGGGGAATATCGGCAATGAATATGCAGATATTTTAGCAAAGAACGTGACTAAATCAATAAATTACAAACCTATACAGTCCTCGGTATCAATACTTAAAAAATATATGAAAGAAAACATAAATAAAGTTCGGCAAGATTATTGGGACAAGAGTGAAAAAGGAAGAGCAACCTATACTATAATGTCAAAAGTAGAACAAAAGTTAAAATTAGAAAATAAAGTATTAAACTATTGAATAACTGGTCATGTAAGTTTCCCAACCAACTTGTATAGAATTGGAAAACTAGATTCACCAAATTGTAAATGCGGAATGATAGGCAACCCTCAGAATTACATGCAAGTAAGATGTAATCTCGTTCCGATGTTTTTTAAAAAATACGAAAACGAAACACAGATCGAATACTTTAAAAGAATAGATAATAATCGTAATTATATTAAAAAGTTAAAGGAAATTTATAATATATTAAACTCAAATTACTCTTTTATACAAAATAAATTTTAAAATTTTAAAATTAATAAAAATATTCAATAAAAATAGTGATAGTGATAAAAAAGTTTTTTTTATTAAGTCAATAATTCAGTGTATAGCATTAAAATGAATAATGTCGAAAGGTTTTCCCCACCCACTTAGGCTTTTGCATCCATAAACTCTTCAGCTGAATGGGAATGTGGGTCATCTAAGTCTAAATAAATAAAGTTGTTACAAAGTGCAGTTAGAAATCTATACTGGCGTATAATTTTGACTAGGACTTGCGAGCACACCCAGCTGTTTTTATAATTATTTTGTATAGTTTGTTATGCCTCTATGCTTTTATAAAAAATTGAAAAACAATTGATTCATTTATTCTTATAAAATTTTTTAATTTTCTTTTCATTTAAATTCCTATCACTGTCACATGGCAATACTTGAGGCCTAAACATCCTGTCATTGTGTGTTGTACAAGTCATTTTGCTGTTCAAATCAGGACTTTTAACTACGATTTCACAAAGTGCAATAAAATATTCATTTAATTATTTGATACAAGTGATAACACTGTTCTCAATTATTACTAGAAAAGGATTTCTGAGAAATTTATGCACGAACAGTTTTTTTTAAATAATTATTCTTCTCTGGAAATATAAAATAATTCTGTAAAATGGTATTTTTATGTTTAACATTTCTGGTTAGCACCACATAGTAAATAAAGTTGGTACAAGGTGCAGTTAGCAATCTATACTGGCTTATAAATTTGAGATGACTAGGACTTGAGAGAACACTCAGCTGTATTTTAATTATTTTGTATAGTTTGTTATGCCTCTATGCTTTTATAGAAAATTTGCAAAATAGTTAATTCCTTTTTTCGTTATAAAATTTCTTAATTTTCTTTTAATTTAAATTCCGAACACTGTCACCTGGCAATACTTGAAGTCTCCACATTATGTCAATGTGTGTTGTACAAGTCATGTACTGTTCAAATCAGGACTTTTAACTACAATTTAACAAATTTTAATAAAATATTTATTTAATTATTTGATACAAGTACTAACAATGTTATTAATTATTACTAGAAAAGGGTTTCTGAGAAAATTATGCACGTACAGTTTTATTTAAATAATTATTCTTCTCTGGAAATATAAAATAATTCTGTATAAGCATGGCATTTTTATGTTTATAAATTTATCCCAGTATTACGGTTGCGGTTATGTATCTTTTCCTGACTGCACTGAAAATTAATTAGCTCCACATAATGAAATAATATTTATGACTAGAGACGTCGAGAAAATTTGATTATAACTTTACTGGTATCATTCCAATCTCCTTGAACAAACCAAACGAATGTTTGCGCAAAATGTATAAGCTCTAGAGGATTGTTACACTGCATTAACATCGTATTGTAACGCATGAGATTTTCATTTTACAAAATAAAAATATACAAAAAACAGAAATGCACCTTTATTTATGAATGAAAACGAATTCAAGCGGATAATAACTAGAAACATTATGAACCCTATTTCATCCTTTGATATTTACCGAAACCATGGTATTTTATTATGTCTTTTATGATCAATCCCCCAGAAGTAATAAAATGTTATTTAATGCGATCAAGCAGAGAAAAATATAGGAGAAATATTTAGTAAAAGGAAAATATGGGGAAAGTTTTTATAAAAAAAAAATATGTTACGCGTTTAACTGAATATGCTTATTTTCGAAAATTATATTTAAAATATAATGTAGGATATGAAAATAGAGTATTGGATTTTTTACAAGTATGCTTTAAAATATTAAAACAACATGAAACTTAAACTAAAATACAGAAAATAATTTTGCTTAAATCAGAATTTTTTTCATAAAAAATGAGTTGTCTAAACGTATTCTTTAATAATGCTTTAAGCAAATTGCAAAATAACTAACAAACGTAATATTTTGCAGTAGTTTAGAAACATTTTCACTTCCATTATATATAATTTATACAAATCTTGCATTTTTTTATTTAATAGATTCAAAGTTTAATTCATTAACACATTGTGTGCTGGTACATTTCGCAGCGGAATTGTACCGGGAGTAGGCGTTTTGCGTGTAAATTTAGTTATTCAGTTAAATCTCAATAGATAGAAAATTATTTAATTTTTTAACTAACTTTTCTTATTTTATATTGAAATATATAAACAAATATATACATAGAAATATATAAATAACAACCATAAGGTTTTTGTAAGCAAAAAATATATTTTGTAGTGGATAAATTTATAATAGTATCGTAAATATGAAAAATCAAATAGAAATATTAGTATGTAGTTTTAATTGTTTTCGAATTATGTTATATATAAACTTTTTTACATTATAAAAAAATGAAAGACAAGAACAATCGGCTTCATTTTCCTGTATATACCGTTATTTTTGTACCCAAAAAGAAACCTGTACTAGTACGTGACCCGCGCTCAAGTATCAATCGTCAGAAACCGTACTAGTACGTGTCAAGCATAAAATGTGTTAATAATCATGTGTATATGAGAAAATGATGAATAAACTTTGATATGAAAATTAACTATACTATCCACATTTGACACTGATTTTACAATTTAACTGTGGTAATTGTATTGCTCAATGATATCATTAACCAATATAACCGTGTTTACCTTACTGTGTAAATGACATCATATTTTAAACATATTACAGATATGCAACAATATGATATAAAGAATTAAACCAAGAAGGGCAAAGAGAATTTTATCGAAGTTTCAAAATCAAAGTAAATTAGTTATAAGTTAAAAAATTAAAATAAATTTGTGACAGTATATATAACACCTGCATCATTCTTTATATGTAATAAATAATAAACAAAACATAGACAGATATATATATATATATATATATATATATATATATATATATATATATATATATATATATATATATATATATATATATATATATATGAGCAGTATTTTTACCTAAAATACATATAATTTTTATAATTTAAATTGGGCGGAGTGAGAGCTTAACACTTAATTTATAAATGGTGTTTTATGCCACCTAGCAGTTTGTTGAAGAAATTATTCATAATTTTATAACCATAAACTACCATAACATCAATTCACGACTTAAAAATAATAATTTTACAGTTATTTCATTTTACTTATTTTAAATAATACTTAAACATTTTATGGCGTGTCAAGAAAAATTTTTTATATGACGAAAAAGCGGCATCCAAGCCATAATCTTGGTATGTCAGAAAATATTATATTAAAGAATAATAAGAAATTTGCATGGAATTAATAAAAGAAATAATGCACATAGACATTTGTATTACCAATAAGATTTCAAAAACATCAAACTAAAAAATTAATTTTTAAATTTTAAAATCAAGAAAGTAATAAAATAAAATATCATCCGATTCTAAAAATTTAATAGTCCTCCACTCCTAGGTTAGAAACAGTTAGATTATATAATATTTTAACCATTTAACCGATAGAGATTTCTCAGCGAATCCTCCAGTTAAATATTTTTCTCTTCATTTTAAACACAAACGAAAGATTTATAAATTTTTTTATAGTTATGACGCTTTAAATATCAATAGATAATAGCACTGTACACAATTTATGTTTATCTTTTAAATATATTTGTTTAAATTTATTTTATATTGAAAAATTCAGAATTCAGAAAACTTTTTCTTATTAAAAAATAAAAATTCTTACCAAAATATAACTTATAATTTATTTATATATATTTATTTTATATATTATTTTAAATACTAGCATATAGCCCGTCATATTAAGGGATCAGTAATAGAGCTGTTTGAATGACCCCGGTATTTCAATGTACATTGATTGAATAAAAGAAATTTTTGAGATTGAAGATACCGGTTACAAGTCATTCCGGTTCACTACTAAAAGACTGTGTTTCAAACATAAGGTACGTAAGTCATCGAAATAAGCATGTTCCGTGTGTAATGAACGAATAGGGAATCATTTCCTCTTTTATATTTAATAAATATTGTTCCATTTTACAATTATTCTGACTAAAATTTATTCATTTTAAATTTTACTCGCTTTGAATTTTGCTAACAATAACTCATCAGGAATCCAATATGGATGTTTATATCCATTCCAGATCGAACCGCTTCATAAATTCGAGGACAGACGGCAAGATACCTTAGGCTATTATTATATAAGGGATAAAAAAAGATAGAAAAAGTGAGAGTGTGGTTACATCATTAATAATGATAAATACATAATACATTTAAAAGAAAAACACAATAATAAAAAGCACGAGATAAACAAAATTATTTCCAAGATAAATCCCAATCATATAAATGTATTTAAAATTTATCAACTGGTTTCAAGTTGAAATCCAAATTCTAGGTACGTAAAAGCCAATCGTTATAAAATGAGAATCATGGGATATTTTCTGTAAAAATCAACATAAAATTAGAGAATTTGGAGGTAAATTGAAAATATCTAAAAGAAAAAAATGAATAGAATAAAAGGAAATACTTTTTAATGTAAATGTCATACATAAAACATAATATATACTCTATTCTTGACCATAAAATAAATTCCATATTTTAATCCTGTAAAACTTTCTAAACTTGGATATTCTTCACCATTTACAACACTTTGGTTTAATGCCCACTGATAGATCCCAATTGAAAAAGGATTTTAGCATTTATTAAACTTTCATGAGTGGATAAGAAATGAATTAAATTAATTACATTTACAAAAAACATAGGAAATGTTATATTTGATACAGGTTTATTAATTTCTTTGGCTAGTTTAAAATAAATCTCAATGAACTATTAACAGCTATCACTTGAGTGTTGACACTAAGCATGCTATTTATAATTTTATTTATTAATTGTATACTAAGTATACTATAATAAAAAATGTATTACATAGAATTCAAAGCTATTTCATTTGAAAAGCCTAGCATTACAAAGAAGCATTAGTCGTTGCTAGTGCAATATTTTGAAATTATTAAGAAAATATTATTTTCACGTTTTATAAGTGGTTAGTTTCACAGTTAACTACCCCTTCCTCTCCGAAATTATCACACAGAACGAAATAATACGTAAAATTGTGTCATGTATTTCACAACTTTTATGTTCTAATTCAGCTAAAAATCAAAGAAATTTTAACCATGAAAGAGTTAATAATAGAACGAGTACCTTAGCATTTGAAACCCATGGATTCCAGGATACCAAGAGATTACGAAATTAGAAACCATAATAGCTGTACTGTTCTTGGGTACATTTGGGAAAATGTTACGTATTAAAATTAATGATACGCTTCTATTCTTTCCCGTTATATTTCTTGGCATAATTACTTGGAGAAATGCCTCCCATATTGGCACCACAAAAGAAGTAAGGTTAAAGACGGATTGAAAAGTACGGTTCTTTACTGATTTTAGAATTTTAATAGAGGACTTTTGATTCTCAATTTAGTTTTTAAACAACCTTATGTTATTTTTTATAAAAGTTACTAGTGAACATTTGCCACATATTTTAAAAGACTGACAAATACTTTTACCTGCACTAGATACATTTTTCTGTTAAAACACACTGAGATTGTTACATATATATATATATATATATATATATATATATATATATATATATATATATATATATATATATATATATATATATATATATATATATATATATATATATATATATATATATACATATAGATACATATATATACATATACATATACATATATATACATATAAATATATACATATATATATATACATATATATATATATATATATATATATATACATATATATATACATACATATATATATACATATATATATATACATATATATATATATATATATATATATATATATATATATATATATATATATATATATATATATATATATATATATATATATATATATATATATATATATATATATATATATATATATATATATATATATATATATACCAGTATAGATTACCAACAACATAAGAAATAGGGTAATAACTGAAGAAAAATAAATTAATGCACCATTTAAAGTAATAAAACTTTAAAATTGAGTGCCAATCATGCAACATTTGTATAATTACATTGTAAATGAAAGAAATAAAATCTTCTGTTTGAGAAGTTGCATCTAACAAAGTGCTTGGAATGGAAGAAACAAAATTGCTTTCCATACAAACTTTTATTTGTACTACACACCGTCTACATTATATATCTTAAGTGTTACATTAAATATTTAATAAAACTTATTAGTATAAATGCTTTTTACGTATTTTTTTTTATTTTTTACTTTCAACTAATAAACATGCAAGGAATTTGCAAAAATGTTAACTAGTCTTTAAAACTGTTTGTTGCTTACTGAAATTAATTTCTCTTTTGAAATTTCTTTTTCCTTTTGCTGTCACTGGAAACTGACAAGGACAAGTTAATGGAAAATTCTTTCGTAACGTTCTTAAATTAACCAATGTCTTCATTAATTTTAACACCTCTCTATATTTTTTACACAGGAAGAATAAATGAACAAATGATTTTGAAAAAAAATTGCTTAATAAAATAGAAATAAATGTTACTGAAATAGAGATTGAATATAACCAACATTAAATTTTAATATAAATCTCTAAAAAAATTTAATAGTACATAGACAAAAATAGCAGAGATAAAATAATTGTATAGTACAAATATCAGTGTAATATATATATATATATATATATATATATATATATATATATATATATATATATATATATATATATATATATATATATATAGAACACTTAAAATTGATAAATTATTGGTTTAAGCAGAAAACGAAGTGAACTGTTTTAATGCAGGTGCATGAATCTTAAACAAGTCATTATAAAATACCTTAACGCGTAAGCATTGAGAGAGAGCGTCTTGAAACAGGGTTGCTGCATGAATCCCCGCTAAGTGGGGATTCTTTGTTATAGTATGGACGCTTGTCAAGTTTGATGTTTGGCTGTTAAAATGTGCAATTTACATAAATAACGACATTATCAAGACATATTTGACTGTATGAATTCTTAGATGCTTGACACACACATATTATATATATAGAATATATATATATATATATGTAATATATCAAAATTATTTAACTTTTAATATTTCTTCAAAAACCTCCTCTCTCCCATTTTAATTCATTTAAATCTATTTACCAGTCTCTAAATGGTTTAATCAACGGAGTATTTTGCACTTAACATTCCTTTCTGTCATAAAACAGTAAACTTTCTGTCAATACAGCATTTTTCAAGCTGTTGGAGGAACATGGTTTCGCGTTTTGCTAATATTGCATTTAATTCGCTTATTAAGTTTTTTTTTGTTGTGGGAAAATTCTTGTTGTCAGCGCTCTTGGGTGCACTTGTGTCAGAACAGAGTGAACTCTGTGGCTTTTAGTTGTCTATTGTTAAGTAGAAAGGATGTACTTTGTTATCGCTCTGGAATAAAGTTTAAATCGGACTTCTGCGTTCTCTTCAATATGAAGCCTGACTGCATCTTTGCATTTTTATTATTGCTAGCTGTGTGTGTTCCTCCTTGTGAAGGAGTTTTATAAAAAATGGATTACATATATATATATATATATATATATATATATATATATATATATATATATATATATATATATATATATATATATATATCTATATATATATATATATATATCACCTAATAAGTCACGTAGAACCGCTTGTTTACATATATCGATGTAATTCGTCGGTTGTAATTAAAGTTTTTAAAAATTTTAATTTTAATTACAGCGGTTAATATTTGTAAAACATTGTTATTAAGGAATATTCCGTGTTTTATTGTTCATGGATAAATCTTATTTCATTTATTATCATGAGCAATTTACCAGTTACTTTATATCACAAAAATATTAAAAAATATAGAAATTTTGGGAATATTATATGCTGTTGCACTACTTAAATAAAGTGATAAAATATTAATAATTTTATTCATGGAATTTAAAAAAAAATTATTGTGGAAAACTATTTAGCATTTATTTTATTATACAAACACTAGCATATAGCCCGTCATATGATGGGAATGGTTAAGTTTTTAATTTTCCAGAATTGTAAATTACCCTATACGGCAAGTAAAAAAATGGATTGTCTTTTTGCTGAGAATTATCTGGTACAAGTTCAAGAATTTGCTTATATTCACACTCCTCTACAGTCTCCCAATACTGTGAATGCAGTTTAGAATCAAGTTGAATTCATTTAGTCAAACCTTGTGCTTATGTATAAAAACAAACACAGGAATGTACAAACTTCTAAATTTTCAAAGATATATTACTTGAACTCTAGATATTTATTTGTCTCTGAAATAGACTCGTAGATTTTTATAAAAATTATTTTTTGTTAACCCCGGTGCTAAAATTTTCATTGCAACAAAAAATAATCGATGATTAAATTTAAAATTATCACATATGTATCTAATCTATTATTTACTCCAAATATAAAAGAAAATTATTTAGGTAATATCTAAGTTCAGTGATATAACGAATGAAAATAATGCAGACGATATTTAAATAATTTAAAGTAAGAAAATATTAAATGAGATGGTGAAAGGAATAACGTCATAATGCTAGAAAAAATGTTATTTTCGAGGATTCGAGAACAGACGGATAGATAACTTAGAATATTACTATATACGGATAAAAAAATACAGAAATTTTGGATAAACAGATTTAAAATTATGTCTTCTATTCTTACTGAAATTACATTGTAAAAAAATAATATTTTGTTTTCAAGAAAATTGAAAATAAAGAGTTGATTAAGTGGGTAGTAATGAAAAGAAAATTATCCTTCCTATAGAAAAATTAAATTAGATTTAAAACTTAAAGCTTTTTTGTCTTTAATTGGTTAACTTTTAATTTGAATTTGCCAGCTATTCTTGTAATTTAAAGTTTGAATATATGAATAGACTTAGTGACCCTCCAGTTATCGTTCACTGAAATTTACACAGTTCTCTGACCCTACTTTTGGAAAAGTTTATTTCCCCTTCCCTCTTAAACACTTCCGACACTTTTAAGAATCTTTGAATGAGGTTTACGATACATCGTTCGGGGTCAAAAATATAATAAGCTCTTTAAATCCTTCTACAACTATATTTAGACACCACATGGTGCTTATTATTCTAACATGTGCTGAGTGTGAGTAGAGAGTTTCTCTTTCAGCCTGAAAAAGTCTAAGGTTACCAGATCTAGAGATAGCTGGATGGAAGATAAGAGTTCTTGTTGGATCAGGATGGATGTTATTTAAGTGGCTGGGTACTTTCCTTATTCGATTCCTCTTGTTTAACTTTACTCTATAGGAGAAATACTTCTATTGAATCTCAGCTTGCATCTCCAGATTACTTTATCCAGTTTTCAAAGTAGTTTAAAACTTTTTGAAGCTCTCATTTATATGCAAATATTATTTATATACAATACAGAGTTATTAATATACAAAATATTTTAATCAAAATTAAGTATATTTGGAATAATCTTGCAAGAAATCTTTGATTAACAAGAACTGTATTATTATTATTATTATTGTACAAAATACATTTTTTTACAATAATAATAATAGTTTTACAATAATAGTTTTAAAATAATAATAATAATTTTACATTAATAATTTATTGTTACAAATAAACCTTATTATTTGTAACAAGAACTGTATTATCAGTCAGTTTGTATTATGAATAATTTATTTCATCAATTATTACTAATCTTGAATGAAACAATTAAGGTATTTGTGTGACTTGCTGCATACAAATACCTTAATTGCATGCTTACATTAATCATTATGACAAACTAAACAACTCTGAAAACGAAGAAAGAGATAATGTTTGGGGATTTTTTCACGAAATATAAAACTTATACCTTTTTCCTCTAATGTGCATTGAGAAAATGTTATTTATTATTAATATAAAACAGAATTTTTTAAATATCTGTAATTATTAAAAGAGAAACTAAAGCCTTAACCTACTAAAATATTTATATTTCTCCCATTAAATTGATGGAAATATAAAGCTTATGCCTTTTTCCTCTAATGTGCATTGAGAAAATGTTATTTATTATTAATATAAAACAGAACAGACTTAAATTTTTATACTAGAGAAACTAAAGCCTACTAAAATTTTTAGATCTTTTGAAAATTTTTTCTTTTTAATTGCATTGAGAAAATGTTATTTATTATTAATATAAAACAGAATTTTTTAAATATCTGTAATTATTAAAAGAGAAACTAAAGCCTTAACCTACTAAAATATTTATATTTCTGCTATTAAATTGATGGAAATATAAAGCTTATGCCTTTTTCCTCTAATGTGCATTGAGAAAATGTTATTTATTATTAATATAAAACAGAATTTTTTAAATATCTGTAATTATTAAAAGAGAAACTACAGCCTTAACCTACTAAAATATAATTTATTGCTATTTTGGGAAAATAAGCAAATTTTTAGCAGATAAATTTAAAATTATTAATATTAAAAGAATAGTTAAAAATCTAAACTATATTTGTCTGTAATTAAAGACCAGGTTATCGCCACTATCCAGAAAAATTAATAATAAAACAGTAAATTTGTTTATGTGAACCACTAACTTATATTTCTGATAATTTCTTTCTAATGCCATATTAAATTGCTGTGATATAGATATTATTTAAAATATGTAGTTTAGATTTTAATATCATCTGATTTAACATTGTACAATTATTAAAGTTTGTCTGCCTAAAAATTTAATATTGCCCCAAGTATATTGCAATAAACTGTGTATTTCTATTACTGCCCGTTTAGTTTTTATTCATTTTTCAAATATACCGGTCATTTTTCAAACACTCTGTAAGATACTACTGAACTTGAAATTAAATTGTTTCATAGAACTAAATTGTTACAATATTTAATGATGAAGGTGATAATAATTTATAAAATCAAAGCTGTTTTTAAAATTTAAATAGCCTTAAACCAAGACTAAAGAAATAATGCAGTTTTAATTTCCGTAGAAAAAACATGACATTAATTACGCAATAAAATTTTACTTATTCATGTTCGTTTCTTTATTTTTACTAAAAAGTAATTTAAAACATTAAGGAATATTTTAAAGAGCTATTAATTTTAATACAAAAATTTTAGTACAAACTGCATTATATCGTACTTCTATGGATGGAGCTTAGATGGCTCCCACTTAAAATGTTTATTAGCTTTTTAAACGGACAAATATGTGCATTTAACATTTAATTTTAAACCGCCCTAAAATCAATCATAATGACTAATCTTTCGCGACAGCATAATTCTACGCTAAAGACGCTAATAGATCAGGTTAAATATAAATGCTTTTGCTAAGTACGTTGGTTCAAGGACGAAACAATAGAAAGTTGAACGAAAATTGCATTAAAATTATTTTGAAAACAAAATTATTTTCTTAATCTAATGAATTATGTCTAATTAGAAAAGTTTCTGAAACAAAAGAAAAATGTAATGTTTAAGTTGTTTTAGAATAGAACATTAAATAATCAAAACAATATAATTTTCATGATAGATTTCATCTATTCATAAGTAATTAACAATCACAATAGTTTGACTTTAAAAAGTTGGATTTTAAATGTCTTACATTTCTCATGATAAATTTTTTTTTGCCGCAATTACTTACAAATAATTTTATTCGTATAATTTAGTTTTCTTTCTATTGTATTTAAATTATTATAATTTAATTAAGTTAAAATTCAAAATGAATTACTAATACATTAATTTTAAAAAAATTTAAACATTAAACTCGATAAATAAAATTGAACTGATACGGATATATTGATACAGTATATTATGCATAGAAATAAGGAATTAACAATAAATAATTCAAAATATATTTCAAATAATTCATTAAATATTTCAATATACATACCTGAATACGCTCTACCTAAGTTCTGAAGTATATTCACAGCATAACGGTTGGCTGGTATCGTTAAGTTGTGCAATACTGTTAAGTTATAGGATAGATATAAGAGGTTTTAATATCAATGTTAACTGTCTAGTGGTCATCAATATATGCTCAAAATTTGAGGACAAACCATATGGATTTAAATGAAACGTAAACGCATACTCATATACACATCTAATTATATATTTGTGAGTATATATGCATACATAGATTCACAGAAATAAGAAGAAATAAAAACAGTATCTAAAAATTCAAAAACATGAACCTGATTTTATATACCAGGTGGTTATAATTAAACTTTCCCTATAAACGGCATCAACAGCACAAAAGTGTGAATCGAAGTTTTGTATATGGGATATACATGAGATACGATCCCGGAATTTTTTAAGCCTTCCAGAGGACGTTTTTTTTAATTTATCACAATAAACGACAAAAACGGAATGCAGAAAGAATATTAACATATATTGACTAGTTTCTGATCACCTTGTTATCAAACCACATGAAGTAAAGGTAAGGAAGAAATAAAAACAGTTCAATTTACAGAAACAAGAAGTGATTAGAACGGCATCACACAAGGGGAGCAGTTGTTAATCGTGAGATTTCTTCAAGTAATTAAACGTCGAATCACCTCCACGATACACGAGATTTTTAAATAGACCCACAACCAGAAATTAAACGGAGATTCGGCGAACTTGGAGAACATGGATTAGGAGAGGAGCTACTAATAACAAGTTTTTCTGTGGATTGTTGGAGCAATAAGGCCTTCATGCCACCAAATGGATATATGGGGGCCCACCATCCTGCGTAAAAATGGTCGATGTAGGAACTCACTTTTGCTGTAACTTCGTCACAACAAACATCTGCAGTATGTCATGGTACCAACGACCCGTAAGTAGACATGTAACAGGCCCACGTTTACCAATTTCCTCAAAAAAGAATAGCCCAAGGATGAATGTCCCTCTAACTCCACACCAGAGAATGACCTTTGGTGACTATAGGGGAACTTCAGTGTGTCAGTTTTCAATCAGTCATTCAATCATTCAGTCATTCGTCAGTCATAAGTCATCAATCAATATACAATTTTCTTGAACCCAATTGTGGCAATTCTGTGTGTTGACTTTTCCACTGCTGTAGAAATGAGCCTGGTTGCTCCGCACTCTATTCTAAGACCATGATAGACCAACAGTCCTTCTGTTGAGAAAACTGACTGCGGATGAGAGACATTGTGACTTGTCCCTATCAAGAATCTCCTGGGTATAGCTGATCTTGTATTGAAAGTAGTGCATTAAGCTTCTGAGTACTTTTTTATCAGTGTTGCAATAACTGTCAAGAAACTGCACTCTCGTTACTGCCCACAAACTATGATGTCTGTGACTCTGAGTCAACAGTTGTCTTGGCGGCATCAACAAGCACCAGTGTGACACGTTTACGGCTTCTTCCTGGTTGAAATATTAATTTCGTCGTCTCTTCACATCTCTTAATCATGGATGACATTGGTCCACGTCGTAACTTCTTTCTACGACGAAATTCACTAACTGCAGAAGAAAATATTTTCCTTATTTTCGTAAAACTGCTTCACCAATAATGATCGTCTATATCGTCATATAGCCGGAAACATTGACTTAATCACGTAAACGCCTGAAAACCTTTTATACTCTAATCTGTTTTGCATAAAACTTCCTCTTCTTCCCAAGCATGCAAATCTCGACATTTTTCTCCTACAAGTAACAGATTTTTCCCAATTTTGTATTTTATTACTCACAATTATTTTTCTGGGTTGTTAATATTGTTTCTCTATTCCGTTTTGGTCATTTATTATGTTAAATTTCATGTTTTTCCCGAAAAAGCTGCCTCTAGTGAACATTGTTAAACTAAACATATCTTCTTTTTAATTTCATGAGCGCATCTCATCTATAGCTAATATACAAAACTTCGTTGCATTCCGTTCACCCGTTCGTTGCATTACGTTCCCCCGTAGGATGTCGTTTATAGGGAAAGATTGATTAAAACCACTCAGTATATGAGTGAACAATTATTGTAATAGATGCTATGTTTATTTATAGCTTGAAGAATCAGAATTCCATTTCGCTTTGCATTTTTATAAGCATACAATCCTCACCACCAACTCAAACTTTTTATATATTTAAAACCTGTCTATCTCGAATCTCTTGGGAATAAATAAAAAATTCGAGATAAACAGGTTTCGAGATACACATGTTTTATGAAAATAGACTTTCTATAAAATTTCTTTACATAATACAAAAGATTGAAAATTTGAAGTACTTTTAGTTTTATTTACACACCTTACATAAAGTAATTCGTTAGGAGTTTTTGATGCAAAACTTTTTTAGACTCTACAATTTTTTGTAGTTTTGACACAGTGGTGAAACAATCCTTATCATTATTTTCTTAGGATTCAAGAAAATTCTTAGGGTTTCAATGACTTTTTCTGTTTTGTTTTTTTTTGGCTTAACAACTCTTTCTACATCGATGTCGTTCTCTTCGTCATGATCCTCTTCATCATCAGAAGTTCTCAGAACGTTTTCTAATATTTCGGAATCAGTTAATAATGTTTCGCTCGTTACCACTGATTTATCTATTTCTATAAAATCTTTCAATGAAGTGTCACTATTCAGTTTCTGTCTGATAATTATACATTCCTTCGGGTTTTCATCAGTTTCCTCGCCCGGTTGCTCTTCGGTTTCTTTTAGATGATGTTCTCAGACTGTGTATTTTTAGTGCAATTCCCACCCAGTCCCTAATCAAATAACCCCCCAAGAGAGAAAACTAGAAGTGTATTTCCTAGAAATGGGAACTTGTGCAGTTGTCAACGCAATAAGGCTCTAAACTGGAATGTTGTGTTTCTTAAGAAAATTCGAGATAGACAACTTTGGGAAAAAGATAATTTGAGATAGGTTTGGAAAATACGTTAAATGTTTATTTAAAATGTGCGGAAATTGAAAAAAATCGACATAGACAGGTTTCGAGATAGACAGGTTTGACTGTATATGTCAAACAACCTAAATACCTATATTAAAAACATAGCGACAGCATATAAAGGCAATGAGAAATTAATTAAATATTCTAGATTCAAGATAGCAGCTATACAAGCCAAAATATGTGTTGCCACATATTTGAAGTATTATAGCATTATACATAGACAATTATGTATGTATGAATATTATATATGTATAAATTATCATATATTTCATACGATAGTGAAATATCACTATAGCTCGTTATATCTACAATTATCATGTTAAGATTTTTCGCTTGCAGGAAGAATTTGTCAACATCCTGAAGCAATTCATTTTGTAATTAACCCCAATGCAACATATCTGACTTTATTCCAAACTAGCTCTGAAACAATTGCCACGGGATTGACCGCATATTCAGAATCGCTAGATAAAGCCTTTTAGGACTCGGGGAAGTTCCGAGTAACGTTTTATGTTTAGATTAATGTGCAGATATTTTATGAGTGGCAACAAAGCTTCTGTCCCTATATTTAAAAGGGAATTTATGGCTGCTGAATCGGTAAGAACAAACTGGAAGTTCTATAAATAAACAAACAAATAAAAAGATATCAAAAGAAATACTGGCAGATTAAAAATAGAGAGGGAAAGACAGCTAAGAGGGAGGGAGAAGAAGGAAAAATAGAACGAAACTTCTCACGTGGAAAGTCATGAAGGGGAAAATATGATTTGAGGGGAATGATGCTCAAAATGGATGAATCTGGCAACTGTCTTCACACGATGTTTTCTTTTACAGTTGTTTCATTTTTAAAAAATCTTCTACCAGGAGAGATTGCTTTCTTTAAATATTTACTCAAGTGTCTATAAAGACATCTGTTTCTTAAAATATATAAGGAATGCAGAAGAATGCTGCAAATACCAACTTTAAAGCTTTTAATAATTAAGTAACGTGTGAATTATATTTGTCTTGGGAAAACAAGGAATAAAAGCAAGTTTTCTATATTTTTAACAGAATGTTATAAAAATTCCACAAGTTATAATGGGATCCAGATCTATTGTTTTCAAGAAGGACGGAAATGGGAAACAATGAGTGCGGTAAATGTCAGTAGAAAATTAGCAAAATGTGAAACTATGAATTATTTTCAGTTAATGGAAGTATTAAACAATAGAGTGATACTTAAAATGTAAAACTGCATCGTCTGATTGCAAAGAATGAACATTCTGTTGCCATTTAGTTACATTCCACAAGTTACAATGGAATCCCGATCTATTGTTTCCAAGATGGACGGAAATGGGAAACAATGAGTGCAGCAAATGTAAGTAGAAAATTGGCAAAATGTGGAACTATGAATTATTTTCAGTTAATGGAAGTATTAAACAATGGATACATAAAATGTAAAAATGCATCGTCTGGTTGCAAAGAATGAAAATTCTGTTGCCTTTACCTTTTCAAAGTTACAGGAATCACTGACAGTTTTTGACTTGAACAATGAAAAATGTAACCGAACAAATTGGCAAAATGTTTAACTATGAATTATTTTCAGTTAATGGAAGTATTAAACAATAGAGTGGTACTTAAAATGTAAAACTGCATCGTCTGATTGAAAAGAATAATATCAAATATGCTTATTATAATATATAATATTAAATAGAAATAGTATCAATTTTGTAATAATATAAATAGTATTATATTATAAATTTTGTAAGTCTATTTTAAATTTTTTAACGTTTTTTTGCATTTTTTTTTAATTTTAGGCTTTTATTATGTTTCTCTTAAACATTCGTTACGTATGCACATATATTTGCAAATACTACATTGGAAATTGGCTGACTTTTGACTCGATTTCTTTTGAAGCAAGAAATATAGTTGCAGATAAGGTATGACAACTCACGGAGAAAAAACTAGTTTACCTTTTTTAGTTTTACATTACTTTTAGTTTAGCATAATAATTTAGTATAATATACTTTTATTTTTAGTTTAAAATAATGTACTGCTTTATAGAACCTTACATATTAAACTGCCGTAGCTCAGTCTGCAATCCCGTAACTGAAATTTTGCGGGTTCGGAACCCAAGCTGACATAAGATCTGCCGTGTTCGTTAAAGGTGACTCGGGCACGTAAAATATGTTCATGGTCACAATGTTCTAAGTTCTAAGTCTATGGGTCTTCTAATTGGTCCATGCTTCAAAATTACGAGGACCTACTTGAGCGAAGTCTTTCTTTCACCATAATGGTTCTCATTAAAACGAAAAGCGCACCTCATGACCTTAATACGAGATCCTGCAGACTCAATCATGTTTGGTTTGTCCAAGTGGCAAGAGATCAACAACCTTACACTTCTGTAAATTTCAAAGTTTTATTTAAGTTACGCAACTTATACCTATTTCACTCAGCCCGCACTAAGTGATTGATCTTAACATGTTTGCCGTACATAAAAGATTTCAATTTTCACAAAGCTTCGTGTACTTACAGAAAAACTCTATACTTATTCAGGTTCATTTCCGCATTCCTCCTCATTTTTCTCACAAATCTTACTATGGTGTGTGTATAGATTCTCATCCCATTTGTTAACTTACTAAAAATTATAAGGTAATTGCTGTGGTTACCAAACGCAAGTTACCGTGCAAATAATTGTTCCCGTTACTAATAATACTATACTTACTGCACTCCATCATATATCCCTTGAAATATTTAAAACCGGTTGAGAGTCTCACTGAATTGCCTAGAATAATTTTGTCAAGATTAATCCTGAAACCTCGAAAACCAGAACCAGAAATTGCATAAAAATCAGATGAGCTATATATATATATATATACACACACACACACATATATATATATATATATATATATATATATATATATATATATATATATATATATATATATATATATATATATATATATATATATATACAGAGAGAGAGAGATAGATAGATACTAACATATAGCCCGTCATATGGCGGGATCAGTAAAATTTTTAATTTTCTAGTATTGTAAAGTACCGTATAAGGCAGGTAAAAAAAATGGTTTCTGTTGTCGCTGAGAATTATCTGGTACATTCTCTATAATTTTTTTACCTTTACTGACCACATTTTGGTTGGCAACTTTAATTTACCTTGTCATATTACGTGATTGAATGGACAGCAGCGGTTTTAATAATGACAGTGATTATTTGGCGGTATATATGAATGATGTCCAAAATTTAGCGAATTGATCGCAAACCGTATGGTTATGTATAAAAAACAAACCCACAAACGAACAAACTTTTAAAATTTCAAAGATATATAACTTAAGCGTTAGATATTTATTACTCCTTTAAATAAACTCCTAGACTTTGTTGTTAACACCGGTGATAAAATTTTCATTCCAACAAAAAATAATGTATGATTAACTTTAAAATGTACCTAATCTATTATTTTATGCCAAATATAAAAGAAAAGTGTTCACGTATTATCTAAGTTCAGTGATAAAACGCACGGAAACAATACAAACTATATTTAAATAATTTAAAATAATAAATGGTTAAATGAGACGGTTAAAGGAATGACGTCCTAATGCTAGAAAAAAATGTTATTTTTACCTATTTATTATGTGATAAATTGATAAATTTAATCGCCTGGTCTTAACCGGTGAAAATAGTGCTTGAAATAATGGCATTAAAAGCTAAAAAGTGGGGGAGGGGGATTTCGAACGCTTTCGAACTCGCTTTGAATTTTGCTATCCATTCCAGGTCCAACCGCTTCATAAATTCGAGAACAAACGGATAGATAACTTAGGCTATTATTATATAGGGGATATATATATATATATATATATATATATATATATATATATATATATATATATATACACACAAACATATATATGTGTGTGTGTGTGTTGCTTTAATACATAATGTTTTTATGTATCACTCAATTACTTCGCTATAAATTTTGAAATAGCTTCATAACTTATTGTATACTTTATGTTTATTCACACACGTCCCAAAAAATGTTTAGAAATCCTAATTTCCATATGAATAATTTATTCAAACGGAAGCAGAACTTCAACTAAAATCTATTATGTGGGGGAACGTTAACAAAATTGATAGAGATTAGATTTAATATTATCATAATATTTTTCAATTCATCTATCTGGTACATAATTTTGCCAGCAAGGGATCTCAGCCAAGGGAAATTTGGCAATCATCCCTATCTTACACACATTCTGCTTCAGTGATTCTCGATGATACAATATTTATTTTTCGTTTTCTTTTCATAATGTGTTGCTTATTGTCTTAGTGTACAAACAATGAGACCAAATCTATCATCTTATCTTTTCGAGTATTGCTATTTTCTAAAAACCTTACGATCTTCGTAATGATGAAAGGATAGAAAATATTTCGTAAGTAGAT
>CM063501.1:66240882-66270882 GCA_032207245.1 Pardosa pseudoannulata
ATAAAGCTCCATAAACTCTAAAGAGAGATTATTTTCCTACTAAATTAAGTATTATGACTCATTAAACATCCGCAGTGATAATAAAATGTGGTCCATTTCTCTTTAAAGCAATTAACATAATTGTACTTGATTAATGTTTTAGATTCTAAACCATTAAGGTATTTTTATCATATTCCTTCTAATTACGCAGGCGGAATAATTGCCCATTTTAAAAGTGTTCAATTTCTTTTTATGTTTTGACGATTAAGTGCTCGTCTAAAGGGGTTAAATGAAAAATTAAACATTGTTTAATTTTTTACAGATGAATGAAAATGTAAAATTCGTAAATCACATCATTATTTCCTTATTTTGTTACATCATTTTCTAAACACCTGAGAGTAAACAGTAAAACAAAAAGGAAATCGAAAGATAAATAAACGATAGAAAATTTATTAGACGAAACTTTATAAAAACTTCAATAAATAACACATTTGTTTCGAGATCTTGAATAATATTTAATTGCTTTCATACAGCGTTAATTAAATTATATGTATTTAGTTTGAATTCGATGATTGCATAGTAAAAAGAATTTCATAAAGTTGTAAAACGTTGAATCAATTCAAAATATGTATAATCTTAAGGCTATTTGATGAAAATAAATATCGTAGTAAATTTTATAGCTTTTAAATTATTGGATATTTCAAATTTAAACGATTATACAAAATTCTTGAACTGCCCAAGAAAAGTAAAATTAAAATAAATATTTTTATAGTTAAAAGTAATAATATGTAATTTCTTTCATATTATTAGTATATATTCTTTCATATTATATATTCTTTCTTTGTAAGATAATTATTTCATTTATTACTAGATGTTGAGTTGTTTTCTAAATGTTACCCTTTTTGATTACATATTGGGTTATCATAAAGTTTCGTTTTTAATAGGAGTTTTAAAAAACCAATTACCTTTTAAATTTATATGAATCCATGAATGTATTTCCTAAATATACATAATTTATTATTTAATTTCATTTAACAAATTAAATAACTGTACTACAATTGATGCGGTTTGCATTGTAATGCTTGATAAAATATAACCCAAAAAATATTTGCACCTAACCTCTTAGTGCCTACCCTTTGGTCTGGATGATAAAGACACCCAAAACTATTACGTACACACTATAAAGAATATATCCCCTTTATAAACAGTTTTTCCTACAATTTTATTACTATATTTTCATACTATGCTGAAAATTCTTCATAATATTTTTAGTACTAAGCACTTGGTTTAAATGAGAAAATTTTATATCTTTATAATTATATAGTATGGATTTAATTTATTTATTTAATTAATTTAATTAATGTATTTATTTAATTTGATTCACAGTAAATTTAAATTATAAAGTAAAGAATCTCCCATAAGATAAATATTTAAAATATAAAAGTTGTAATTCAGGTGTTATTCAGTCTTATGTTTTTACTATATTAAATTTATTTCAAAATATCAGAGGTAAAGTAGTAAAAATGGCATTAAAATAACATTAAAGTAACATTAACTTCGGAAAATGTATGAATGCAAAATATCTACTTAAGATCAGAGCTCGAAGATGCACTTTAAGAAATTTGTTGTCGGAGTTACTTTTCTTTGAAACTTATTTTTAAAATTTTTCTTTATATTTTATCTCTGATAAATTAAAAATTTTTTGTTTTATTTGTGACAGGTAGGACTTTGCTAATTAATAATTATAAACACAGATTTTAAATATAATTCTATTAATTTTGTATAACGATATCTAAACCTGTTTCCTATGAGAAAAATAAAATTTTATGTATGAAAAAAATTCTGATTGCTTCATACATTCCTCAAAAGACTATTAAATTATGCATATTTTTTGTACTTCGTTCAGATTTTTCTTAATGCGAAATGCGATCTTGCAATTCTATGACAAAGTGAATCGTTACACAGTTGCTAAGATATTACTTTTTATGACAACCAAATTGAAATTCGTGTTTTTAAACAATAAATAGTACATATTAGAATATCAATGTATAGAAAATCAAGTACTACCTTTTGCATGGGTATCGGAAGCATACTTATTTTTCTTTAGTTTGCTTTTTCTATTATAAAATATCACATAACAATGAGATATTTTATGAAGCAAACTGGAACCAAAAATATGTTTCACAAACTAGATGTTACAACAATTTTAAATACAAAGCTTTCGCTTTCTAAGAACCATCATTCTAAGGGCCAGTCTCACCAAAGTCGTTTAACGGCTAACCGCGATTAATCTATGGCGCCAACCATTAGTTAGATTCTGTTAATATGTTAATCCGCGATTAACCTCTGTTTAAACAGAGATTAATCGCGGTTAGACATTAAATGACTTTGTTTATACCGGTCCTTAAGCTATGCACGACAGACTTAAGTTTTTTTAAATGGAAATTTTTGATTATATAAAAGATTTATTATATACAAAATTGCAGTTAAAATGGGGGATGCATAAATAAATATTGCAACAGTACTAAATACAAAATTTCAACATTTCAGCGACTAATTCTTTTATGACTTATGGTTTTTAAATACATATATTCTTACAGGAGTGAGTATGAAATTATGGAAAATTCATTGAAGGATAATCAATATGGATATTGAATTTTGTTTTACTTCAAAGTTAAAGTTTTCTTGTACGTACATACAAATGATGAAATGTAACTAGCTAACACCAATTCAGGCTTGGTAAAACTGTGTATATATGTTAAAATAAGAACACTGAAATTTTTCGTGATTACAACCCTTTCTTTACTTTGTACATAGAAATAAAAAGTATAATTTTACTAAATTGAAATAAAAGCCATAATTCTAATATGTATAAAAGTTTATATAATAGTCATTTAAAAGTCAAAGAAGTTTTTAATACATTTGAAAAAAAGTTCCTATTACTTTGAAAATGTTTTTCTTATCTGTACATTTATAAAATACTTGGTAATACCTTAAAGAAATCTTCAACCAAAATTTAGATTACTCCAAGATGAGATAAATAAGTAAAATATGAAGAATGTTTATATGGCATGACGGCAACTTCAGTTACAGATGATGATTTCGTTCGTATAATTTGAAATATACACATATTTGATAATTTGTCACAGAGGCTTAAAGTAATGAAACCCCTGGTATAGGATTAAAATTTATTTTCTTTGATATAATCTAATTACATTCATACTTAACTACTGGAAAAATATTTTGTAAGATAAAATAATCTCTAGTTTTTTCATTGCATTTAATCTTTAAATAGTTTCGTTAGTGATTTATACATTGTAGGATGTTACTAAGAAAGATAGTATGAATTATAATTTTGAAGGATAATAATGATTAGGAATGAGGATAATTTACAGGTTAATAAATGCTACTCAATGTAAATATCAATACAAATATTAATAATGAGTTTTAATAATATTGACCTTTATTGAATGACTAAAATATTGATCTGACTCTTTGTTCAATTTTTCTAGACGCACGCACCAAGTGAAAACAATAAATTAGGCTATAATACACTTCAATGGATATCAATGATGGTTTGGTCTGATTTGGAGCGCTACGGTGTACTGTTTAGCAACACCAGGCTGTCAAGGAAAAACTGTTTATTTTGTAAAATCTTTTGTAAAAGAAAAGATGTCGAGATATACTATTGTTTCTAATTTAGGGTATATGACATAGCAGATTATTTTTATGCAATTTTTCAAGTTGCAAGTAAAATTTACAAAATGTACAAAATATAGTAAGAACTGTTCACTCGTAAAATATAAAACAAAAACGTTTGTGATGGCTGTACTCGTGGTGGTATCAAATATTTTTAGAATAATTTTTTTCTTACTTTCCCATCAAAATGACCCAATTTATAATTTATTTAAAAATATGTTACAATTTTTGGATTCACAGAGTGAAAATAGGACAACGTCGGTCGAGTCGTTTAATATATATATGTATATATATATATATATATATATATATATATATATATATATATATATATATATATATATATATATATATATATATATATATATATATATATATATATATATATATATTTATTTATTTATATATATGTGAGTGTGTGTGTGTGTGTGTTTAAATGTGCGTTTCTCTGTATTCAGACAGGAATCACGTGAGCGAGCACTCTAGAGACATACACTAAAGAAACACTGAAATTTATTCGATTAAATATATTCTATTCTACCAAAGAGATAAGAATTGTAGAGAAAAATAGTTTTAACAAGAAATGAAAAGCAGAAATGCTCAATAAATAAATGAAAAAATTTCTATGTAAAAATTTGCAGCAGTTTAACATTTATAAAAAGGCAACCCTTCAAATGCAAACTTAAAAAAAAAGGAAATATATTAAAGTAACACAAATATGCTTTCAGAATAGAAAGAGCAGAGAAATTTTCAAAAGTGAAAAAGAATGCTTTTGAGAATTCTCTTCGATATTCTGGGATTTACAAGCCAAAAGTGCTACTGAAAGCCATTTTTTATTCAGAATGGTTGTAGCTGAGGGACAACATTTGAACAGCCTTTGGGGTTCATAGATAAGGTAATGAGTTTCTTTTGAAACTCTAATAGTTTCTATTCCATAAAAATTGATAATTTTTATGGAAATATTTTTTATAATTTTTATTCAAATATTCTTTGAACATTTGATGCAGCTGGGAAAACAAAATTTCTTAGAGCTTTAGTGTTCGTAAAAAAATATTTCCCAATGACTTTGAGGGTATCGTTAGTAATATTTTAAGTACTTAGTTTAAATTATGAATCTTTAATTTTATCTATTCTATTGAGGGGTTAATTACTGAATGTTAGAACTAAAAATTATCATGAAAAAATATGTAGAATAAATTATGCTTACTACCAGAAATAAGAATATATTTAAAATGTATAAAAATATAAACAAAATGTATAAGAATATGTATTTAAACTAAAACTTTATGTATTCGTTAATAGATTGTATAAACATTTTTAACTCCTAATTGCATTCATATGAATGCCTGATCGTGTGGGTATAAGAAGTCACTAAAACTGCATCATTAACTTGCGAAAAGCCTCTTCACGTTTATCTGGTCCAAATTTTGGAAGATTGCTAAGGATATCGTGTATCAAATTTTCATAGTATATGTATGGGATAATGCAAAAAGGAGGGAAATATAATGGGCAATTATTTGTAATATGTATAGTTTACTAGTTTGACACTATGAACTATTTTTCAAAGGTTTTACATGAGCATGTTCAAAATTTAGCCATTTTAAAACTTTTTACATGGGTATTAATATTACGTTAGACTATGCGTATAAAACCGAAATAATCAATACATCAGATTTAAGGTTTCCAAGCTAATGTAAAAAAATTAGTAGAAGACATTTAAAAAGTAAATGAATATTTGATACAATTTTATAAATAGGAGTTCTATATTTTAGAAAATCGGGAAGAGGCGGGACTAAATCGATAAAAAGTGTTTTATATGAAAGCAAATTACTTCAATTTTAGATTACATGTATGTTCCCAGATAATACCACTTTTTAAGATTGCTTAAAATAAAACCGTAATTCATCTAGTAATAAATAATTTTCAATTATAAAGATAACTCTGTATAAAATACCGATTCAATCATGTATAAAATTCTGTATAAAATTCCGACCAAATCTGCTCAAAATATTACATTTTTTAGCAAACAATAATTGTTTTTAAGTAATTTCAGTAGAAAACAGGAACTCCTAATACCTTTAGATTCACAGTACCAGCGTTAACCCTGTACCACGAAACTTATTAACAACAGTGAACTTATAAAATTGGTAGATTACTACTATTGCGGACTACTTTACTTAAAATAAAAGAACGCGCGCATGGCAATAACAATACTTTGAGGTGATTAACACAAGAACTGCTGGTTAGGTCATTTTAATGCAAAAAAACTACTTTTTGTTCCGTTTTCTCAAAAAGTTGCTAAAAATATTAAAATAAATTTCTTGATTTTTCCTAATTTTATACCCATAAAATATAATATTGAAGAATATGTGTATATACGAAATGTGGTTCATTACTAAACTTCCAAGTGGGGAAACAAAACTTTAGATATTTTTTCTAACTGTAAAATACCGATATGTAAAAAACATGTACAAGGTACATATATACAAAAATAGTCCAGACTGCTCTTGAACTGTGTACGAAACCTTGACCGTTAAGAAACTACATAATTCCATTAAAGTTCTCTATGTATTTTTTAACTAAATATACTTTTCAATACTGTAATATCTTATATTTTATTATTATTTTTTGGAATAGTTTAAAATAAAAAAAATAAATGATGTCATTGTGTTTAAATATAGTGAAATTTTTGAATAGCAACTCGGAATCATATTAACAGGGCAGACTGCTTTCCTCATTATATTAACAGGGTTATTAACATTCATATATTTAAATTCGTATATTAACGTTATTAACGTTATTATTCGTTATTATATTAACGTTATTATATAACGCTACTGTATAACGTTATTATATAATGTTATTATACTAACGTTATTATATAACGGTACTATATAACGTTATTATATAACCATATTATATTAACGTTATTATTCGTATATTAAAATTAAAATTAACAAGGTTTCACGTAGCCCGAAGTTTTAGGTAACCGAAAATCCTCCAATTCTAGAGTTGTAAATATTTTACAATGCATATTAATGCAACTAAAATCTGGGATAGTTTTAAAATCACCGAACCCCAAAGAGTAAAGAAAATTTTTTTGTAATATCTAGTGATTAGATTTAGTTGTATTAGATTTATTCATAACTAATTTATAGACTGCAGGCTGTTAACGCTCCTCTTGAGTGGCACCTGTAAATTCAAGACTTTTCTACTGAGAACGGGATTTAAAAGCTCGTGTTTAATCAAAACAGTGGTTGTCAACAAAATAATCTATTAACGAAATTAATCTCCGTGGATTATAACTAACAATCCTGTCAGTGCTACAGAAGTTTTAACTACACGAAAAGAAGATTTTCCGTGGTGTTACATCCAAATGGCTTCATGCAAAATTTATTAAAGATATCAATCAATGCGGTGTTAATCCTTTCCAGCTTTTGGGTAGGTGCGTATACAAGATTTATAAGCCAGCTCAGCTTTGTGCGATAAATACCCTGGAAAGGTGTAACATCCGTTTGGGAACAAATGAGAGATTTATTACAGCGAGCAGAAAGGTAGGCTAAATGTTTTCTGTGGTAAATCTATCACAAAAGCTTTCCACAAAATGTATTTGTAAAGACATGGGATAAATTACAGGGGAATTGTTTGTAGAATGTATTAACGATATTAGAAACATCGCATGAATGCATTCTCATGGTATACCTTTGAAATTGGGATACCCACATAATTTAACTAGTTTACAATACAATATGATTTTTTGTTTATGGTAGAAATTTATTACAGATATTACTAATGGTGCTTATATTTAATTCATATTTATTGATTTTTCGTTCTAAATCCAAAGTTTCGAGTATTCGGATTCCAGATAAAAAATAAATACAAAAAAGTATCTTATCGTCCTCAAATATCATCTATAAAATGATAGCACAATATCTAAGACTCTGCTCATTTGTTCCAGAGTACATGGGTTTGAATCCCATTCCAAACATGGATGTTAGTAGCAGTTTGAAAACGGCAACTAAATTAACTTAGCAGTAGGTATCTGTGCCGTTAACTCACGCGCATCAAAAAAGAAGATCGTAGAGCTCCTAACCAAACCAAATGTTACCTATACCGTTACGCTAAACAACTGATAATTTCCAAGATATCTATAGCATGAAAATATGCACTGTATAACAGTGAGATCAACACTCTATCACTTCAAGACCTATATTCGGACTTCAGTGCACTGTCATGATCTTTCATTCGTACATTCGAATAAAGTAAAGGAATAAATTCAGGCCGTAGATTCTGGAAAGTACTGACTCTTTAATTTTAGAGAGCGTTTAGTGCAAAGACTTGTAACCTAAAGTGCCAAATTCGTCTCTCATAGGGAATAAATCGCGAAATATTACAAATGTTCCTGATGAGCCAGACCATTTGATCATTAAATGATTCATTAAATGATTGAAGTCATGCTACTATAAATGTAAAATTTGTAAAAATAATAAGATTGTTATAAAGATTATCCAATCACTTAAATAAGAGAAGCTGAAAAGTCAAAATTTATATAATTTCTTAGATAGCAAGTTTAAACAATACATATTTAAGGGATAAAATGCATACATATAAATACACACACACACACACATATATATATATATATATATATATATATATATATATATATATATATATATATATATATATATATATATATATATATATATATATATATATATATATATTATACATATATATATATATATATATATAATATATATATATATTATATATATATGTATATATATATATATGTATATATATACATATATATACATGTATGTATACTTATATATATATATATATACATATATGTATATATATATATATACATATATATACATATATATACATGTATGTATACATATACATATATATATATATATATATATATATATATATATATATATATATATATATATATATATATATATATATATATATATATATATATATACTCCATCTCATTTTTCTGCAATACCATTGACTAGTACATTGATAATGAAAAAAAGTCAAAGGTAAGAACATCATAATAAATAAAATCTATCTTAAATATTAACTTTAATAGTACTTAGCAAATTTCCTTTAAAAAATATATGATTAAAGTATATACATGAAAATGTCAGTTTCATTTCAAGTTTTACTACAAAACTTTACTGTTCTTTTTCTAATTTAATTCTACTCCTGCTATTGATAAACTACTCAATTTTCTCACTAACTTAAGAATGAAATTTAAATCTTATTCTCTTGCTTTATTCCTGTACGATCTGTTATCTTTTCATTTTTAAAAAATGATATTTACTTTTGATTAACAATTTTTTTCAATGCTTTCAGAATGGTTTAATATGATTAAATTATTTTAATATTCACTAAAATAAGTTTTATTATTCATTTCTAAACTCTTATTAATTAAAGCAAGAAATACCCAGAGTATTTAATACTTCATTTATTATTAGTTCTTTTTTTTACTCATAGCATTTAATGAAAAAATATTTTTTTTCTGTTAGGGATGAAAACACCTATTTAAATATACTTAGTTTTAAAATGTATTTTCGTTTTTGACATTTAAACAATCTTATACTTTGCTCATGGACGCATTTATACATTTTACAAAATAATACTCTGTTAAGATGCATATAATATTACATTAATAAATATTTATGAATTTAAATTAATTATTCTAGAAATCTTCTCGAGACTTAAAAATTTAATGGTACTCTAAATACTTTACAAATTTATTAAAATTAGTAATTCATTTAACATTTACTCCAAGCAAGACATGGTTGTGATTATTTTAGTATTGTATCGTGTCAAAAATGCTTTTAGATGAAAATTTAACAGATAATTACAGCATAATAAATGTACATGAATAAAATAATACATGTCTAAAATTTTTGAAATTAGCAATTTTTTAATATTGTAAAGTATATTTTATATTTTACAGACAAGTTCAGACTAGAAGTAATTTTTATGTCACTAAAAATCCACTAAATATAATTTTCCTTGCGTTAGATTCATCTCTTTTTTTAATAAGTTGTATGAAGGCGCTTGTTTAGAAATAAAAAAGATAAATTAGTTTAAAAATTGTGAATGGTTTTGTTATCGCTGTCTACCGTGTGATAAAATTTAAATTTAAGCATTAGAAAACAATTTCTTCACATATTATTTCCCATTTTCTAGTTTTATTTAATCAGAAAAGAAGATGCACTAAAGTAGATAAACAATTAGTAATTGAATCTGTAGCATGTAATTTGATAAGCTTGCAGATGTTTTCAACAAGAGGTAGAAATACTATAAATTTAATACATTTGTTTAATAAAATAGTGTAATGATTTATGCCTGTCATAACGACATCTTATAAATTATTACACTTTCTTTGTTAAAAATAATTTAGTTGATTTTTTTCTTGTTAATGGTAAAGTAAAACATAATTCGATTACAAGTCAAATCTTTGCTTTTTAACATTATTAATAAAATAATATAGCAAATATGATGCAAGCATTTTTTTTCAGAAAATATTTTACACAAAAGAATAATATTGCTTTTAAAAAATATGTGCAGTTTCAAAAAAGCAAATATCTTCTTTAATAAAAATCAATATGTTCTAAAAGAATTATAGAGTCACCACCACTATCTTAAAAAAAGAACCTTTTATTAATCGTCTTTTTTTCTTTTCATAAAAAAAATTTACCTAAATTAATTTAGTTACACAAAATTATAAAATAAATAAGTTATATTGAAAGCCTTTTTCTAAAGGTGTGCATAAAATAATGTAATGAATTGAAAAAAAAAGATAATTAATGGTTATCTCTACTCTGCTCGGACGTAAAAATTATTTATCTGAAAATATGAATCTGGCTCAGTAGAGTCTGATAACAAATAAATATGTAAAATATTGTCAAGAATGCTGTAAACATATAATTTGTATGGTATATCTCCAGATTTGCGAGATATTGGCTCCTTGGCGAGGTTTTGGGAGACTAACTTTTTTAAACAAGTTTGGCGATATATCGCCAAATTTGGCGACTTGGCGTTATTTGTTGTCGACCTCGCCTTCTCTGGATTTTACTAGAAGCTTGTGGAAATTTCCAGAAACCTGAAAGTTAATAAAGGTGCTGTGAGTTCTCATAAAAGTCAGTCCTCGCTCAGATCTGGTGAAAGACCGTGTTAATGCTCTCCGTATTGTTCTGAAAAAGTTCGCCAAAAGGATGCCAAGATTTGTCCCCATCCGTTGTAATTGTGATTCATTTAGCGTGTTAATAAATTGATATTCTTTTTATCTTAGCCAAAGTCTATCCAATCAACGAACTTTAAGCGAGAATTTTGCAACAATATGATGATTAGAATACAATAGAATAGTTCATTGGAACGGATATTTAACCATTCAGTATCGAAATTACGCTTTGAGTTCTAGTCTGTAAAACCCTCGTATAAAACTAAAAAATATAGTCTACAGCTCCAACATAAACAAAATAAATAACATATTTCAAATTTAAACTTTTAGGTATTGTGATTTTGCTTATAAGACTACAAAAAAAATCTCTCTGTTTCAAACAACTTCTGCATTTTAGTCAAAAACCATTTAAAAATAGAAGTTATATAATATTTAAATTATATAACTCAAGTTTATTCATTATTCTACATAAATAAACTAATTTAAAACAAATATTACGAAGAGCCATTATCTTCTTTTCATATATCTTTTTATTTACGCTTTTAGAAATTAATTTTGCAGTAGATAGTGCATATGTTTCTATGTTGCATTAATTATATGGAAATCTAATGCCTCGCAATTAATTCTTTTGCATGTGGTGGAGGGTAAAATAACGTTAAATGAGAAAACATAAATGAAAGTTAATTATCCTTTTAAATAATTTATGAAACAAAGGTTTTCCTTTTGTACTTCAAGAGGGGATGGATTCAGGGAAATTCAAGATAGAGATAAATTATTCATTAAAAGAATTTTAACTCGTTATTATAAACATATAAAAAAGTAGAAAATAAAAATAAAGGTGTTTACACTACAACATAAAAACATCATAACAGACAGGAAAAATAAAATAAACAATGATTTACAATTATGTTACTCGAAAATGCATTTTGTTTATTATTTGAAAAATACAGGAATCTAATAATCCATACATAGATATACACACAGCTATATATGCAGTTCAGTAAAATATTTTTATTGCATAATTACTTAAAATAGGAATATTTATGAAAATCTTTCTTAATTGAAATTCCTAAATGAGTACATAAATGTGCTTTCTTTCTATATAATTTTAATAACTTGCTAAAGTTATATACACTCTTAAAGCAAAAATTCTGCGCATAATATAAGGTAATACAGTGGACTCCGCTTAATGTTATCAATCGCTTATTGTTATCGTAATCCCTTGGTTCCGATTTTCTCTATTCATTTATATGTTAAAATTATCGCTTTATGTGATCGTTACATCGGTTAATGTTATCAGTTTTCGAACCTCATTTTAACTGGTAAAGGAATATTCACAATGTATTCAGGAACCAATTTCTTTCCCTAGGCTGTTCGGAGAATTCTAACCTGTTCCACCTAGGGAAATGGGGAATGAAAAAAGAAGTGAGGTATTACGCATTCCTGGAATTTTTCAGATATACGCACACCCTGCTGGTGGTCAATGGTTGTCAGATAAGCAGAAGGCAACACATTCTTATTGGAATTGAGAAGAATCGTCTTCACATTTTATGCCTTGCTCGCTTAAATGCAGCTTTTTGGCATAGAAGCCAAAAAGCGATATGATTTAACATTAAAAAAAAAGGATCGAAATTTAAAATCATCATGACAGGTTAATTCACATAATGAGTCAGAGGGAGAATCTCTTGGTGTTGAGCCACCTCCTACAAGTGCAGAAATCAGAAATGAATTGAAAGTGATGAAAAGGGGAGTACAACACCGCTCCGATGACTTTAAATAACATTATGATTACGAACAATTTATCAATGAGCTTCTTACAAAAAACTGAAAACAGTCAACAATTGATCATTTTTTTATTAAGTATACAATTCTTATGTTTTAAAGGGTAATTTAGAGTACATAAATATAAGGTGAGTTTTTTCATTTTATTTTGAAATTTAGTACGAGTGAATTAATGGGGGGGAGTTAAATTTATCTAATTTTGTATATCGTCTATTGTTATCAAAATCACTGTGTCTCAAAACGATAACATTAAGTGGAGTTCACTGTACAAGTGTAGTGAATAACGAGTGTTTCATTTGTTAGTTCAAATTTTGCATTTATTGTCTACAAGGAGCCTAAACATATTCATAAATATATTAATAACTCTATATATTCATTGGTAATTTATAGTAATATGACTTAATGCATAGTAAATATATAACATAAAAATAAGTTGATAATATAAGTTAAATTCGATTATAGAAACATATGATTTAGACACGATATAGATACATATATTATACTATCGATAGATATGATTTCACAGTATCTATTTGGTGAAAAACGAAATTTATGTGTGAGTCTTAAGTTTCAAAATGCACATTTTATAGAAGAGTTCGCTTTTAATAAAGAAAGACAAAAACAAAAATTATAACACTATTTTGTAACTGTCCTTAGAAAAGAACACTAGTCATTATTGGTTTAAAAAAATTATCTAAAACAATTTACATAAGGATACCCAATAAATCGTTCTTATAAAGTATCAACTTAAAATTATTAAATTTATAGCACAGGTATTAGTAAGTTGAGCTAATTAACTTGCTTATTAAAGTTAGATAAAGTATTTGAAAAATTCAAATGAAAAGTAAAGTTTTGAAAAGATTGCAGTTAAATTTCTCATAGATTCCTAAAAACTGCGTGAAAATACTTCAAGCATAATTTTTACAATAATCTGGGTACACGTTTAAGATTTAACTCTATTTGGATTATTAAATTGAAATTCAAAAATGAAAAGAATGAAAATTTTACGTGCATGTTAAAAATATAATCTATAATCATTTTACTATATATAAAGAAAATAGTATCCAAAAATACACAAAAACTGTTTTTAAATAATAATATTTTAAATATAAAATAATTATATAAAATTGGTATGAAAGAAAATCTGAAAAATTTAATAAAATACTTTAAAAATCTGCATTTAAAAAATTACCTGATTTTCAAAAATTTTTAAATGGAATTGATTTAATTTGCTTCAATGCATATTAGAGCATATTAGATTTATAAAACTCTAAATTAATAAACATCTAAAATGTTTTGGGTAAATAATATCAATATATATTATCTCATTTCATAAGCAAGCAATATGGATTTTTCTATATTACATTCATTATAATTAATTGCATAAACATATAATTAAATTAAAAATTAAATTAAATTAAATTTATAATTACATTATAATTACATTCATACTATAAACAAGTTATTACTTTTAGAACACTATTTATTTTTGCAACATAAGATATTAGTAAAAAATATTCGAGTTTCAACAAACAGCCACAAATTTATAATACATTTTCAAACAATAAATTTAATACTTATGTTTTAGGATTTCGCTTCTTTCGCATTTCTTATTTTAACTTTACACGCACTTATATATTCTACCTTCTTTTAAAGTATTCTTTAAAAAATTCATCGGCATTATTTAAGTTTCCTCGTTGAGAAAGTTTAGTGTCGTTTTCTCTTAAATGAATTATTTATTCAAATCCCTGGAGTCTTAATTAATCGTGCACTGTTTCAGCTGTTAGATTATTCAAATAAGTATAAGTATTACCAGCGATTAAGAAGAGTTTAAATAACAACATAATCTTTCTATTTGAACAGATTTTGTATTTGTTTGAATTGTTAAAACGTAAGTAAAGTTTAAGAGAAATATTTATAGTATTTAAGCATTGCTTCCTCTTTTAGGAAAATGTTTAATTTTAAGTGTTTTAAGTGTTTTGTTATGTATATACAGAATAATTGCTAGTCTTGCAATTAAAAATAACAGAATTCGTAATAATATTTAATCTTTTGCGAACTTTCTCTTTCGTGGATAGTCGAAAAATTGACGAACTGCAGAAAACGGAATTTTTAGCTTTGTATTCACTGGTTCGAATTTCACAATTTGATTGTATCTTTTAGCAATATAAAAGTTTTTTAAGTTGGAGGTAATGGTATTGCTAGAGTTCTTGTTGCAATATTGTAGACCGTAATGCTCTAACCCAAACCTAAATTTATATTGATCCTGTAGAACTTTCCAAAAAGAGGAAGCATTGATTTATTTTTTATGAAAGTGTTTAATTTTAAGATTTTTAGTGTTTTGTTATGTATATACAGAATAATTGCTAGTTTTGCAATTAAAAATCACAGAAATCGTAATAACATTTAATCTTTTGTAACATTTCGTTGATGGTCGAACTATTGTTCACGTTATAGATCATGGTCTCACTAGACTTCTTCGTGCAAAATTATAAACCCTAATGCTCTAAACCAGGGATGGGAAAACGTTTTCGGCTGCTGGCCAAAATTCAAAAGAAAATAAGTTTGGAGAGGCAAGATAAATTTTTCTAAAATTTTAAAAACAATATACAAGTACCTATCGGTTTAAATATGTTAATGAGATGAATGAAATTGCGAATTCACTTTTAAAAGTTCCTTATACTGAGGTTCGAAGTGAGATGTACTGATTTTAAGCAACGATGCTAAATGCTCATCTGTTAGTCTACCTCTGAAATTATTCTTTCTCAGGTTCAAAGTTGAAAACATTTGTTCACATATAAGAAGAAAATATACTGCTGATCTTCTGGGCATGATATAATAAATTTTGGATATAAAATATTAATACAAAGTAGAAAAAGGGATAATATTTAAGACATTATATTATATAAACATTATATAAGAGATATATAATGTATAAATATGTATTTCTTTTAATTTGCCTCGGACCGGCAAATATCCGAGGGCCGGATAAAACCTTCCGGTGGGCCGTAGTTTGTCCATCCCTGCTCTAAACCAAACCTAAATTTATATTGTTCCTGTAGGACTTTTATTTCTATTAAAATTTAAATTTTAAAAGCAGGCTTACTGTAAACTGAAAACATAACAATGCTGATGAAAAATGTATGTACATATGGTTTTTAAAACTTTGAAATCATGAAAAATCAATACATAATCATTAAAACTACATGAGATAAAAGCAAATAGTGATTTGGAAGTACCTTTAATGTCCAAGGCTTGCTAGAGTTTATTCTTTTGTATTTACTTTCTTTTCTGTGTAGGTAGAATATTCTCTAAAGCATTACATTATATGTTGGTTAAATTGGATTTCAATTATATGAAACTTCAAGCAAACCATTATTTTGTGTATTGCAGAAAATCATAGTTTTGTAATCAAAACAGGTTTTATATTTATAAAAATATAGATTGTATAAAATAATAATTAAAAATTTTTAATCAATTGAAGTTTAATTTCATTTATTGCATAAGAAATGAATAATAAAAGAGTCATATCTTTTTCACGATGTTTTTGTTGCTTACTCAATTTCTAATGAATAATTCTAATTAAGTGAAAGAGACTTATTATTCTTGCCTAATATTTTGTGCTATGAGCATTATTTTTGGCATTTTGAGAGCTAACGTTAAACAAAAATCTCATAGTTCAGTATTTACAGAATAATACAAATGTATATTAACAGCGATTTCATTTATTGCATAAGTAAGGTATAAAAATAAAAGACACTTCATTTTCACGATGTTTTTGTTGCTTACTCAATTTCTAATGAATAATTCTAATTAAGTGAAAGAGACTTATTATTCTTGCCTAATATTTTGTGCTATGAGCATTATTTTTGGCATTTTGAGAGCTAACGTTAAACAAAAATCTCATAGTTCAGTATTTACAGAATAATACAAATGTATATTAACAGCGACATTGGAATTATAAAATCATAAAAATAAAAGACACTTCATGCCGTTTCACGTCTGAACGTATAAATAATAAACCTCTAATTTTCTTTTCCCTTGTATGTATTGCACAAAAAGTAATCTAATATTCATATTATTTTTATTCAAATGCTATTTCACCACTTTTGGGGCGTTTTAAAAATAACGCTTTGCATTTGCGTTTACAAAACTATCACGACAAGCACTTACAATTATTAATATACATAACCAACAAATAAATTTAATTATTTTTAATTATTTATTTTACTATTTTAAATTTAAAGCTTTATACATTTCCATAATATTTACTACTCATTTCGGCTATCATTATTTGACCCCTTTAGGTTTCGTAGATAATGTTGGGAATGTATCAACTGACCTACCACTAAATTAACGCAATATTCGAGATAATCTATGAAACACCAGGCTACATAAATATTCTTTTAAAAAATGAAATTTTTGAGAATGTTTGTGCGCTATGCATATTTACATATCTGAATCCATCGTTGCCAAATAAAACACACTGTTGCGCCAATCAATATAGAAAACTGTGTAATTTGTCCTCATAACACAGCGATTACGGGCAACACAGAGTATATACGTAGTTATAACTGTGATTACCCATTATTAATAAACTAGCATATTCATCAACAATCTTGAATACAAGGTTTAAGATTTTTATGAATATGAGTACTTATAATAATGGTTCTGAAACTTTATTTGGGAACATTTATATTTAACAAATATAACACACTGTTGCGCCAATCAATAGAGAAAGCTGTGGAATTTGGCCTCATAACACAGCGATTACGGGCAACACAGAGTATATACGTAGTTATAACTGTGATTACCCATTATTAATAAACTATCATATTCGTCAACAATCTTGCGTATGAGGTTTAAGATTTTTATTAATATGATTACCTATAATAATTATTCTAAAACTTTATTCGAAAGCATTTATATTTAACAAATATAACACACTGTTGCGCCAATCAATAGAGAAAGCTGTGGAATTTGGCCTCATAACACAGCGGTTTATGGGCAACACAGAGCATATACGTAGTTATAACTGTGATTACACATTGTTAATAAACTATCATATTCGTCAACAATCTTGCGTATGAGGTTTAAGATTTTTATTAATATGATTACCTATAATAATTATTCTAAAACTTTATTCGAAAGCATTTATATTTAACAAATATAACACACTGTTGCGCCAATCAATAGAGAAAGCTGTGGAATTTGGCCTCATAACACAGCGATTACGGGCAACACAGAATATATACGTAGTTATAACTGTGATTACCCATTATTAATAAACTATCATATTCATCAACAATCTTGAATACAAGATTTAAGATTTTTATGAATATGAGTACTTATAATAATGGTTCTGAAACTTTATTTGGGAACATTTATTTAACAAATAAAACACACTGTTGCGCCAATCAATATAGAAAACTGTGTAATTTGTCCTCATAACACAGCGGTTTATGGGCAACACAGAGCATATACGTAGTTATAACTGTGATTACACATTGTTAATAAACTATCATATTCGTCAACAATCTTGCGTATGAGGTTTAAGATTTTTATTAATATGAGTACCTATAATAATGGTTCTAAAACTTTATTTGGGAACATTTATTACCCATTAAGTTATTTTAAATTTGAAAATATACGTCTACTTTCTAAGAAGCTTTATCTACAGCTTTGTTGCATATGCTATACATTATACCGAGTTAACTTCACAAGACATAATACAAATTCTTATAAAAAGGAAGAACCGTTTATCAGAATAAATCTAATCATACCAACTTATTACGAAATAGGGTATTATTTTAGCCGTTATAACAACAGGATTTCGCGAGAATAGTTATTTGGTATTCTATTTCCGGCAAGAAAATGAGACACCACTATCGCAAATATGCAACGGTAATTTCTCACGCAATTTTTAGCGACCCTTTCCCCTTGAGAGGAGATACAATTTTCTTCCCTCCGGAATAGCGTCTTACCACTACATCCGGCATCTCCGTTTAATATCCGTATCCAAGAAATGGGTGGTTTCATACCCAAGTTTATTCCCTGTTGACGTATAGATTCTATCAAACTCCGCATCACAGAAAGGAATCCGTGGGAAAAAAAACTTAGATCAGCGACTAAACCTACTGTTTACGTGTATCTGAACTGGATTTTCCTTTGACAATAATCTTTGCCATCGATGTTTTGTAGTTTCTTCAAGCTTCAAATTAGTTTATCCTTTACATTAAATATATAAAGAGGAATCATTGTTTCAAGTCATAAAGTATATTCTATCTTGCTGATCTAAACAAATATGAACAATAGAAAAGAATAAAAATACAGAAAAATACAAATATAGAATAATACAAATACAGAATAATACAAATTTATACTAACAGTGCCATTGAATCTATAAAGTCATAAAAATAAAAGACACTTTATGCATTTTCACGTATGCACGTATAAATAATAAACCACTAATTTTCTTTCCTCTAGTATTTATTGCACAAAAAGTAATATGTTAATCACATTATTTTTATTCACATGCTATTCCACCTTTTTCGGGACGTTTAAAACATAAAGATTTGCACTTGCTTCTACAAAACTCTCACGACAAGCATTAACAATTATTAATATAGCATTTCTTTTATTAGAACTTTAATATCTATTAAATATTAGTTCTATTACTTTTTATCAATTATAACACATAATTAACAAATAAATTTGATTAATATTATTATATTTTTAATGCAGTGACTTGTCTAAACAAAATGTTTTAATTATATAATAAGACGAGAAGTATCCGACTAATTCAGTTACCTTTTACCTTTCCTGTAAATTTCAGTTTCGAAATTGTAAACTATAAATTATTTTAAACTTGAAAATAAACGTTTACTTTCTAAGAAGCTTTATCTAGAGCTTTGATGCACATGCTATACGTAAAAGAAAATTAACTTCACAAGATATAATACAAATTCTTAAAAAAAAAAAACGAAGAACCGTTTATTAGAATAAATCTAATCATACGAACTTATTACTAAATAGAGTATTATTTTAGCCGTTATAACAACAGGATTTCTCGAGAATAGTCTATTTGGCATTCTATTTCAAGCAAGAAAATGAGACATGACTATCGCAAATATGCAACGGTAATTTCTCACGCAATTTTTAGCGACCCTTTCCCCTTGAGAGGAGATACAATTTTCTTCCCTCCGGAATAGCGTCTCACCACTACATCCGGCATCTCCGTTTAATATCCGTACCCGAGGAATGGGTGGTTTCATACCCGAGTTTATTCCCTGTTGACGCATAGATTCTATCAAGCTCCACATAACAGAAAGGGATCCGTGGAATAAAAACTTAGATCAGCCACTAAACCTACTGTTTACCACGACGTGTATCGGCATTAGATTTTACTTTGACAATAATCTTTGCCATCGATGTTTTGTAGTTTTCTCAAGCTCTAAATTATTTTATCTTTTAGATTAATTATATAAAGAGGAATCATTGTTTCAAGTCATAAAGTATATTCTATCTAGCTGATATAAAGGAATATGAACAACAGAACAGAATAAAAATAAAATAAGTTGTAAAACGGAATACATTGTCTTCTTTCGTAATATTGTCACGCGTCTGTAGAAAATAAAATTCAACTAAAAATGTTAAATTTACATGATTAGACACCATATGGTCCTGTTATAAATGTAATTATCGTTAAAACATTTTAGTTTTCAAAAAGGATTCTACATAAAAAATCCTTAGAACCTTATTTAATTTTCTTTTATTTTCTTTGTAGTACAGTATTATGGAGAAACTGAATTTCACAGTCTATAAATATATGTATGTATATAATGTGAACCAATTTCACATTTCTAATACTACCTACTACACAATATCGATGTCAATGTTATCTTGTGTCGTAAAATGCGAAAACTAAGCTGCATGTTTTTTGATCGGAAAAAAATCTGTATTAAAAAATACTATAAATAAAATACGTTTTTATTATTTGTATATTAATCTGGTATAAAAGTTATATAATAATATTCATGTTAACAAAATTTATTTTTCAAAAAGAATTCTACATAATAAATCCTTAGAACCTTATTTAATTTTCTTTTATTTTCTTTGTAGTACAGTATTATGGAGAAACTGAATTTCACAGTCTATAAATATATGTATGTATATAATGTGAACCAATTTCACATTTCTAATACTACCTACTACACAATATCGATGTCAATGTTATCTTGTGTCATTAAATGTGGAAACTAGAGCTGCATGTTTTTGATCAGAAAAAAATCTCTATAAAAAATTTTAGTTTTCAAAATGGATTCTACATAAAAAATCCTTAGAACCTTATCTAATTTTCTTTTATTTTCCTTGCATTATAGTGTTATGGAGAAACTGAATTGCACCGTCTATAAATATATGCATGTATATAATGTGTACCAATTTCACATTTATTATGCTACCTACTACACAGTATGGATGCCAATGTTATCTTGTGTCGTAAAATGCGAAAACTAAGCTGCATGTTTTTTGATCGGAAAAAAATCTGTATTAAAAAATACTATAAATAAAATACGTTTTTATTATTTGTATATTAATCTGGTATAAAAGTTATATAATAATATTCATGTTAACAAAATTTATTTTTCAAAAAGAATTCTACATAATAAATCCTTAGAACGTTATCTAATTTTCTTCTATTTTCCTTACAGCATAGTGTTATGGAGAAACTGAATTTCACCGTCTATAAATATATGTATGTATATAATGTGAACCAATTTCATATTTCTAGTGCTACATACTACACAGTATGAATGTCAATGTTATCTTGCGTAGTTAAATGTGGAAACTACAGCTGCATGTTTTTTGATCGGAAAAAATCTCTATTAAAAATACTATAAATAAAATACGTTTGCATTATTTGTATATTAATCTGGTATAAAAGTTATATAATAATATCCATGTTCCAGCGACTATGCTAATTAACTATTGCTAGTAAACTATTCCAATAAAGCCACACTAAAGCTACCCTCAAAGTAAGTATAATACCTGCTTTTTTACCTTCTCCTAAATACGAGAGAGGTATGAAATAATTTTCTGTACGGCTACAGTAGGATTGTTTAAAAGAAAATTATTTGTAATTTTATTACACTTCCTTGCTTGGTAAAGCAGCACATACACAAAAAAAAGTTTGAATTCATTTGAATATGTCAATAAATGGGACTTCTGTATTAAGTAAAAAAGAAATCTAAATAATAAATTTCAAACAAAATTATGTGCTAATATTCAATTTTTATAAAAAGTTTTCATGCGAAATAACCCATACATTTTACCAAACTGAGCAAACAATTTTCATTACTAATATTTTATTCCATCCTAAATTCAAATGTATGTACCTCCTCCTTATATAGTATGGACTATCTCAGCCAAGGGGCAGATTCTATTTTTCTTTATTATTAACATTTTTTAATGATTATCAATTTCTATCAATACGTATTTTATTATCGCTTGCATAAAAAGAACTACTGTTCTATTTCATATCAATATCCCAATATACAATGAAAATATAACAATATATACATTTATATGTTTTTATTTATTTATATATATATAGAGAGAGAAAACTAGTTTAGTTCATATCTTTGATTGTATAAATCAACAGCTTTTTACTACAAGTGCAAAGAAACAATTTCTAGAATATAAAGAAGTAGAAACTTCTTATAAGAAAATCGTTTTTCTATAATTATCTGATCCCAAAAGAAGTACCACAATCATTCATTACAAGACATGATTTCGAATAATGAATAGATTTTGTATTCAACACATTAACGAAGGTTAATTACGATAAGTAAATTCCGATAACTTCAGAGCTATTAAAGAAGAAAACAGAGGTTAATCCACTCTCTATTAATTGGATTGATTTCGTTCCATTCTAAAATATATAGCGAAAATATATAAGCCTAACAAATTTTCTTAATATATAGGGAGATCTATTGCACCATGGGCCGGTTGTATCTTGGTATTACAAAGTTTTAACATAGAAGTATTGAAATATTTTGACTGTTTATGTTTTTTTAGACTTGCTAGTACAATATGTTAATGCACAAAAATAATAAAGGTTCCTATACGAGTGTAAATAATTGTTTATATTGAGAACACTCACTTTTTTTGACTTTCCTTTTGTTTTTGAGTGGATGAACCTAATAATGTTTTAACCTCCAATCATTTTTATCAAAAAAATGAAATTCTATTTACAAATATATTAATATTACACTTATGACATTAACTTTTACTATAGATACGTATAAAAATATTTTAACAGTCTACATCATGTACCTTATATCTGGTTATTTTTAATCACATTGTAGGTTCAGAATACAACGGCTTCCATATTAAACATTTTCATTTTTAGATATAAATAACTGATTTGTGATTCTTCTTAATTAATTTGCCTATTATTATTATCGTTAAATAATATCTCAAAATATATCACTGTGGTGTTATAACCAATGTTACCTTTGTAATAAAAATTGTTTTGTAGCTAAATTTTGTTTTTTAGTATTCTTATTTAATGGTAGATTGAAGGTAAGTAAATATATATCTATTAGTAAAAAATTACAAAAGAACTTATGGTTCCAAAGTATATCATTGTGTAGGTTCTGTCATATCTTTCATTGTTTAAGACTAAATTTAATATAAATAATTTAGTATGTAAATTTTAAAAAGATTACATACAACCACTAACGATGTATAGTATTGAAATAATGTGTCAATAAATTGATTCTTTATGAAGTGGACGACAAATGGAATGAAACGTTAAAATAGGATCAATGTAGAACAGCTGCCTTTAGTTTGGAAGTGAACGAAATCTCTCTTTTTAGAGATATTTTAGTTTATTTATCATTGGCATGGCTAACCCCTTGGAAGCCGGGTCGCAAAAAGGCTTACACGGTTGTCCTCGAGCATTGTCTCGATTTTCCCCCATAAGTCATACATTTACCAATATTTAACTCCTTTCAAATAAAAACACTTTGCATACTAACTATCTTTTGTTAAAAAACCCATAGCCTATATTTATAAAAAAAATAATTTTGCATTTATGCCCACGAAAAAATAAATTTATTAATAAAAACTTAATTTAGCACATTATTTACTGTCCATTAGACATACATTTAAGCTTATGTTGTGTTTATCTGGGTTGTTGTGAGCAGTATAGGTAATTGATTATGTCAGAAATAGATCGCAAGTTATCTTACTCACTTATAATTGATATTACAAGATATAAAACATGCAATTATTGATTTCAGTATTCTGATTTACTGAAATGTCAATAAATGCACTATTGTTTTTATTTAAAAGTTTATATTATTCGGTTTTTATGGGTTTTAAATATGGATACGTCTTTATGAAATGAGGGCAGCTCCCGACGTAAGTGCTTCCTTCTTAACTAAATGTTTTTGCACCTCTAGTTTGTTGAACTAATCACTGCGCAGTCTCATAGTTGTAAATGGAATTCGCAGAGCTGGGCAACTTTATTGCAAAATTAACAGTGGTTCATCATTCATATTTTTTCTTCGTGAAGTTCATAACAACTTAGATTTGATATAATAATTAATAAGTTTGGAATAAAAAAACTTGAACAATAAACTGATCCATATGGCATTAACATCATAGGATGTCATTCGTGAAAGTTTTGCAATGAGAAATCTTTTTTGGTATCGTAAATTCATACAGAGATGTTAACCGAGTTTTTTAAATCCATGTTGCTATTTGTTCTGATTTTAGTTGATATGTCTATAGAAAAAAATCTGTTAAACTGGTTTTGTGATTGAAAATTCATAAAATGCTTATTAAAATCATAAAGTTATAAACAACAGATATTTAAAAAAATTGGGAGGTTTTTTGCAGGATTGTCTGCTACCTTCACTTAAAATTAAAAATCTTTCAAAAATTAAATATCTTCAAACTATTTAACTTTTTAAAGAAATGCTAGACATAAATAGGGTTACATACTTCAGAATGTTATATCGTTATTCATCGAGAGATTATATTTAAAAATTACTGCAGTGATTAATGTAGAGTATTGATACTGTGCAGTCTCATAGTTATAAATGGAATACGCAAAGTTGCTGAAATAACTTCATTGCAAAATGACACTGACTTTATGAATTATCAAGAAAATCAAAAAATTATCCAAGTATAGTAAGCGTGCATAGTTTGTTTTTTTAACGTGTCATAAATTACAAAGCTCCAAAATATATATAAAAATTTAATGAACATAAACTTATGTTAAATTTTTAATACTTCCACAATAATAGGGTTGACATATTTGCTTGTAAAAGTATTTGTTACTGCTTAAAATACATATCAGAGAATACTCTAAAATCTCAGAGCTTGGGACCTAATTCCGTGGGCACTGTAATTAACATTTAACTCTCATTGATCAGTCTCACAATTTTGATCTCTACCACCCCCCTCTAAAAATAATTGATCTGTATTTCTGAACGTTTCACTACAGCGTGTTGTTAAGATTATTTACTAAATATAAAGCTAGTTAAAAAAATTATTGAAAGAACAACTGTAGATAGTGTTATCTTACTAAATAAATCCACAGTAGGTGAATTAAATATAGTGGATTTTCTGTTTATTTATTTAGTATGATACCATTAAACCAACTGAATATGTTAAAAAAAGCAAGGATTGCTTTGCGTGTGAGGTTATCATTTAAAACTGCTACAGAACAGAAGTTTTCCAGAATTAAAAAATTCTTTTTCTGGAGTTAAAATATTCTTTACGCTGCATTAAACATATTATAATAGGAAAAACGTATTCTTTTTGGGGCTGAAAATTCCGGTTTTAAATGATAATATTTTTCCTAGTTCATAGAGTAAATGTTTTCATACGGCATATTCTTTAATTACATTTGTAAAGATTTCTATTTTTCCGTTACTCATTATATACAATGAAAAAAAACACTGTTTAATTTCCCGTAATTTGAGTTCCAGGCTAAAAAAATAAGAAATTTAATGTTTTTTTTTTCACGCGCTAAAACATAAATTGAATTTTAATGATTCTGCCTTAACAGGAGAAAATCCTTAATAAATTTACTTGCTTAATGTTCCAGTTTAATGCAGAACGTTTTTATGAAGCATGAAAAATATGACTAAGCATTTTTTTTTGCATATTTAATAGCCTTATCCATATATTTAGTTACTAAAATTTTTGACATGCTGAGGCCAGGTTTTGAATTAGCTGATCAATGATTATTTGCTAATACAAGAAAATTTAGAAACAGACTGTAGCATGTATCTCATTATTTCTAATTGGCTGTGGTAGATCGATACATCAAAAATTCTTAAATAACTTATCCATTTTTATATAATTTTTAAAAATGGAAGTTTGTAAAAAAATCACCCAATATAACACATTTTTTTACATTTATTAAGAAAGATAAAATAAAATTGGATTTTCATTTTAGGAAACTAATAAATTCTTTTCGAAAATTTTTATACTTAATATAATATAATATTTAATATCAGTTTTAAAATAGATGTGAACTTTATGTTGTAATTTTATCACCGTAATTTGAAGTTGGGCATGCAGCGGATAGTGTTCTATAAAGTTCAAATCAACATAAAATATAATGTAACTGTTACATGATTCACTGTCACATTTCTGTTTCTTTTTTTAACTTGACGTAAAGCATTACGATGTTTTAATCAATGTTTATTTTTATGCAAACATATATTATAATTTGGAAAAAAATGAGTGCGAAATATGTGTGTACTGGTAAAACATTAAAATTTGGCTTGAAAAAATACCGTTTTTTGTTTTGTAACACCAGGACTGGGGAGCATTAAATTTAGTTTTAATAATTCAAGTTTCTTTTATTTAGCAAATTATCAGCTTATTCCTGTTTTTTGTTATTCTGCCAAGTTTTGTGTAATAGAAATTATATATATATATATATATATATATATATATATATATATATATATATATATATATATATATATATATATATATATATATATATATATGTATATATATATATATATGTATATATATATATGTATATATATATATATATATATATATGTATATATATATATATATATATATATATATATATATATATATATATATATATATATATATATATATATATATATATATATATATATATACACACACACATATATATGTGTGTATGTGTGTGTATATATGTCAAGCTCATGGCCTGCGAAATCAAGCGAGATAGATATACATTGTAGGCATTAACAGTTTATTCGTGCAATTATTCCACATGTGACATTTTGTTTTCAATACGATACTCAATCTAATACCAGGTCATCAGTCCTCAATATAATTCTTTTCTCTTCTGGAATTTGGCGCGATCAGCTCTTATATACTGTTGTTTTACACACATAATCATCCCCTTCACTTTCGGTTCTTTTTATTATTTAATATATTAATTTCTAATTTTAAATTCCAAACCTGACACATACATATAAACTTATACATATTTGTATGTATAATTGCTATATCTGTATATATATGACTGAAGTATATATATGATTAAATGCCTGTGTATTGCTAGGTGATTCTGTATTCATTAAGAAAATATTAAACATTGTTTTTTTTGTTCCTTACTGATAAGAAAAATCCCCATAAAAAACATCTTACATGATGTTCTGAAATACTGATTAGTGATAGAGTGGTATTTTTTTAGAGAAAGATTGTTGTTTAAAATGTATGTAAATAAATTTGCACTATGCTTTAAAATTAATATCTAAATTAATGACATATATTTGGACTGCTTATTTATATACTCAAAAATAAATTTAAGGTAACCAATTTAAGGTAACACATAAAAAACAGTAATAATTAATAATTAAAGTTTAAATAATAAAGTTTCTTCTCTTCTAACATGTATGTAGAAAAAATCAGACATTTTGCTTTTACTTGTCCTAAACATTGTGAGGCCCAGATATATTATTAAAATATTTTTGTTTATCATATACACTATTCAGACATCCAAGAATCTTATAGAATTAAATACAAACCTGTATTAAAATTATTAGAAGATAGTTTTCACAGAAGAAATTTAGGTATTTTTTTAAATCCACAAATTATTTTATTAAACTACGTTTAAAATGAAAATTTTAAATCATTATGTTTACAATATTATGAAAAGTATTTAAGTTTAATATTGTTATAATAATAGCTTTTCTGTCATCACATTCCAAAGTAATAAAACGTAACAACATTGTTCCTTGGAAAATGTATTTAAAACCTTTGTTACAGAAAACATTTACAAAATGTCACATCCACTTAAAACAGCTAGCATTGTTAATTACAGAAGTCGTCAGTAAAAGTCTTCTATTAAACAATACCTTAAAATTAATGATTTGGTTACACATAAAATTCATTTAAATTATAACTTCTAGTTATTTTAATGGTATTTGTTGATCAAAAAATAAAGTTTCCTGAATCCTATTTGATACTTTATAAAAACAATAAAGAAACTGTTTTAAAAACCAAACACAGACTTTCATACTGTCAATAAAATACATTCTTATTTTTTACCCAAAATAGTCTTTAAACACAGTTGGATACCTTATGTAATTCAAAGTTTCTATATGTTTCATTTGCCTATTAGGATTTTACTTATAATATTAAAGATATATTAACATATTAAAACCTTAAAAAAACTCTTTAAAGGTATTTGAGATAAAGACTTTAGCATGATTTGAATTTTCTGAAGTATTATACGAAATAAAGTTCCTACACTATTTATAATAAGTAATTTTACGAGAGAAATGCACCCTTTTAATTAATAAAGCAAAGTGTCAAAATTTATTCTATGTGATCAGTGGAAAATATAGTCAAGTAATTTTCAGAAATTAAAGATAAGTCACGAAATCAGTTTATATTGCAACTAAACATTAGAACGAAGTATCCAAGCCGATTTTAATAACACAATATTCTTTAATGAACAGCTAATTAAAGAAAACTACACTTGCCTGGAGTGCAGATTAAAATATTTTCCCATTTAAAGGCACTTAATAAAAATAACAAGGTGTCACCTGTTCTATTGAATAGAGATTATCATCCTCCTGCGGCAACATTTCGTCATCTTTTTTTTAAAGCATAGGAATTAAACAATTAAGATTGATCGTTGCCAGTTTTTTACAGTATTGTTTGAAAAATTTTATGAATAGCTTAAAATGTTTGTAGAATAATTATATTTAAAGTAGTAGAACGAAATACTGTATTGATTTTTAGGATACATTTTTTCTGAATTCTTTTTTAAAATTTATACATGAAAAGTTATGCAAAATAAGCAAGAATGAATTAACTTATATAATATATTTATAGTATTTAATATTTATAAAAAAATAATAAATGACTTTCAAAAATTTCTAGTTTTTCTAGTTTGACATTAGAAACAAATAACAATAATTATATTATACAAGACAATGTTTATGCCATCTCACTTAAAATCAAATTTCAACATTAAAAACAATGTTTATGCTTGCCCGAGTGTGATTGTTTGTATACAGAATATGTCTCTAAAGCATCTCAATATTAGAAAGAACTATTTAACTAAGAAAGATCGAATTTTTAGATATAAGTGAATTATTTAATGAGAGAAATAAACACAGCTGTATTGCACAAGTGAACAACCTTGAGTTTGCAATGAGTAAATCTTTGTGGTTACACCTTGATAATAATGTTTCCCAATTGCTAAGGGTATGAGACATTGTTAATAAATAAAAGACATTGTTTGAATAAAGTAGTTAGAATAGAGGTATAAAAGTAGTGCATTAAGTGTATTACATAAATTACTGATTTCACCGCATTATATAGCTGTATATCATAACAAATATTTAAATAAATTTCTCCTCTGAAATTTTTTGAAGTTACGAAAATAGTCTTTCCTGGGGGAATAGAGAGAGATATCGGTCTCCCATTAATGAATATCTAATCTGCCCTCCTTCGAAATTAATGAACGTTGTGCATATGTTATTAATGTCGTCAAGTAAACTACAGTGGAGTCCTTCCGTAAATATTCCCAATCATCTCTAAAGGTTTTTTCTGTTCTGCCCATAGAGAGAAGGTGGAATTCATGAAGTTGTGTTTTATCAATGTGCATAATTCTTTCCAAATAAACAAACATTATTGTGTCATGGTGGGTTACGACCCCAACAAATATTTTCATGAACTTTTTGTTGTGCGTAACGTGTTTCTTAACTGCTGGCCCAACCCCGACTAATAAGTTACATTTAACAACAATTCAACTTTTTTTTTACTAGGGCAGG
>CM063501.1:66280882-66288382 GCA_032207245.1 Pardosa pseudoannulata
TCAGATACGTAAGTTTTATTTTACTAAATAAACATATATTTATTATATTTGATATAATTTTTTTAATATGCAAATTTTAAAAAAATGTGGTTGTTTTATTTTGATTTTCCTTATTTAGTGTATACATTTTGTATTAATTTAAAAAATATACTATTTTAAAATAAGAAAAATAATTAATTTTAAAGCTAAAGATTTATTAAAGAACTTTTTTTAAAAAGACACAGAGATTTTTTTCTATGTATTAAATTAACCTACAATAAGATTCTTTCAATGAATCTTGAAATAAATTATTCATCTGTAATCTTGAATATAATAAAACTTTACATTTAAGAAATTTTAAATACAGATGCGTTTTAAGTTTTATTTTATTGAATAAACAGATATTTTACTTGATTTTATATAATAATTTTCTTAATATAGCACATTTCAAAGAAAAAAATTTGCGGGTCTATTATTTTGATTTTCTTAATTTAGTGTATACATTTTGTGTTAGTTTAAAAAATGTACTACTTAAAATAAGAAAAATTAATAATTTGTAAGCTAAAGCTGTATTAAAGAACTTTTTAAAAGAACGCAGATATTTTTTTTCTTTGTATTAAAAAAAAATCTGGTATAAGAATCTTTCATTGAATCTTGAAATATATTATTCATCTATAATCTTGATTATAAAAAAACTTTACATTTAAGAGATTTTAAATACAGATGCGTTTTAAGTTTTATTTTATTGAATAAACAGATATTTTATATGATTTGATATAATAATTTTTTAATATGTATATTTAAAAAAATTGAGGATGTTTTATTTTGATTTTTTTACTTTAGCTTGTACATTTTGTTAGTTTGAAAAATATACTACTTAAAATAAGAAAAATAAATAATTTCCAAGCTAAAACTTTATTAAAGAACCTTTTAAAAAGAGCCAGATATTTTTTCTATGCATTAAAAAATGCTGTAATAAGAATCTTTCAATGAATCTTGAAATTAATTATGTATCTGTAATGTTGAATATAATAAAATTTTTATTAAATTTATTTGAGTAAATTTTTTCTGAAGTCACTCTTATATTCAAATGAATTCCATAACAAATAAATTTTGCAAATATGCTTAGGACTGTATATCTTTTATAACTTAATCCCATATTTGTAAACAAACATTTCCTAATGGATTTCTGTTTTTTACATACAAACGCCAAGCTGTTTAATTAGAAATAAGCGATAAGATTATCTGTAGCGCTGTTAATTTTAGTTTAATTAAATACAAGGTGTCTACTCACAAATATGACTGCATGCAGTAAATATCTCTTTTCTTTGAGTCTTATAAAATTTATCGCTATCGATAAAAATAACTAAATTCTGCTTAATGGAAGTATTTTATCTAACGCATTCTCTCTTCTTTCGATGCAATGAAAGAGTGAGAATTAGTTGATAATCCATGATAACACTTTTATGACGCCGAAAATAAAAGTTATGAATAAACTATCGAAAAGAGATAATCTAATTTTCGATATTTCACAGGAGAGGTGTTGTAGTTAGAGAAAACATATTATCACTGGAATCTTAATGTTAATTCATCTTTTTTCGGAATGTTAATTTATGTACATTATATTCCGGGTAAAGTACAAGTACTTGCAGTGCATGTGGTTGTATTCTTTAAATTAATGTAAATGTCTACAAGGGTTGGAACTTTAATGGTGGCAACTATTTATTTTCATGGAATGCAAAAGTGAATCATGTCACACTGTTTTACAGTCCTTCTATATAGTCGTCCACATTGTGTAAAACCCGTTTCCAACGATGTGGAAATCACAGAACACATGTAGCAGCTCCTCTTCTGTTGATAGTTTGAAAGCAACTGTCTATTATCGCAATAATCTCTAGAACATTTCTGAAGCGAATGCAACGAAGTGCTTTCTTTATTATACGAATTAAGTATTAAGGATTTAGCTCTGGGGAGTATGTTGGTAAAGCACTTCTCATCGATTGAACAAATCAGTCACAGCTTGCGAACAGGAAAAATCAGTCACAGCGAATGCCACGAGGTGGTTTCTTTATCATACTAAATAAGTCACAATGGCTTAAGTCTGGGGATTATGTTGGGTGGTAAAGCACCTCCCAGCCCAAACCATCGAACAAAACTGTCACAGCTTGCCCTGTATGTGACCGAATACTGTCATGCAGAATGATAGGGCGGTTCTGCAGAAAGTGCAATATTTTTCTCAAGCTCATGCGTTCCTTCAGAATGTGCAGCACAGTCGTATGCTCAAATCCTGTCTTTCGGACCAGTTCACAAATCGTTTGTCATCGATCACTGTTCATTAGTGCGACAACAGCATGCATTCCTTCATCGTTGACACTAGGACGACCTGGAGGATACATGTCTTCCGCATTTTGGTGTTCTTCATTGAAGATTTTTACACATCTTTTTACAGTTCTGTAAGCAATGTAGATTTCTTGAAGGCCTCTTAAAACCCTAGATTACATTGTCGTGATGTATGACCTCTGTCACATTGAATTTTTATCCATTTTCTATGTCCTTGTTTTAAAAACATCCTAACAACACTTACTTTAGACCACAAGCTAATACAAAGATCGGTTCTTCGCGTCACTCTGCATTTGTATGGCGTAGGAAGGACGAGTATTTTTGCTCAGAGGTAAGGTAGTTATGTAGCTTACGTGTGGTATACGCGACATTCTTTGGTTTTGTTGCGTAGCGTTTTTACAGCAGTGGTGCCACTATTAAAGTTTCAACACTCGTATAACTATCGTTTCAAAAGTTCAAAGTAGCATTTTTTGGACATCACACAAACAAATTAAAAATTAGTTATTGAAAATTTAGAAATGATAAATATTCTAATACAATTAAAAGTTTTTTTCGCTTAGATGCAAGAAATCGTCATACGCACTTTAGTCTTTTAAAGTTTAAGTTGTTATACCAGCAGTCAATAAATTTTTAGATTCTGTGGAGAAATGAACTTGCACTTTAAATTTTCGAGGATAACTACACATTTTTTTCTGGTGCAAATACGATTATACAAATTGTCAATTTAAAATAAAGTATTAGAGCTTAAACAATTATTTTACATTTAATTCTATTAAATAAGCTCACTGAATTTAAATAATATCCGGATATTTTGCCGGACCCTTAAAACTACTTCACAGCTTATCGACCATTTTTGTAAGAGGGTTAATTCTCTTTCTCGGCCTAAACCATAGAGATCCCCACCATTGTTGTAAAAAGAAAGAATGGGTATTGTTTAATAGTTAAGGTATTATTGTAATTTTATATAATATACCTACAAAGAAACAAAGTTTAGAACTCGTAAAAGATCTGTAAATATGCACGAATTAAAATAAATAATTGCATTTATTTATGAAATTCTACATATACCTGTTTTAGTAATTAATATAAATAAATTAAGAATGTTTTCCTTCTAATTTAACAGCATCTTCTTTTATCATCAGCTAATTGTGCAATACAACAGCTTGCGACCAACAATTACTGTTAAAGTGTATGCATAAATTAGAGCATAAGCAGTGGAATACTAAAGAGTGCTCCTCGTAATATTTTAAAGTCTTAAAAATTTTCTCATGCTAATAAGAAGGGTAATAATTTTGTTTTCATCTGTGAACATTTTAGTTTTTACTGACGGGACGACTTAAGAATTGTTTTCCCCTTGGCAAACTTGGCAAAAATATTGGCGCTATTTACTAAAACACAAAGGTAAACCATCCAAATATTGTTTTTCTTGCTTTTTCTGGCGACTTTAATTAATGCACAGTGCACCATCGTAATATAATTATATACTCTTACTTAATTAATGAAAACAACTTAAAAACTAGACACTTATATTTATGGGGAATTAATCCCTTAACAGTTTACAAACGCAACAGCTCCAAATTATGAAAAATCAGCCATACTGAACCTATAATGGTTTGTTATATCTAAAATTTTTAAGCATTGGCTCATTTATTTAATATTTATGAATTTATAAGAATTTATTTTATTTAATATATGAGAAAAGAGGAAGTCAACACAAGGAGAATTTATACAAGAAGAGTTGGATGCAAATATCATATAAATTATAATATAAATACATATTGTTTGGACACGGTAAGATCAGGAGAAAATGTTAGGCGACCATACTTAAACCATTATAGCCAAGTTGTCAGGGAACCCTGTTCTTTAGTCAATTTAAGAATTTTGGTCCCCTTGGCAAATTTGGCAAAAATATTGGCGATATTTACTAAAACACAAATGTAAGCCATCCAAAGATTGTTTTCTTGCTTTTTCTGGCGACTTTAATTAATGCACAGTGCGTCATCGTAATAGAATTATACACTCTTAGTTAATTAAAGAAAACGACTTGAAAACTGGACACTTATATTTATGAGGAATTAATCCCTTAACACTTTACAAACGCAGCATCTCCAAATTATTAAAAATAAGCCATAGGGAACCATAATGGTTTGTTATGTATAATTTTTTAAGTATTGCGCGCTTTTAATATATAAGAAAATAATTACACAAGGAGAGTTGGATACAAATATCATATAAATTATAATATAGATACAGATTGTTTGGATTGATCCGGAGAAAATATTAGGAGACCATACTTAAACCATTATCGCCAAGTTGGCGGGGGAACCCAGTTCTTTAGTCAAGCCTTCCTGACATCGTTGTCTATTCGTTAGAGATAGATAAGAGATAGCTAAATAAATATTTCAGGAATTTCTGAAAAGTTCTTATATATACCCTTAGCACGTGAGTTTACGTACATACAAAATACAACCGTACATATTGAAATATATATATATATATATGTATATGTATATATATATATATATATATATATATATATATATATATATATATATATATATATATATATATATATATATATATATATATATATATATATATATATATATATATATATATATATATATATATATATATATATATATATATATATATATATATATATATATATATAGTTACATTTCTAAAAACAGTTCACTTCTATTTCAGACATATAACTGTCATGTTATCATGAAATAAAATAGTTTTAATTGTCAACACACAAGTTACTTTTAAAAGGATTTACATACATACATACATACATACATATATATATATATATATATATATATATATATATATATATATATATGCATATTATATATACATATGTATAGCTATATATATGTGTTTGTGTGTGTGTGCACGTATTGCCAAAAATGAGAGCGACAATTTTTCGTATTCTAGATGCATTCTTTTCCTTTTCATTGTTAATAAAATATATAAAGTGAGAGGATTCCAAAATTATTTTATTGCAACTTTGTAACTACTGGGTTTACATAAATATTTCAACCTGGATATGAAATTGCTAAATCAACAATGCTAAGGTACAAAAGATTAAAGCGTGGGGAAGAAATTGAATTATGATTTTGTTTTTGACTTCATCGATCTCTTGTCACTACTCTGCATTTTTGGAAATAGCTAAAAGCTATTTTGAATATTGATTTTATATGCTTTGAAATAATCGTCTAAAAAAATAAAATCCACTAATTGTCTGTGTTATCAATATATATATTTATCATGGTTTGATTTGGAGTGCTACGGTCTTCTTTTAAAAACAAGAGGGCTAATATATTTATCGTCTATTAATGTTTGTGAGCATCACAAAATTGTATTTGTATACATATGTTCGAGGAAAGTGCATAAGTTAGCTTTTAATAAATCATTTTAAATATTTTTTTGCACTCAAAATCAAATAAAGACCTAAAATATATTTTTAAAATCGAAATTTAAGGAATGCGAACAGCAAAAATAGTGTGTTGATAAACATTCTGTAGTGATTTTCTGATTTTTAATCAAAATTGAATTAACTGTATTTTTAAATATATTTGCCTATTTTGAGAACTTTTTTCCACTGCATTTTTTATTACACTATTTGAGTTGATAGAATTTTTTTTTAAATCAAAGTTTTTGTTTAAGTCTAAATATCTAAGAATTTGATTTAATTTCATTAATTTTAAATTATTTCAGTGAAGTATTTTTATTCACAAAGGAAAGGTTTTTAACTTTCTTTCTGTGAAAGAATTCGTCGAAATAAAATTGCTTTTTTTAATGTTTATAGATGCGTTTTTTACATTTTATAATTTTTTAACTATTTCATATTTTTTGCATATTTGCCATATTCTAAATGCATACTAGTAAGATAAGAAGAAATTTATTTTATACAATTTTATAACATTAAGTGAATTCTAAAATTAGTTATATAGAGAACAATAATTCAAACCCTTATATATAAAGTATATTTAAAATTACTTTAATCCACTGTAGATAAATTTTTATTGAAATTTAATACTTACATTATGAAGAAAAATAACCATAAAATAAGAAGCCATGTAAGATTAAACGTTCTTAAAATTTTCCTTAACAGCACTCAGTTACAATAAATATATGGTTGTATAAGTAACATTAGAAAATTATTTTTAATGTGTTTAGGCTTATGTTCTGTGTAGATAATTATTTTTAAGATAATATAGATAATTATTTTAATTATTTAAGAAAATTATTTTTTACGTTTTTAGGCTTATGTTCAGTGTAGATAATTAAGTTTACTCTGCATATATGCATATGAATCTATTTAACACCTGTGTTTGCAAAATGATGGCCGAATGGTTAGGGTGCTGATCTTTGGTACCAGTCTTAATAGATACGAATCCTAATGTGGAATGGACTTTCGTAGCCTTTCGAAATCGGCTTTAAGCAGTAGGTACAGATCTTATTAGCCTCGTGTTGTAAAAAAAAATAGACCATAGCGTTCCAAACAATAACCAAAACTTAATAACTGGATGTGTCTAATTTAATAATTATAACTCTGTTTTTTAATTAATCACTTAGTTTAAAATAACATATTTTCTACAGATAAACTATTCTAAAGATTTCTAAAGCTAACATATAATTTATAACCTATCCTGAAATACATGAAATCTATATATATAATGTTTCGTATTAAAAAAAATTGAAGAAGGACAATAAACTAATAAAATCATGTTGCAAGCGTAGAAAGTAAGTTTAATTAGTCTGTAGAATATATAGTAACAACGTTTTAATGCACTCTCAATGGTTAAAGTGAGTGGGATGATAACAAATTGAGTTATATTTGTGATAAGTTTCTAAAATTTATTTTAAGAAGGAGAATGTATACATATAATGTAAAAATGATCTTTAATATGTTTAAATTTACATTCTAATCGCAGTAACTTTCATCATCAAAAATATGTATTTAATATTTATTTAAAAAAAAGTTTTGAAAACGTACAAACTATTGCAGTTAGAAGAAAACTTATTCGATTAAATGGGGATAGTAAGGTAATTTTCCTACTTTAATTTTTTTCATATTAAACGTCAAGCTTTATTGAAAATAAAATTGTAATGCAAGCGCTTCAAAAAGAACAAAAGATGCTTTTACTTTCATCCTATATAACAATT
>CM063501.1:66293382-66320882 GCA_032207245.1 Pardosa pseudoannulata
TACGATTTTAAACTACCCTAATATAGAAATGATTTGCTTTCTGTTGAGCTTTATTAACAGCAATTTTGTAATTATTTATGCTCCTTTAAGTGCTAACTTAAAAAACGAAACATGTCGATTGAATTAAAAGAAATTAAACACAAGTTAATTTTTATTTTATTTTGTAACTAAATATTTTAAATCTGTAAATTAAAAAAATTTGAGAATATTATTTAAGAATATTTAAAGTTAATAATAAATAATATGGAAGGATTCCAATTGAAATTTTAAATGCTTATTGAAACTTTATGTTTACGGAATGAAAAATATTTAATTACAAATTAATATAAAACTTTAGACGTAATAAATTGAATACTGTGTATATTTTGGTAATTGTGCTATAAAATAAAATAATGCTCACGAAAGCAGAAAATATTAAGTTTAAACTTATCATGAATTTTTTTATTTAATATATTTTAAAAGTAAACTTCGCTAAAATTGTTTTTTTTTCAATTTTGTACTTTTTTATGTTTATGTTATATTACTTCTTTAAGTATATATCTAATGTAACAAAAAGTGATATTTTTATATATTGAATTATTCAAAAGAATCTATAATTTCAAGGTTTTTAATTTCCTGATGAATCGATCAAAGTTGTTCTAATGCAGATTTTTCAGCTGAAAAAGTTCTACGTTCTTGTAATGTCTGTATATAAATATATTTAAGCATCATCTTATAATGTCTGTATAATTAAAGTTCTTTTAATGTCTTTATATGTATGTTAATTAATATATTTCAAAAGGAAACCTCACTAAACATGTTTTTTTCAATTTTGTACCTGTTTTATGTTTAAATATATTTCTTCTTTAAATATTTATTTAATGTAACAAAAAGTGATATTTTTATAAACTAAGATTCTTATTGAATTATTCCCAAGAATCTATACTTTCAAAGTGTTTAGTTTCATGATGAATTGATCAAAGTTTTTCTATTGCAGATTTTTCAGCTTAAAAAGTTCTACGTTCTTTTAATGTCTGTATATAAATATATTTAAACATAATCTTCTATTGTGTGTATAATGTTCTTTTAATGCCTGTATATGTATGTTAATTAATATATTTTAAAAGTAAACTTCGTTAAAACTGTTTTTTTTAATTTTGTACCTGTTTTATGTTTATGTTATATTACTTCTTTAAGTATATATTTAATAGAACTAAAAGTGATATTTTTATAAACCAAGATACTTATTGAATTTTTTCCAGGAACCTTACAGTTTCAAGGTTTTTAATTTTATAATGAATCGATCAAAGGTTGTTCTAATGCAGATTTTTCAGCTGAAAAAGTTCTACATTCTTTTAATGTCTATACATAAATAAATTTAGACATAATCTTCTCTTATCTGTATAATTAATGTTCTTTTAATGTCTGTATATGTATGTTAATTAATATATTTTAAAAGTAAACTTCGTTAAAATTGTTTTTTTTTTCAATTTTGTACCTGTTTTATGTTTATGTTATATTACTTCTTTAAGTATATATTTAATGTAACAAAAAGTGATATTTTTATAAACTAAGATCCTTATTGAATTATTTACAGGAATTTATACTTTCAAGGTTTTTAATTTTATAATGAATCGATCAAAGGTTGTTCTAATGCAGAGTTTTCAGCAGAAAAAGTTCTACGTTCTTTTAATGTCTGTATATGAATATATTTAAACATAATCTTCTAATATCTGTATAATTAATGTTCGTTTAATATCTGTATATGTATGCTAATTAATATATTTGAAAAGGAAACTTCATTAAACATGTTTTTTTTCAATTTTGTACCTGATTTATGTTTAAATATATTTCTTCTTTAAATATTTATTTAATGTAACAAAAAATGATATTTTTATAAACTAGTATCCTTATTGAATTATTCCCAAGAATTTATACTTTCAAGGTTTTTAAATTCCTGATGAAACAATCAAAGTTTGTTCTAATGCAGATTTTTCAGCTGAAAAAGTTCTACGTTCTTTTAACGCCTGCATATCAACGTTTGTCTTCTTAAAAGAAGTAAATGTAGTTAAAGTTGTTTAAAAGAGCTGGGCTGTACATTATTTGTAAAAAATATTCTTTAATTCGAAACTCACCTGTTTTGATGAGTTTGAAACTGACATCGTTGTGGTCTTTAAGAACTCCATTTAGAGGGAGAGGAGTCAACTGCCGGAAAGCTGTTTCTCCCCCGGTCAGCACGTAATCACTGCTTGAAACGGATGGACGAAGACTTGCAGGAGTCTGTGTCCTGAGACGATGATTCTTGGAATCCATTTCGAGTTTTAGAATTTTCAATTAGGAACGAATATACGTCAAGATTGGAGGAAAGGCATTGAATCCAATAACATCACAGGGAACAACACCAATTAGACTTTTATTTACAAACAGCTAATATCTCGAATATTCAAGCTCGATAAAAGTGGTATGGGTGAAAATCGAATCTCTTTTTTTAAATTCGTATATATGTGATTGACGCTTTCGTTTTTGGTATTCGATCGTTGTATTATTTAGTTTCCTACTGAAACCAAATGAGATACATCGGACATTTAACACACAAGTAAACAATGAATGCTTGCCAAGTTTTAACTTGAATGATTCTGTACTGTAATAAGTACGATTCACCTTATATTCGAATATATATCTTATATTTCGAATGCTCTAAACACCACGTAAACCGTGCACACAAATGACAGCAGAATTTTAAAAATAGCACCAAGGGTCCTCGTTTCTTTCCAAAATGTGGCAAACAAATTTCACTTGAAACGGGAATGTTATACTATCTCCAGATTACTCTCTCTAATGCACGTTTTCAAGGAGTTTTCAGGTATAAAAATAGACTTGAATTGGAGACGGCAATTAAATGGAGATAAAGCTCTGACCGGTTATAAATTAAATAATAATCACAAAGTAACTCTGGATTCTGTTGGTGAATTTGAAGGAGACTCTTCATTTATTTCTAACATTATATTTAACTGGGAAAAATGTATCCATGAGATCTATTCATCTTAGATTGGACAGAAAAAATCTGAAACTTGCTGGTGTTAAATCCAAATAAAACTGTAAATTGCGATGTTTTTCTTGTGCTTATGTTATGCAGTTGTATTCAAATTTCAACATTTTGCCTTATAGCTCCAGGATATTATACTCGTGAGAAGAATCTAGTATCACACAATATATCGTATAATACAACTCTAAATATTCTAAACAACGACTTTACAATAGATGTATATACAACTTTATACGTGTGAATTAAACAGACATTAAATTATCCGATAGTTTTATATTCACAAATTTTTAACAAAATTTGTTCCCTTCAATTTCTGCAGGTAGCAAATATTTTAAAGATTTTCTTGGACCATAATACTTCTATGTATTACTCAAAAATAATTTTCTGAATATCGAATTTTCAACAATGACAGTATATGAAATATTCAACAATGAATTTTGAATTTCAGAGCTTTTTATTTGTAGACAATAGAGAAAAACAATACTGAGTTTTCAAAGTAATAAAAGTAAATCTACTTAAGGACCAACAAGTCTAAAAGCCCGATAAAATTATACTTAATACCAATTCTGATATCGATATTATATTTTTAATAAACTTTCGACTCTTTTAAACTAATATTATATTCCATAAAGTTAAAGACAACACCGCATATATTATAATATATATATAAATATAAATTTTGCAATTTATATTCTTTTGAGGCTTTACATGTTTAATAATCCCGATCCTGTATTTACATATACAAATTATTACCAAACTATTTTTCTTTATATTTGTAAATATGAAATTTCAATCACGCAGATAATTTGATAATCCAACAAGAAAATAATTTTGTATTTTTTGGTTCCGACACCACAACTTTTCACACACTAACCGCACCAACAAATATCTTTGCACACTAGGAAGGAAGACACAAGAAAATTTTTCACACGTCTTGACTTCCGAATTTCTCATGCACACACTACCTTTCGAATCTCCGTCGGCTGCAACAATAACACTGAATATAACCTCTCACAAGTTCTGGAGGGGGGTGTCCGCGCGGAAAACGTTCTATTTCGGGCTCTCCGAAATAAGAAAGAGGCGCGAGACAGAGTCTCGGGCAAAATTTTCGAGCTCTGCAGAGCTGCCTCGTACCGCCGCAGGATTCGACTGGTGAAATAAGGATGGATTTTTTCGGGGACCAGTGCAGTGCAGCGCCGTGCCGCGGCAAACACACAGAACACAGGGAGGCCAGCGTGACATGCATTTCAACAGGTTCGTTAGCAAAGTGGTGCAAAACACTGTCACCTTCACGTTTCATTTCTGGACAGCCCCCTCTTCCTTAACACTTTGCGGTATAAGCCCGAGTGTCATTCGTGTCGCCGGTCGTGTAGAAACAAACGAAGCCCGATTCTTTCTCGGGGTCAACTTTTATTTCTCTGACTCGTAAAATTTTCTGTTATATGCGTTTTTGGGTACATATTTTCAAAGTAACATTTGTGACACACATACATCAGTGTATATATATATATATATATATATATATATATATATATATATATATATATATATATATATATATATATATATATATATATATATATATATATGTATATATATATATATATATATATATATATATATATATATATATATATATATATATATATATATATATATATATATATATATATATATATATATATATATATATATATATATATATATATATATTATATAATATATATATATATATATTATATATATATATATATATATATATATATATATATATATATATATATATATATATATATATGTATATATATATAATATATAATATAATATATATATATATATATATATATATATACACATTATATATAATATACATATAGTATATAATGTTAAAATATTTTATAATTATTTCATTAATTTTTAATTATTTAATTTCTATTGATATTTCAATTTTTTTGAATTCGAGAAAAATTTTCGAGTGTGTTAAAAACCTGACATACAGCTATGTATTTGTCATACAGGGGCTACATGTTCTTATACCTAATGTAACTCACCATTATTTCACTTTTACAAACATTTTACAAACCGCTTTTTTTTATCGTTTTCATTCCTATAGGTCATTTTCATTCTTTTAGGTATTATCCGATTTTATCAAAATGAAAGTAACTGTCTGTACTTTCAATACCAATTCGAAGATAAATAAATCATCAATGAAAATTATATCCTTAATGTGCTATGAAAAAAATTAAATTAGATTAGAATTTCCTTAAGATGTATCATGCCTTCTAAATGTGTGCATTTTAAAAATGGGCTTGTTTTTATAGACCTGATAAAATTGTGTGAAACAGTTAAGTCTAGTAAAACTTAAAAATCATGAAATGATACCTCCTTTATGAATATTGTGAAAAGTATAGAATAATTAATACAAGATAATTCACGATAAAGTGTATGATATATTACTGCCAGCAAGAGAATTTAATTCAAAATACAGGTATTAACATAACATATATATATTTAAAGGAAAGTAGTAAAAAAGGAAAAGAGAGTAGAAAGAAACTTTCAGAAGTTAGTCATTAATAGCAATTTCCTTTATATAAATTATATTAATGATTTTTATACAAAATAAAACTTAAAAAACACTGAAATAAAATTTTGCTTGTCTCTAAAGATGAATACTTTAAATAATATAGATAGTGTTTGTCGTAAAATCAAATTTTAAATTCATATATATTAATTGGTCAATTTTTATTGCAATAAATTAAAGGGGATAAATTTATAATTTTACAAATGATAGTTATATCCTAAATATCTCACAAATTTCGTATCATATTATTAAATATTAAGTAAAAATTATAGTTGGTCAAAACAGATAGTTTTAAGATGCATCAAGATCTTATGAGGTTTCCAAGGTTTTGATTACCAATTACAAAATCGTTTCTAAATTCTACATAACTATTTAACAGAATGAAAGGATTTTTAAATTGCTCCTTAGGATTTGGATGACCCAGTTGTAGGGGAAAATATGTCATTTCTAATAAATGCGATACTGGGTATTTTGAAATATTTTTTTTCATATGATTTAAATTTACAAAATACGATATGAGGCAAAACTTAATATTACTCAGTAAGTGCTTGTCCTTGTATGTAACGTTACGGTTTACTAACTTGTAATAAAGTTATAAAGTTAGGAAATTACTAACTTGTAATTTACTAACTTCAATAAAGTGTTTTATTAATTGCAGCCTAGGATATGCATATCCCAGTTGTAGCGAAAATTATGTCGTTTCTAATAAATGCGATACTAGGCATTTTGAAATATTTTTTCATATGATTTAAATTTACAAAACAAAATATGACGCAAAAATGAATATTAATCAAAATGTGCTTGTCTCTTTTACGTGACACTACGGTTTAATAACTTGTAATAAAGTTATAAAGTTAGCAAATTACTAACTTAAATAAAGTGTTTTATTAATTGCCGCCTTGCATATGCATATCCCAGTTGTAGCGAAAAATATCTCGTTTCTAATAATGGCGATACTGGATATTTTAAAATATTTTTTCATATGATTTAAATTTACAAAATATGATATGACGCTAAACCGAATATTACTCAATAGGTGCTTCTCTTCTTTCACGTGACACTACGGTTAACTAACTTGTAATAACATTATCAAGTAAGTAAATTACTAACTTGTAATTTATAACTTGAATAAAATATTTTTTATTCCAGACTGGGATATGCATGTCCCAATTGTAGCGAAAATGTGTCTTTTCTTATAAATGCGATATTGGGTATAATGAAATATTTTTTTATATGATTTAAATTTACAAAATATGATATGACGCAAAACTGAATATTACTTAATAGGTGCGTCTCTTCTTTTACGAGTCTACGGTTTACTAACTTGTAATACATTTATCAAGTTATTAAATTACTAACTTGTAATTTACTAACTTGAATAAAGTGTTTTTTAAATTGAGCCCAGAATATGAATGTCTCAGTTGTAGCGAAAAATATGTCATTTCTAATAAATACGATACTGGGTATTTTGGAATATTGTTTCATATCATTTAAATTTACAAAATATGATATGATGCAAAATTTATTATTACTCAATGGGTGCTTGTCTTCTTTCACATTACGCTACGGTTTACTAACTTGTAATAAAGTTATAAAGTAAGTAAATTACTAACTTGTAATTTATAATTTTAATAAAGTATTTCTTATTGCAGCTGGTATATGCATGTCCCAATTGTAGCAAAAAATATGTCGTTTCTAATAGATGCGATATTGGGTATAATGAAATATTTTTTCTTATGATTTAAATTTACAAGATATGATATGACGCAAAACTGAATATTACTTAATAGGTGCGTGTCTTCTTTTACGAATATACGGTTTACTAACTTGTAATAAATTTATCAAGCTAATAAATTACTAACTTGTAATTTACTAACTTGAATAAAGTGTTTTTTAAATTGAGCCCAGAATATGAATGTCTCAGTTGTAGCGAAAAATATGCCGTTTCTAATAAATACGATACTGGGTATTTTGAAATTTTGTTTCATATTATTTAAATTTACAAAATATGATATGACGCAAAACTGAATATTACTCAATAGGTGCGTCTCTTCTTTCACTAGTTTACGGTTACTAACTTGTAATAAAGTTATCAAGTTAGTACATTACTAACTTGTAATTTACTAACTTGAATAATGTGTTTTTTAAACTGAGCCTAGAATATGAATGTCCCAGTTGTAGCGAAAAATATGTCGTTTCTAATAAATGCGATACTGGGTATTTTGAAATATTTTTTCATATGATTTAAATTTACAATATAAGATATGACGCAAAACTTATTATTACTCAATAGGTGCTTGTCTTCTTTCCCATGACCTTACGGTTTACTAACTTGTAATAAAGTTTTAAAGTAAGTAAATTACTAACTTGTAATTTATAATTTGAATAAAATATTTCTTATTGGAGCCTGGGATATGCATGTCAGAATTGTAGCGAAAAATATGTCGTTTCTAATAGATGCGATATTGGGTGTATTGAAATATTTTTTTTTTCATATGATTTAAATTTTCAAGATATGATATGACGCAAAACTGAATACTACTCAAATGGTGCTTGTCTCCTTTATGTGACGCTATGGTTTACTAACTTGTAATAAAGTTTTCACGTTAGTAAATTACTAACTTGTAATTTACTATCTTGAATAAAGTGCTTTTTAAATTGAGCCTAGAATATGCATGTCCCAATTGTAGAGAAAAATAAATTGTTTCTAATAAATGAGATACTGGGTATTTTGAAATACATTTTTCATATGATTTAAATTTACAAAATATGATATGAGGCAAAACCGAATATTACTCAAACTGTTCTTGTCTTTTTTCAGATGATGCTACAGTTTACTTTCTTGTGGAAAGTGACCTTCGACGTGCATTAAGTTCTGTTTAATATTCCATGAGTAACTTCTCAAAAGGTAATTTATGATAGATTAATCTCAATGGGAGACTTGTGTTCCATCAGTAGTTGAAAGGTTAATACCATTGGAAGTTTCTTTCTTACTTTCAAGTTTTGGAGTAATTTCAATACACACCACTGTATGATCGAATTATCACTGAGAGAAAAACTCCATATTCCTAAATGTCAAATAATAAAAATAAGGGAAAAAACTAATTTACTTTACTCTATTATGAATTTTTTAGCTCAGTAAAAAATAGTTTAAATGGAATGGGATAGAACTTGGAGGAAAATGTCAATTTTTCATTATGAATTAAATCTGGACGAATATGAAAATCAATCTTCTGGAATGTGAACAGATTACTTTAAATGAATACTGAAAAATACTTGCATAGACTTGGATTGAGTTCATTTCATATTTATGTGAAAGAAATTGTCCATTAAATGAGTTAATTCTACTTATAAGAAAAATCAAAGAATTTGGATATTTCAATACGTTAATAAAGTAGAATATAAATTATTATATATTCTTAACGTGGTTAAAAACAATTTAGGGGTTCGATAATTTTCAAGAATCAACAGATGATATTTTTTCTGTTTTATATAGGATAACTAAACTAAAAAAAATGAATGTAAATAATTAATTTTTGAGAAATGATAGTCTACTACAATCAAAAGTTTAAAATAAAGAAATGATTTACTTGAAAGGTTGAAACTTTTGCCTTACCTTTAACTTCTGTCTTATTAAAAGAGACACACCAAACCAGCTGGTACCGGAATTAAAAGCAGTCGCAGACTTATTTGGCTTGACTGTATTGATGAGGACTTTAAAACAGCCAATACACACGGAGATGGTAAGTAGATTTTGCATAAAGTTAATTTCAAATTATTTACGTAAAAATAATTTTTATGCAAAGTAATTTACAATATTTGTAAGAAATGCGTTTTTCTGCTTGAAGAAAATACATTATTTAAACCAAATATTTTTTTTTGTTTTGAATTCTTTTAAATTTAAATGTTGGAAATAATGTATTCTAATAGTTGAGGAAATAACTTCCATTTGGAATATATGAGTTTGTGTGTATGCTTAAGTCTCGAAGTATTTGGCGGCAGTGAAATAATACGTTGCCATTAAGTTTGAACCAATGCTGAATGTTACAACACAAAATATTCTAATACTCGAGGAAATATCTTTCATTCGGGGGTTTTGAGATACTTAATATAACTATTCGCAGGTTTAAGTAAAAAAAAATACTGGAAATATAAGTTTGTGCCTATATTTACTGGAATTATTTGAGGGAAGAAAGTAATACGTTGCCATTTAATTTAAAGCTATGTTGAACGTTCCATTACAAGCATGCAATGAAGCGTATCTGAAAAATCACTACAACATAGCCTTAGTGTGTGAAAATTACACTGAGTGTGGTTATACTTGCAAAAAGTTCATAACTATAATCGATAATTCTAGCGTGTTTCACTGAGCAAAGCATTTATTGTCATAAATAAACTTGATTCATTGTCTGAAATATTGAAAGAAACCATTTTGCCGGAACTGTATTCTTCAAACTAATTTATACGGAAAATAAATCAGTTATTTCATTTAGAATAACATAAAAATGACATACGATGTCTCCATTTTTATTCGCATGAAACAAAATAACTTGACTGTTACACTTCAAAATGTTTCGTTATTAATTTTCATTTCTTTAACTGATAGAAGCAGGCATACCTGTTTATTCTTTGTAACGGGATTTTATTTGAAACAGTAGTTGAATAATTATATCATGAACTTTTTCCTTGATTACTACTTTTGGTAAATTATTATTTTAAATTAAAATAATTAATTTGAAAAGAGCTCCGATTATACACTAAAAATTTTTAAATTCAATTTTCAAAATTTTATAAAATTATTTTAAACAAATTTTCTTTCACTTGAAAACAATTTAAGTCAGTCATTTTAACTCTGTTTATCAGCGAGGCTAGAAACGTAGGCACATAAAATCTTGAATGGAAAATCGATTTAAGAGATAAGCCAAAAACAAATTTAGCTGCTTTTTCTTTAATTATATGACAATATCTATAGATTAAAAGCTTATAAAAATTTTATTTATTATTTAATTTCTTATAAATTGTATAATTTTCTATTAAGTGTAAAGTTGTATTTTTAATGATTTAAGATAAGTAAATATTTATAAATTATTACATTTGTTTGAAAACATTAAATGATTGGGATGAATGATTTTCTTGAATTCGAAAAAAATATATATTTTAAATATGAAATACTAAAACAGTTAAACAAATAGAAAATAAATAAAATTTAAAAAAGAATGAATGCACTATACATTTTTTTTTCATTTTTTAATCTTCAATTTCTTTTTGTTAATATAAAGATTTACTAAATATAAATATAGGAATATATAGGTTTCTATATATCCCTATCAAGGCTTTCAGAAAAATATTTAACGGAAGGAAGTGATACGTAAATCATTCAGTTTAATGAAACGTTGATAAAAAAATTAGCGTTGATAAAAGCGTTGAACTACTGAAAAAAAAATAAACAAATAGAAAATAAAATAAAATTTTAAAAAATAATGAATGAACTAAACATACATATTTTTCATTTTTCAGTCTTCAAGTTATGTTTTTAACATAAAGATTTACTGAAAACAAATATGGGAATATATAGGTTTCTATATTTCCCTCCCAAGGCTTCTAGAAATATATTTAACGGAAGGGAAGCAATACGTAAATCATTCAGTTTAAAGAAACGTTGAACGTTACACTACAAGAATGCAGTTATGCGTCATGGTAAAACCATTACAACGTAAGTTTTGAGCGTAGAAGTGACGCGGAGTGCGTCATCACTTGAAAAAAATACATTTGCTTGAAAACTTAAAGAATTGGAAAGAATGATGTTCTTGATTTCGAAAAAATAGTATATTATAAATACGAAATACTAAAAAAAATTAAACGAATAGAAAATAAAATTTAAAAAAGAATGAATGCACTATACATTTATTTTTTTCATTTTTCAATCTTCAAGTTATCTTTGTTAATATACAGATTTACTGAAAAAATATATAGGAATATATAGGTTTCTATATATCCCTACCAAGGCTTCTAGAAAAATATTTAACGAAAAGGAAGCAATATGTAAATCATTCAGTTTGAAGAAGTGTTGAACGTTACGCTAGAAGCATGCAGTGATGCGTCATAGAAAAACCATTGCAACGTAAGTTCTGAGCGTAGAAGTGACGCGGAGTGCGTCAACACTTGGAAAAAGTTCATCACTGTAATAGATAACTTAGGTTTGTTTGGCTGTGCAACGCGATTATTTTCGTAAATAAACGTGATTCATTGTTTGAAATATCGCATGAATCTATTTTGTCGGAATTACTTTCTCAAACTAATTTATAGGAAAAATAAATCTGTCATTTCATTTAGAATAACATAAAAGTGAAACACCATGTCTCCATTGGATTTCGCATAAAGAAAAATATTTCGCGTGTTACATTTCAAAATGTTTTGTAATTGTTTTCATTCTTTTAACCGAAAGAAGCATGAACTTCTATTTACGGTTTGTAGCATACATTTATTTCGAATAATAGTTGAACGAATTTATCATACTTCATATGCCTAATTAGTATTTCCATTAAATGCCATTTTTAAACTAATAGACAATAAAATGATAGAAATTTACATTAAGTTTTAATATGTTCAATTCTGTTTTGCAAAAACATTATAAAAATTAAAAAAAAACAATAAATATCTCTCCATATCAAAATAATTAAATTCTGCAAATTTTATTTTTGTTAGAAATTTGTGCTTCTGAATTAATTAATTAAAAGCTACTTAAACGTAATGTAAAGTTATTTTAAAAATACGAATATTAGAGTGATTCTTTAAGGCAATTAAAAGTCAAACAATGTTTAGAGTGATTTTATACACTTAGAATTAAGATGTGACAAAATATAACCCAGAAACTTCATACTACGGTGACATACAAAAAATATCTCGTCATAAAACATTGAATTCAGCTAAATTTTCCTGTGCATGAAAACACGAAGAATTGAATAAGTCTCACATAATAAAACAAATGAAACTCATTTAAATCATTTCGCTCTTTCTTTCCAGATATTTAACTCCTAATTTGCCTAAGTCTGACCGCTAATCCGTACATGTATATTTATAACTACTATATATATTTATATGTATATTTACTATATATATATATATATATATATATATATATATATATTTGTATACATGTATATTTATAACATAAATATACATGTATACATATAAATATACTACTATATATATTTATATGTATACATGTATAGTTATAACATGATTTACAGTGTTCGCCACAGCTGACATTAATTATCACAAAAATGGAAAATGATATTTTTTATTTATTTTACAGAGATCCTAATGTCTATACAGACATGGGAAAATAACAGAAATTAAAAAATATTTGAAAAACATCTTGTCAAATTAAGGGTTAAGAATTTAGATTTATCTAAATTAGCAGTACAGGAGTAAAAAATTATCAAACAGCATTGATATACAGATAACGATGCGTAGTAACATCATTTAAAGAGTAACAAGTAAAAGAACACAGAAAGAAAGATACTCTTAAAAAATTAAAATAAAAACCGAGAAGGGTAAGAACTGCTTAACAAGTAAAAAGAGGGAATCGAAATAGAAGGAAGGAGTGAAGCGGATGGGACTTTTTAGCTTAGTAAAAAAAGTAGCTGATTACAGCGAAAAAATAGTGGCTTCCTAGGGTCATGATGTCAATTTTATAATGTCGCCTCCACACTATGTCCAATTGTTCACCACTTCCTGATGGTGACCTTGGACGGTGGTTTAAGGGTAGCATCCACACATGGGCCACTAAATGATACGAGCTGAATGAGAGTGTCTAGCTGCCTGTGATCTTTGGAGAAAAAGCTTTCCAAGTCATCTTCCGCCAGACCCATTTTATTGTGTGGCATCGTCGACCTCGATAAGCCATACCCCCTACAGAAGTGGTAATGGCTTTCATTGAACCATAGGGGGTTGCTTAAGAATTGATAAGAGATAGGTTCCCAATGGCAAATTTGGAGAAAATATAATATAGATACAGATTGTTTGGACACGGTGATATCAGGAGAAAATGTTAAGTGACCATACTTAAACCATTATCGCCAAATTGGCGAGGAACCCAGTTCTTTAGTCAAGCCGAACCGGAGTTTGAACGGGCCTTAAAAAGTTTATCGACAAATTTTCAACAGCAACAACCTAAGAGTATGAACTTCATTATTTCAACAACTAAAAATCATATTGTTTTACCTAAACACTTTATGTTAATTGCATGCTGTGATAATTGATAACCAAGTTTCCACATATAAAAGCTCATTTAAAGGTTTCAAAGAATACTTATTAAAATAAAACAATGAATATATAGAATTATATTTTCTTGACTTGTTAAAAAATTTTGGACTAGAATCAAATCTATTTGTATGTTACAGAAATTAAATTTTCTATTTAACAGTAGAAAATATTTTATGAAGACAAGATTTTAATTCCTTTTACGCCTATTAAATTCTACACATATTTCATCACAAGTCACTTTATTTTAATGCGAGATAAGGTTGTCCGATCCTTTTAAAAAGTAGACAGTTAAAATATTAGTATTCAACAATATCAAAAATTTGTTCTATATTAATTCACCAAGGAGTAGAATTCTGTTCAATAATAAGTAGTATATATTGATACAACAATACGTAATGCATATTATTCAACAATGAGTAGAGATTAAGTACTGTCATTTTGCAAATACTGTTGCATTAATATCCGTATATTCGAGATTTATAGAATTATATACAGTGGGAATTACAATTAGGTGGTGTATAGAAGGTGTACAATTTGGTGGCCAGACCTAAATACAACTTTTCACCATTCTACGTCTACTTTTCAGTTATGCCAGATGCGTTTGTACATATGTACAGATATTGCATCCAAGCTAGACAAAATCAGTTCAGGACTATTCGAAATAGATATTTAAAGTTTTGAAATCAAAGTTTTCTTATGCGAACAAACATTAGGACTAAACTAGATAAAACTGATTCAACATGTTTAAATAGTAGTCCGTTGAAGTATGAATTTCAAACAATTTCGTGATTACATATTTCTTTACTTCGTAGTAAATATGATACCTCAATAGTAAGTGGTTTGGAAAAAGTATTAATATACACATATTCCCCAGATTAGCATCAACTTTAATTATTTTTAATAATTTCATTTGCTATGGAAAAAATGTAACTTATGTAGTTTTTCATAGATAAAAAATCCGTAATTAATAGTAATCGTTAAATCTGTAATTTTTCTGTTAGCAAAATTCTGTTTCAAGAAAACTTTTTTCTGTATTTTTATTGGAACTTTATCTGTGCGCAAACACCATTTTCCCAGTTTACATAACATTTGACAAGTATTTAGTCTTCCTTTACTAAGTTTTCTAAATTATCCTGTGATTTCTGGTTAACATATATGTATGCAAACTACGTATGACTATTCTAATTTTATTACATCACTTCAAAGGCTTTTTCTGTTTTGCTTTTTTTTAAATGTTGCTAAATTTTAAAACATCCTTCAGTCATTTATTAATTTATTGTTATTAAATTGACAATTGACAATTTATTATTATTAAAATAATACTCGAAAAATTAATGCCAATTTTAATACATTCATTCTCCTATTTTCCCTGCCGAATGAGGGCCAAATGGTTAGGGTACTGGTCTTCTGAACCGGAGTTCTTGGGTTCGAATCCCATTATGGCATGGATGTTCGTAGCCGTTCGGAATCGGCTTTAAGCAGTAGGTCCCGGTCTCATTAGCCCTCGTGTTGCAAAAAGTCGACCGTAGCGCTTCAAAACCAAGCAAGCCTATTTTCCCTTTCATATTCTCTAAAATGTGATATACTTTTCTTCATGGTAATTTAAGATGTTAGACAAGAATATATGACGATTCTTAAAATATCTGTCCTACATCTACTTTACAAGAAGAATGATAAGATCGCCATATTTAAGCTGGGACCCCATTCTTCCATTATCTATCAATTTATTCATTATTTTTGCAAATTCTGATCAATTTTAAAACATGCTGTAATTGCTCTATATTTATAAGACTATTTTGATTATATTTTATAGATTATAAACTTTAAATATTATCGATTTTAGTTGTAAATTGTGTTTGTATCCTTCAATTATGTATCAATTTATTCATTATTTTTGCAAATTCTGATTAATTTTAAAACATGCTGTAATTGCTCTATATTTATATAAGACAATTTTTGATTACATTTTATAGGTTATATACTTTTAATATTATTGATTTTAGTTGTAAATTGTGTTTGTATCCTTCAATTATCTATTAATTTATTCATTATTTTTGCAAATCGTGATTAATTTTGAAACATGCTGTAATTGCTCTATATTTATTTAAGACTATTTTTGATTACATTTTATAGGTTATATACTTTTAATATTACTGATTTTAGTTGTAAATTGTGTTTGTATCCTTCAATTATCTATCAATTTTTTCATTATTTTTACAAATCCTGATTAATTTTAAAACATGCTGTAATTGCTCTATATTTATTTAAAACTATTTTTGATTACATTTTATAGATTATATACTTTTAATATTATTGATTTTAGATGTAAATTGTGATTGTATCCTTCAATTATCTCTCAATTTATACATTATTTTGGCAAATTCTGATTAATTTTAAAACATGCTGTAATTGCTCTATATTTATTTAAAACTATTTTTTATTACATTTTATAGGTTATATACTTTTAATATTATTGATTTTAGTTGTAAATTGTGTTTGTATCCTTCAATTATCTATCAATTTTTTCATTATTTTTACAAATCCTGATTAATTTTAAAACATGCTGTAATTGCTCTATATTTATTTAAGACTATTTTTGATTACATTTTATAGGTTATATACTTTTAATATTATTGATTTTAGTTGTAAATTGTGTTTGTATCCTTCAATTATCTATCAATTTATTCATTATTTTTGCAAATCGTGATTAATTTTAAAACATGTTGTAATTGCTCTATATTTATTTGACTATTTTTGATTACATTTTGTAGGCTATATACTTTTAATATTATTGATTTTAGTTGTAAATTGTGTTTGTATCCTTCAATTATCTATCAATTTATTCATTATTTTTGCAAATCCTGATTAATTTTAAAACATGCTGTAATTGCTCTATATTTATTTAAGACTATTTTTGATTACATTTTATAGGTTATATACTTTTAATATTATTGATTTTAGTTGTAAATTGTGTTTGTATCCTTCAATTATCTATCAATTTATTCATTATTTTTGCAAATCCTGATTAATTTTAAAACATGCTGTAATTGCTCTATATTTATTTAAGACTATTTTTGATTACATTTTATAGGTTATATACTTTTAATATTATTGATTTTATTTGTAAATTGTGTTTCCTTCAATTATCTATCGATTTATTCATTATTTTGGCAAATCGTGATTAATTTTAAAACATGCGGTAATTGCTCTATATTTATAAAACTCTTTTTGATTATATTTTATAGATTATATACTTTAAATATTATTGATTTTAGTTGTAAATTGTGTTTGTATCCTTCAATAATCAATCAATTTATTCATTATTTTTGCAAATCCTGATTAATTTTAAAACATGTTGTAATTGCTCTATATTTATTTCACTATTTTTGATTACATTTTATAGATTATATACTTTTAATATTATTGATTTTAGATGTAAATTGTGTTTGTATCCTTCAATTATCTATCAATTTATTCATTATTATTGCAAATCCTGATTAATTTTAAAACATGTTTAATTGCTCTATATCTATTTAAGACTATTTTTGATTACATTTTATAGGTTATAAGTTGTAAATTGTGTTTGTATCCTTTACTTATCTATCAATTTATTCATTATTTTGCAAAAATTAATTTTAAAATTGTATAATGCTCTATATATTTAAGACTATTTTTGATTACATTTTATAGGTTATAAGTTGTAAATTGTGTTTGTATCCTTTACTTATCTATCAATTTATTCATTATTTTTGAAAATCCTGATTAATTTTAAAACATGCTGTAATTGCTCTATATTTATTTAAGACTAATTTTGATTACATTTTATAGGTTATATACTTTTAAAATTATTTATTGGAGTTGTAAATTGTGTTTCTATCATTGAATTATATATCAATTTATTAATTATTTTTGCAAATCGTGATTAATTTTAAAACAGGCTGTTTACGGATTTTTGTTGTAAATTACGTATGTATCCTTCTCTGTATACTTAATGTTCTGTGATAAATTACCGATAGAATTATTAAAATAATACTGGAAAAATTAATGTCAATTTTAATACATTCTCCTATTTTCACTTTCATACTCTCTAAAATATGATATTCTTTTGATCATGTTAATTTAAGATGTTAGCCAAGAATATATGACGATTCTTAAAAATATCTGCCCTTACATCTACTTTACAAGAAGAATGATAAGATCGTCATAATTAAGCTGGGACCCCGTTCTTCATTATCTATCAATTTTCTGAACAAGTATTCTCCAAATGAATCCACAGAGAAAAGTTGTTGCATTAATTAACGTAGAGACGTGCGATGAGGGGAAAATTACTCATTTCTCAATTTCTATCTACAAAGATAAAACACGATTGCTTGCTTTATATTTTATCTAAATATTTTTGTTAAATAACCTTCCCATTAATTGTCAATTGATACAAGGTATTTGTTTCCATTTTAAAGCAAAGGAAAATAATAATTATACTTTTGGTGTATGAAATGAAGAAAGTATTGTAATAAAAAAGCACTTCGGTGTTCTGATTTTAAAAGAAAAATCCTTTACGCATATAGTTGAATCCATTTTCACTAATTTCCGCATTACGTCTATGCGCTCTATACGTACGTACTAGGAAACCTGTAACTTTGTAATATCAATTTTGAGCATCAATAAAATCCATTTGACTAGTTTTGTCATGCCATATGTACGTGCGTATAAAATAATTCTAGAGTTGTTACCAGTAAAAATGCACTTAGAACTGTTATAACATCTGGTTTAGCACATGCATTTTTGATTAAAATATGCATTCTATTTAATGAAAAATATCAATATAACTACTATTAATTTTGCCAGTCTTCACCAGATGGCAGTATATGAGCTCTACAATTATAAAACAAAGATATGGATCTATTTATATGCAGTTGAAACATTTATTAAGTCCATTAAAACGTATTATTCTCAGAAATATTTAAAAAATTTTTACTATTTTTTCTTTTATAGAATAAAGGTAAAACAACTATCACGGAAAATTTCAAAGTCAATCTCAGTAGTAAGGAAATAAAATAAATTAAACAAATGTTAACGCTGCCGGATGCCACCAGATTCTCTACTCAAGTAATTTTAATTCTCTACTCAAGTAATCCTGTTACATTACAAAACAATAATTCTAATAATTTGATAGGCATATAATGATGTTATGTGTTTTGCATCTTAGATATTTTTATTGTTAAGAATAAAATTAAATAAAAGGTCTCGGAAAACCTTCTAAACAAATCTTGATACCTACTAAAAACTGTTTTAACCGATCATATATTTTTATATACTCAAACAAATTACACACAATTTGTGACACATTTGAGACCTATTTCAAGACATAAATCTGAAACTATTCCTTGTAGTTTATTACAATAAAAATATAGAAAAAATCAAAACTGTATGCAATATACAGTTTCATGTAATTTAAAATTTTTTTAGAAAAGCTTAAATTTTTTCTGTGTGTACATAATTGCATTACCTAAAAATTAATTAATCTTTCAGATATTTGGATATTTGTTTTATTTTTAACTAATTAGTATTAGTTTTATTTTTACTTTATAAGTTATTGAAAAAATTATATTAAAAATTTTTGTATTATTAAATCATTCTATATAATGCACTTTTTAAAAAAAGTTTCGCTTATAGTTTAATACTTATTTTCTAAATTATGTTATAATAATATACGGTAATATATTAGGTATATTATTATAACAACACACTGTTTGTTATATGTAAATAACTAATTTGTTATAATTTAGTCCTAATTGGTTTCATTCTTTTTGAAACTTCTTAAATTAAAGAATTTCCGCATAATTAAATATTTCTATATAGTGTATTTTTGGTTTAATTTAGGTTATAGGTTATTACCTAAATTAAGTTATGATGTCGACTTTAATATAATAATATACCTTATTATATTCCGGTATATTATTATATACGATATTATATTAAGGTATGGTATTATATACGATATTATAATAATGTAACGTAGGTTATTTTAAAGTAACTTTTTCGTTATCATTTCATTTTATATATTTATGAGTATTTTGACTGCTTATTAAGTTATATTTTTATATACGATATTATAATAATATAATGTTAGTTATTTTTAAGTAACTAATTAGTTATCACTTTATTCAATTTTAAATGAGTTTTTTATTTTGTTATACGGTATATTATTATATACGATAGAATAATAGTATATTGTAGGTTATATAAAACTTCTAAAAATAACTTCTTATTACTTTATATTATTATATACTATATTATAATAATATATCGTAGATTATTTTAAAGTAACTGCTTAGTTATCATCTCATTTTTTATTGTGTATTTTAACTTCTTATTACGCCATATTATTTTATACGATAATATAATAATATGTCATTGGTTATTTTTAAATAACTATTTAGTTATCATTTCACTCTGTTTTTTTATGACTATTATCTTATTACGTTATATTATTATATACGATATTATATTAATATATCGTAGGTTATTTTTAAATAACTATTTAATTATCATTTCATTCTGTTTTTTCATGAGATTTTAACTTATTATATCAAAAATTTTCTATTATTAAATCATTCTATATCATGTACTTTTAGATTAGTTCAAATTATAGATTAATATTTATATAGATTGTATGCTCAAGTTATTTTGCAGACCGTTATATACCATTTTTTTTAGATTCTCTTGTTTTGTATGTTATATATTTTTGTTTATGTTAGATCAGGATAAATTATTTTATAACAAGCTTTGAATCAGATCGTAAATGTTTCGCACACAAATTTCTACATCAATTTTATTTAATATATAAAGACTTATGCTCTATCAAAGCAGACACTTATTCTTAATGCTCTAAGACTACTTTGAAAGTTATGAAACACCTCAATGTTTAAGATGAAAATGTAATTGGAAAAATATTCATTTAATTTATTTTTCAGTCAATAATAATATTTTTTAAAAATGTCTGTCACAGTATGAATGGTATACTTTCCGAATGGTAATTTATTTAACTTAACGTTAAAATTGGAAGTGTCGGCAGCATCATCCTTTTTAATAATATCCAAATGAAGGCTGGGAAATTGAAACTGTCCAATAGGAATCAAAACAAAAAAAAACCCGATTAAATCTCAACTATCATCGTGAATCCAATTATCTCTGATTGTAGCTAGACGCACTTTGTTAAAAGTGAAATTCTCCTTTCTAGATGAAATTGATTGAGATGCTTGAAGGATATCGAGAATTAGAAGGCGTCTTTCGCTATGTCGTTTTAAATGTGTGCTAATGGAAATAAAATTTATTCGGTACCAAGAAACAGATACAGCAATGAGTTATTTGTAAATTTAACAAAATTATCGCTAAAGGCTTTCGAGTTTAAAATCTTGTTTTAACAAATTTGATGTTGAACAAAGTAACGGGTTTCTTTTAAAATCAATGTTTGCTTGAGTATATACGTTATAAACGGTCTTTCTAGAAATATGACAGTCTAAAATAATATATTCCTTTTAAAGTTATAGTTTTCTCAGTTGAATGTGACAGCTTTAGTGAGATTAGTGTGATTTATTTCTTGTCATTAGAGTAATAGGCTTCAAATTGCAATATTAAGTTTAAGAAATGTAAATATCAACATAAATAAGGCATTTTTTTTTAAATTAGGTAAAAATTGAAAAATATATTACTTTCAACTAAAATTCCTAATGAAGAAAATATGAAAAACATACCACTTTTTCTTGGATAAGTGTAGTAATATATTCCCTTAATATCCCTCATGTATGCATTAAACCAAAATAATTAACATCTTAATAAATAAATATGATTTATGGGTCGTGTAACCTAGAGAATTATTTAAGAGAAAAAATTTTCCAACATAAATACTAATAACTCATCGATAAATTATTATATTTATAATTTTTTACTTCAATGCTTACATAAGATCTTTAAAAATATACATTTAAAACCTTATTGAATTCTGAAAATTATCACAAAAGTTATAAAGACTAGTATTGTGTGGCAGATTAACAACAATCTCCATTTTTGACAAATCGAATTAAAAGCTATTATTGGATCATTCTATATCATTTACTTTTTAGACTAGTTAAAATTATAGATTAATATCTATATAAATTATATTCTATATTAAGTTATTTTTATTTTATATATTTTTGTTGTTAGATCAGGTTAAATTATTTTATAGCAAGCTTTGAAACAGACTTTTATACATATTTCGCACGTTTTGCGTACAGAACTTTCTACGTCAATTTTATTTAATATATTAAAACGTATGTTTTATCAAAGCAGACACTTATTGTTAATGCTCCAAGACTACTTTGAAAGTTATGAAACATCATAATATTTAAGATCGAATTATAATTGGAAAAATTTGAGTTTAATTTATTTTTCAGTCTATAAAAATATTTTTAAATAATGTCTGTCACAGTATCAATGATATACTTTCCGAATCGTAATTTATTTAACTTAACGATAAAATTGGAAGTGTCGGCAGCATCAATTTTTAATAATATCCAAATGATGGCTGGGAAATTGAAACTGTCCAATAGGAATCAAAACAAAAAAAACGATTAAATCTCAACTATCATCGTGAATCCAATTACCTCTGATTGTAGCTAGACGCACTTTGTTAAAAGTGAAATTATCCTTTCTAGATGAAATTGATTGAGATGCTTGAAAGATATCGAGAATTAGAAGGCGTCTTTCGCTATGTATTTTCAAATGTGTGCTAATGGAAATAAAATTTATTCGCTACCAAGAAACAGATACAGCAATGAATTATTTGTAAATTTAACAAAATTGGCGATAAAAACTTTCGAGTTTAAAAGCTTGTTTTAACAAATTTGATGTTGAACAAAGTAACTGGTTCGTTTTAAAATCAATGTTTGCTTAAATATGTAGGTTTTAAATGGTCTTTATAGAAATATAGCAGTCTAAAATAATATATTCCTTTTAAAGTTACAACTTTCTCTCAGTTGAAGATGTCCGACCATATGCGGTGCAAAAAAAAATTTAAGTAAGCTTGATGGGATTTTTTTTGTCATTGCAATATTGTAACCTAGATAAATATTTAAGAGAAAAATAAATTTCCCAATCTAAATACCAATAACTAATCGAGAATTTATTATATTTATAATTTTTTACTTTGATCCTTACATAAGATCTTTAAAAATATACATTTAAAACCTTATTGAATTCTGAAAATTATCAAAAAAATTATAAAGACTAGTATTGTGTGGCAGATTAACAACAATCTCCATTTCTGACAAATCGAATTAAAAGCTATTATTGGATCGTTCTATATCATTTACTTTTTAGACTAGTTAAAATTATAGATTAATATCTATATAAATTATATTCTAAATTAAGTTATTTTTATTTTATATATTTTTGTTGTTAGATCAGGATAAATTATTTTATAACAAGCTTTGAGACAGACTTTTATAAATATTTCGCACGATTTACGTACAAAAATATCTGCATCAATTTTATTTAATATATAAAGATGTATGCTCTATCAAAGCAGACACTTATTCTTAATGCTCTAAGACTACTTTGAAAGTTATGAAACACCTCAATGTTTAAGATGAAAATATAATTGGAAAAATATGCATTTAATTTATTTTTCAGTCTATAATAAAATTTAAAAAAAAATGTCTGTCACAGTATCAATGATATACTCTCCGAATCGTAATTTATTTAACTTAACGATAAAATTGGAAGTGTCGGCAGCATCAATTTTTAATAATATCCAAATGATGGCTGGGAAATTGAAACTGTCCAATAGGAATCAAAACAAAAAAACGATTAAATCTCAACTATCATCGTGAATCCAATTATCTCTGATTGTAGCTAGAAGCACTTTGTTAAAAGTGAAATTCTCCTTTCTAGATGAAATTGTTTGAGATGCTTGAAGGATATCGAGAATTAGAAGGCGTCTTTCGCTATGTCGTTTTAAATGTGTGCTAATGGAAATAAAGTTTATTCGCTACAGAAGTGAATTATTTGTAAATTTAACAAAATTTGCGATAAAAGCTTTCGAGTTTAAAAGCTTGTTTTAACAAATTTAATGTTGAACAAAGTAACTGGTCTGTTTTAAAATTAATGTTTGCTTGAGTATGTACGTTTTAAATGGTCTTTGTAGAAATATGGCATTTTCGCAGTTTAAAATGACCGACCACATTCGGTGGAAAAAAAAAGTCAGCTTAATGGGATTTTTTGGTCATTGAATTATTAAGTTTAAGAATTCAAATATCAACATACATACAGGCAATTTTTATTAAAATTACGTAAAAATTGAAAAATATATTACTTTCAAACAAAACTCTTAATGAAGAAAACATGTAAAACATTCCACTTTTTTTTGGATAAATGTAGTCATATATTCTTTTAATATCCCTTATGTATGCATTAGACCAAACGGATGAAAATCTTAATCAGTAAATACGATTTATAGGTCGTGTAACCTAGAGAAATATTTAAAAGAAAAATAAATTTCCCAACATAAATACCAGTAACAAATCGATAAGTTATTATATTTATAATTTTTTACTTCAGTTCTTATATAAGATCTTTAAAAATATACAGTTAAAATCTACTTGAATTCTGAAAATTATTATAACAGTTATAAAGACTACTGTTGTGTGGCGGCTAAACAACAATCACCATTTTTGTCAAATCCAATTTAAAAATATTGTTGGATTACAAAAAAAAACAAAAAAAATACATGTTCTATAATTTGATAAACATTTTGAAATACACTACAGTAATTTCATTACATAAAACCTTTAATGCATTATTTACTACTTTTTTAAGGTAACAGTCAAACACCAGTTTAAACTCCACATTTGTGGTGTAATTTTCAAACTTTCCATGGTAATAAAACATTTGCATCTTGACTTTTGATGACACTAAAAACGAATTAAAAACTGTTTTTGAAAGCTACAGGTCGGAACAATATTTAAAATAAATAAATGCTTTTATTTCACAAAATCTTTATTTGAACATGTTCGCAAGCGTGAAATTTACATAAGCAAGGTAATTTTAATTGGAATGTATGAAGTCTGTATGAAAGTGTCTCACTTCGTTAAATTCGATTATTTGATGGGGAATAAACTAGCTAAATATTGTGTGTTAAATACGTAGTTTTTAAAAGCCGCTGTTAAAAGTGTTTGTTAAAATATAATAATTTTCTTTCAAAAAAATTTTCTTTTAAACATCAAGTTTAAGATTAGATATTTTTCTGATGATATAGTAGATATAGTAGATATAGTAGATAAATGATATAGTAGTGAATATTTTTTGAATCAATTTTAGTGATAAAAGTTTTCTGCTTTAAAATCTTTATTAGCTCATTGTGTGCGGGTACATTTCGCAGCGGAATTGTATCATTAGCGGGCATTTTGCGCGTAATGTTATTCAGTTAAATCTCAAAAAATCGAAAATAATCGAAAAATCAAAAATTATTAATCGGATGCATTTTTTAACCAATCCTTCGTATTTTATATTGAAACATCTATACAAGTATATAAATAGACAAATAACCAAATATATATAAACACACACACACACACACACACACACACACACACATATATATATATATATATATATATATATATATATATATATATGTATATATATATATATATATATATATATATATATATATATATATATATATACATATATATATATACATATATATATATATATATATATATATACAATATATATATATATATACATATATATATATATAGATATAGATAGATAGATAGATATACATATATATAAGATCGTTTTCGCTAGGATAAATAAAATGTTAATTTTAAATCTAAATACCTATACAATGTATACAATGTATTAACACATCGTATGCGGGACTTTACAAGTGCAATTTACAATACACAAAATACATACATATGAAAAATTTTCATATACAAAATACATACATGTAAATTTTACAATACATTGTAGAATTACAATTTATAGCAATGTATTACATATATATAATATGATTTTTGCAAGGATAAATAGAAAGTTAATTTTAAATCCAAATTTATTTTTTTAAATCAACCTTCCCGTTCTGTCGTTATAATAGTATCGTAAATATGAAAAATCAAATAGAAATAGTAGTAGAGAGTTTTAATTTTTCACGTTCTGTGGTTCCGCATCGACTGGTGTAAAAACCAGTGTTTCTTTGTCTTAATTTTTCCAGAATCTATGTAGTAAACAAGAACATTCAGTTTCTTTTTCATGTGTTACTTTTGAACCCTCAAACAAACCATGTTGTTACACTAACTCGTACTAGTAAGTGACTCGCGCTCAAGTATCAATCGTCAGAAAACGTACTAGTACGTGTCCCGCTTACAATGTGTTAAGTGATTTGAAGTAGTACAAGATAACTAGTTCAAAAATTAATGTGTGCTGCAATATGAATAATTTTAAGTTTTGGTACTATTTGTCAAAATATTAGTATTATTAAAAACACCTTCGTGTTATGATTTCCTCCACTTAACTTGTAAACGTAAAAGAAAACATTAAATATTTTTTAACCATTAAATCGACACGAAATTAATTTAACAGAAAATTTAAAATATTAGTTACTTCTGTATAAACCAAACGTATTCTCAAAAAAAATTGTATAAATTAATCAATTTTATAGTAAAACGTATCATCCAATCTAAAAAAATTTGTGACAAAATTTCTTTAATTAATTTTCTAGAAACATTTTTTTAATCCCAGCAGTTCAATATCTCTTCAACTACTCCGAGAATTTTTAAGAAATATTTCTAGTGTATAAAATCCATCAAAAAGTATCTTTATTAATATGAGCTAAATTTAAACATGTGAAATTATATAAAGTTTTTAAGCACTCGAGTGCTTTAAAGTCTGCTAGTTCTTGAAAGTATTAAACATTTATTTAAAAATATAAATATCATAGCAGTATAATTTAATATATTCGCGATCTAAAATCACTTTAGTCAAACATAATAACGAGTGAAGTCATATTTTTAAAAATATAGAGATTTTTTTCTTTTATAATTTAAGCACTCGATTGCTTTAAAGTCTGTTAGTTCTTGAAAGTATTAATTATTTATTTAAAAATATAAATATCATAGATACATAATTTAATATATTCGAGATCTAAAATCACTGTAGTCATGCATACTAATTAGTGTAGTCATATTTTTAAAAATATGGAGATTTTTTTTCTTTTATAATTGAAGCAGTCGATTGCTTTAAAGTCTGCTAGTTCTTGAAAGTATTAAACATTTATTTAAAAATATAAATATCATAGCAGTATAATTTAATATATTCGAGATCTAAAATCACTGTAGTCATACATACTAATTAGTGTAATCATATTTTTAAAAATATAGAGATTTTTTTCTTTTATAATTTAAGCACTCGATTGCTTTAAAGTCTGCTATTTCTGAAAAGTATTAATCATTTATTTAAAAATATAAATATCATAGATGTATAATTTAATATATTCGAGATCTAAAATCTCTGTAGTCATACATACTAATGAGTGAAGTGATATTTTTAAAAATATGGAGATTTTTTTTCTTTTATAAT
>CM063501.1:66333382-66360882 GCA_032207245.1 Pardosa pseudoannulata
AGTCTAGACATTTCATATAAAAATCATGATATGTTTAAAATGTTTTCACTTTCTTTTGTATATTGCAACAAAATATTTCAAGCAATGTCTGTTATATATCTAATAATTGTTTACAAGTATATAACCTTTGAAACAATATCACACTAGAGATTTTACAAAACTAATTTATTTCAAATTATACATTAAGTTATATCGTAATATAATTTTAATGAAAAGGGTAAAAGTATTATCGTCATATTCATTAAGTCGTACTTATCAATCCGTAACTTATATAAAAATTCTGGTTTTTTAAATTTTTATATTGTAAACATATTATTTTGAACAATGTTGTTATATTAAGGCTTAGTTAAATTTAAAATTTAATTTAGTTTTTTTTTTTAGTTTGTGAATAAAAAAAACTGTATAAAGTATTTTGTTGAAGAGTCGTCCAAATAGAAATAAAATAAATAATTATGATGGAAGTCTGATGGTTTCATTTGCTTGCTTCTTGTAGCTATTTTTATTATTATTGTTGTTTCATATTTATCCTAGCCTCAATAATTCAAACTTAAGACGTGTTTGTTAGTTAGAATTTGAAAATCTTTGGGTATTTTTGTTAATATCTACACATGTTTAATTCCTATTGTCATAAAATACTTCTGGGTGAAACAATTCTCACAGTTAACACTGAAAACAGCTACATGAAATCTCTTAATTTGAAAACTATAAAGAGCTGAATCTCAGTTCAGTGGACACGCCAAGCGTGGGCGATGTCACCGAATTCTAGAACCCAATTATCTGGCAAACCTTGCTCTATTTTTCTTTTCTTTCTTTTTTCTTTTTTTTTTTTAATTTGTATTCATCTTAATAAAATTTCAAACCTTTTTTTGTTCAAAATATGCTTAGAAATTGGGTATTAACTTAATATAAAGCGAAGCACAAACTGTAAACGTCACTTGGTGATAATTTGGCAATCACTTGTACAAAAATAGAATGAAAAACATGGCGGTCAGCCCCCGGAACTGGGATTCTACCCTATAAAGCACATTATTTTAAGTTCTATTTAAAACATACAAAACTTTTAAAATCATAATAAATGGTTTAAAGAGAATATACAAAAATTTTAAATACCATTAATTTTATACATCTAAAAATCGTACATATATTAAATATTAACCTACTTTATTTACAGTATCTGATAGTTTCCCCTGTCATAATAGAAATCATTGTTTCAGAATTGTTTTCCTTTAATCTGAGTAAGTATTTTATTATCACTTACCGATTTATAGTCGCACATATTGTTTTCCATATTTCTTATACATTGATTTATTAAATATGTTAGTTCTATATTTTATATATTAACTTTTATAACTTTTGTATAACTTAAGCTAATAACTACTCTAGAATTCGCATTTCAATAAGAATCTTCAGCATGCCCAAATTGGAATCCAAGTTTTAGAGTAGTTAAATCTTCAATCTGCATCTGATTTCTAACTTTCTGAATTCTTTGCTTGTCCAATTTCACAAACACTGTACAGCAGAATCTGACCATTGCATATTTCATTTGAATTTAATGAAAATTCTAGGCGTTTACTCTTTGAAAATTAAATTGAAAAATTAATTCGTTCTGTGAACGTTTCAAATTATAAAAGAGTTAGATAAGCAAAAGGACTAGGCAGAAGAAGAAATAAGTCATAAAACCAAGCAAACGAACATTAGCTGTAATATCTTTAACTAAAATCTTAATGCACAAACTTGTACTAGACAAAAAATTATTTTCAACTGTTTTCAATTTTGAAATAAATGTAATATATGAGATGATATTATAGAAAAAAATATCCATTTCATTACTTATACTTTAGTGGTTTTATTAATATATTAAATATATTAAAGGAAATTGTAATTTAATGCACATGGATAAGGTTCTATAGAAAAATACATACCTTAAACCAAATTCTTTATGACAGCTAAGAAATAAAATGTTAAAAAGAAATACAAAAAGTCTATTCTTTCATTTTTAGAAAAATGACTTCAATATTTAAAATTAAGAATGATTCCCCTTTAGCCAATTTAATAAATTTAAATGTATTAATTGAATTATTCTGTTTATCTAAGATTCAAAATTGGAAGAGAAAAAAAATGTTAATGTTAAAAATTAAAAATTAAATTCAAAATATATTTCAATTTATTTTTATTAATACAGATCATATAGTCTCCTTTTAACTATGACATTTATTGAATATATTCTATTTCTATGAATTTCGCTGAAGTGGGCGATTTTCTTTCTAATTCTTTTCAAAGTGGATGAAAATTCCTTTAGAATAAATCTTTTTAATAAAGGGCAACATCTGTTCTTTAGATTTCTCTTCGAGTATCCGTTTCAGATCTTTTCATTGAAATTAAACTTTTTTTATAAACATTTTTTATGAATGTTAGAGTGAGGAGTTTGAAATCATGCTCCATTCGTAAATTATCCACATTGTTGAACTTCAGAAGCATCACTAAATAATTTCTCAAGAAATGGGAAAATAATATGTTTAAAGTATCTAATGGTATTATCCGATATTGCTTTACAAGATATTATAATTGCAGGTTTAAAAATATGCGTAGAAAAGAAAAATAGTGGGGAAATAATGGGTTTTGTCTTTCGGACAGAGGAAGTATTTTATTGTTTAATTTTTTCATTTATAAATTGATGGTACATGGGTTTTTAGAATTGTTGCTATTATAGCACAAAGAAAGATAATTTTGCAGCTATCCTCCGTTTTATTCAATCAATTATTTTAATTGAGAACAATTCAAAAACAATTGAAAAGTTCCTATAATTTCAATTTAAAAAAGGAAACTTTGACTATGATTATATTTTAAAATTTTCAAAAAAATTAGGAAGGTATATTGTGAATGTTTTATCTTTTTGAATCATTAATATTAAACATTAAAACCACAGAAGTAATGTGTTTGAAACCAGTGTATGATAATTAAACTACTGACATTTTTTGATAAAATATTCCAAAGTCTTATACATACAAATAACAATATTGGAAAAATTGTGTTTTTTTCAGACAGAGAAACATTTTATTGTTTACTTTTTTCATTTATAAATGAATGTGACATGGCTTTATAGAATTGTTGTTATGATAGCACGAAAGAGATAATTTTGCAGCTATCGTCCGTTTCATTCAATCAAATATTTTAATTGAGAAAATTTCAAAAACATCATTTACGATTGTGGAAAGTTCCTATAATTTAAAACTAAAAAAGGAAACATTAACTATGATTATATTTTAAAATTTTCAAAACAGTTAGAAGGGTATACTATTTGAGAATGTTTTATCTTTTTGAATCATTGATATTATACATCAAAATCGCAGAAATAATATGTTTGAAACCAGTTTAAAGATAGTCAAACTACTGACACTTTTCGATGAAATATTCCAAAGTCTTATACATACAAACAACAATAGTGGGAAAATTGTGTTTTCTTTTTCGGAGAGAAAATCATTTTGTTGTTTACTTTTTTCATTTATAAATGAATGTGACATGTGTTTTTAGAATTTTTGTTATTATATCACAAAAGAAATAATTTTGCAGCTATGTTCCGTTTCATTTAATCAATTATTTTAATTGAGAAAATTTCAAAAAGATTATTTGCAATTGTGAAAAGTTCTTATAATTTCAATCTAAAAGAGGATATATTCACTATGATTATATTTTAAAATTTTCAAAACATTTAGCAGAGTATAGTATTGAAGGATATTTTATCTTTTTAAATCATTAATATTATAAATTAAAATCGCAGAATTAATGTGTTTGAAACCAGTTTAAAGGTAGTAAAATTACTGACACTGTTCAATGAATTATTCCAAAGGTTTATACATACGAACAACAATAATAGGAAAATTGTGTTTTGTTTTTTTTTTTGGTCAGAGAAAGCATTTTATTGTTTAATTTTTTCATTTATAAATAAAAGTGAAAAGGGGTTTTAGAATTGTTGTTATTATAGCACAAAAGAGATTATTTTGCAGCTATGATTCATTTCATTTAATCAATTATTTTAATTGAGAAAATTTATCAAAAAGATTATTTGTAATTGTGAAAAGTTCCTATAATTTAAATCTAAAAAGGAAACATTGACTATGATTATATTTTAAAATTTTCAAAAATGTTAGGAGGGTATATTGCGAATGTTTTATCTTTTTAAATCATTAATATTATACATTAAAACCGCAGAATTAATTTGTTTGAAAATAGTTTAAAGATAGTAAAATTACTGAGACTTTTCGATGAATTATTTCAAAGTTTTATACATACGAACAACAATAATGGCAAAATTTTGTTTTGTTTTTCGGACAGAGAAAGCATTTTATTCTTTACTTTTTTTCATTTATAAATAAATGTGATATGGGTTTTTAGAATTGTCATTATTATAGCACCAAAAGAGATAATTTTGCAGCTTTGTTCCTTTTCATTCAATCAATTATTTTAATTGAGAAAATTTCAAAAACATCATTTACAATTGTGAAAAGTTCCTACAGTTTAAATCTGAAGAGAAAACATTAATTACGATTATATTTTAAAATTTTAAAAACGTTCAGAAGTTATACTATTTACGAATATTTTATATTTTTGAATCATTAATATTAAACATTAAAACCGCAGAATTAATGTGTTTGAAACCAGTGTATGATAGTTAAACTACTGACATTTTTTGATGAAATATTCCAAAGTCTTATACATACAAATAACAATATTGGAAAAGTTGTGCTTTGTTTTTCAGACAGAGAAATATTTTATTGTTTACTTTTTTCATTTATAAATGAATGTGACATGGGTTTTTAGAATTGTTGTTAATATAGCACGAAAGAGATAATTTTGCAGCTATCGTCCGTTTCATTCAATCAAATATTTTAACTGAGAAAATTTCAAAAATATCATTTACGATTGTGGAAAGATCCTATAATTTAAATCTAAAAAAGGAAACATTGACTATGATTATATTTTTAAATTTTCAAAAAATTTAGGAGGTTATACTATTTCTGAATATTTTATTGTTTTGAATCATTAATAATATGCATTAAAACCGCAGAATTAATATGTTTGAAACCAGTTTAAAGATAGTAAAACTACTCACATTTTTGAATGAAATATTCCAAAATCCTATACAAAGAAAAATAATATAAAATTGTGTTTAATTTTTCGGACAGAGAGAATTTTTTTATTGTTATTAAATGAATGTTCAATTTTTTTTAAAATTGTTGTTTTAAATTAATTTTTTTAATTCAAATCATTATAATTGTGAAAATTCAAAAAGATATTCAACCATTGTAAAAGTTTAAAAAATTTCAAAATTAACATTAACTATGAATTTTTAAATTTTTAAATATTAATAATAAACATTCGCAGATATTTTTGAAACCATTAATTTATGTTAAATCAATTACGAATAAAATAAAATTGTAGTTTTGTCTGTTCAATGAATTTTAAAAATTTAAATAAATAATTTTTTAGAATTTTATAAAATTCAAAGAGAGTAAATTTATTTTTTATCATTCAAAATAAATGGGAAAATTGCACATAAGCAAAAAATTCTAAGCTATATTCTTTTAAAATTCAATCATTATTTTTGAGCGTTTATGTCATTTTTAGACATATTTTTATTAAGTCATCTTAAATTTAAATACTAAAAAATAGGTAAAATACATTTTTTTTCATTAAAATTATTTTTAACCGCATAATATATTTATAAATTATTTAAACATCACTGATTATATTAATACATTTTTTCAACATGATATTATTTGTTTTTTTTATATGCATTAACTTATATTATAATATGTGACATTTTATTTAAAAATTATTATTTTTGTTGAATGAAAACTTTATAGATATTAAAACAAATTTTTTATAAAATTCAAAAGATATTTAATAATAAATATTTTTTTAATTTATAATTTTAAAAATTAAGAATTTTTGCGAGTTTTTGTTTTTATATAAAGAGTAAATCGATCGTATTAATCATTTATACCGATAAAGTATATAAAACTTGTATATCCTATAGTAATATAAATATTCAAAGTTATCTCAACAACTATAAATTTTTTTTTAATGTAATTTTCGATATATATTAAAACTGTGAAATTTTTAACTTAATTAAATTCGAGGACAAATAAAATTCGTACAGTAAGCAGATCTTATACTTATCCCCATAAACTAATTCATTAATGAACTAAAATTAAATTCATAAATATTATTCAAAAAATTTTCATTCACTTCTTGTTACAACTTTATTTATTTTTTTATATCTATCCTAGGTCGCAATATTCATATAAGACAGCGATAAAAATTTTTTAGCAATAAATTCCTAAACAAATTTATAATCAATTATTTTCATATCACCCATTCACGCATGTTTCACTAAACTTATTAATTTCAAATAGTATTATGAACTACATCAATTAATAAATAATTAAAATAAATTCTAAAAATATTTTTTTTCTTTTCATTAATCTTTATTTATTTATTTATTTATATTATTAATCATACAATATCAGACACTGATAAAACGAACTTATTTGGCAATAAATATTAGGACAATTAAATATCAAATTTTCGAGTATCGTTTGTTATGTTATGTTACACCAAACTTTAAAATTGGATAATTATTTGACGGGCTACATCTAGTTAAAAATAAATGGAGAATAATTCTACCACCCAAAAGATAATTCATTCATTCTTGTTACAACTATTTATTTAATCCTTGTCCAATCATACATATCAGACATTTTAACGAGACTTAATTCAGCACTGAGAAACCTGATCTGTAAAATTTCGAGATATTTCTAAACTTTTAAGATAAATTCGAGGAAGAGAAAGTCACGGACAAATACGCATGTATCTTATTACTTATCCCGTAATATGACGGGCTACATACTAGTTAATGAATAAATGAGAAATTAAATTCTACCGCCAAAAGATAATTTCATTGACTTCTTGTTACAACTTTATTTATTTATTTATATCTATCCTATATGTCGCAATCTTACAATGTTAGACACTGTTCTGAACGAGACATTTTTCAGCACTGGGATATTACCTGATGTGGACGAATTTGAAATGGACTCAAGGTCATTAGTATTCGAGAATCGCCCATTAAAGCTCACGCTATGTTTCACTAAACGGTTGATTAATTGGTACCTAATTAGTCCTATGCTAGTTAACAAATAATGGAGAAATTAAATTCTACCGCCAAAAGATAATTTCATTCACTTCTTGTTACAACTTTATTTATTTATTTATATCCTAGGTGTCGCAATCACTCAATATAAGACACTGATCGGAACGAGACTTATTTCAGCACTGAGAAATTGTCTGATCTCTACGAATTTGCGATGGAATCAAGGTCATTATTATTCGAGTATCGCCCATTAAGGCTCACGCTATGTTACACCAAACTATTGATTAATTGGTACCTAATTAGCCCTATGACTGGGGCTACATGCTAGTTAATAAATAATTGAAAAATTAAATTCTACCTCCAAAAGATAATTTCATTCACTTCTTGTTACAACTTTATTTTTTTATTTCTATTAATCCTAGATGTCACAATCATACAATATCAGACATTGTTCCGAACGAGACTTATTTCAGCACTGAGAAATTGCTTGATATGTACGAATTTGCAATGGAATCAAGGTCATTAGTATTCGAGTATCGCCCATTAGGGCTCACGTTATGTTACACCAATTGATTGATTAATTGGTACCTAATAGCCCTGTGACGGGCTACGTGCTAGTTAATAAATAATTGAAAAATTAAAGTCTACCTCCAAAAGACAATTTCATTCTCTTCTTGTTACAACTTTATTTATCTATTTATATCAATCCTAGATGTAACAATCATACAATATCAGACACTGTTCCTAACGAGACTTATTTCAGCACTGGTAAATTGCCTGATCTGGACGAATTTGGGATGAACTCAACGTCATTAGTATTCGAGTATCGCCCATTAGGTCTCACGCTATGTTACACTAAACGGTTGATTAATTGTTACCTAATTAGCCCTATATAATTTAGAGACGTACTTAAAAACATACACTTTACGAATTCACGGATGTTAAACAAAAGTAAATTTCTTTAAATTCTTGTTAAATTTAAATTTATTTATTTATATCCTAGTGTCGCAATCATAATATACATTTATTAAAACTATTTAACTGGTAAATTTGATCTTGAATTTATGATATTTAGTATTCGAGTATATTATACGCTATGTTACAAAAACATTGATTAATTGTATAATTAGTTAGACATGCTAGTTAAAAATAATGGAGAAATTATTCTAAAAAAGATAATTTCTTTACTCTTGTTACAAAATTTTATTTTTATTTATATCCAATGTCGATATAAAAAGACATGTTAAAAAACAACTGGTAAATGATCTTAAAATTTAGAAATATAAAAATAAGGGCTCACTATGTTAAGAAATTTATCAATAATTTTAATAAAATCGTATTTATATTAGTGAGCATGCTATTAATAATATAGAAAAATTAAATTTATAAAAGATATTATTCCTTCTTGTTACAATTTATTTATTTATTATATCAATCCAGATGTCATAATAATACAATATCAGATTTTAAAATTTCAGCACTGGTAAATCCTGATCTAGAATTTATGATAAGTCATTATATTCGAGTATATGATATTATGTTAAAATACGGTTGATTAATTGTTACCTAATTAGCCCTATATAATTTAGAGACGTACTTAAAAACATACACTTTACGAATTCACGGATGTTAAACAAAAGTAAACCAAAGTTCGATTAAATTGACATTTAAAATTACTGTAAAGATGATCTCGATTTTATTGAAATATAAAACCTTCTATGCTTAACTTTTTTAATTTGATATTTGTGATGTTATTTCCTGTGACGAAATAAATTCATATTAGAATATAAACTGCAAGATTTATTCACATTGTAGATATAGATGTTTATGTAAATCTTTATTTACTTTAAATTTTTAGTGTTTTCTTTTTTATTTACAAATAATGTTATGCTATATATAAAAGACGTGTAACAATGTTAAAGAAAGATACAATGGGAAAATAAACATTTTGTATAGCAAAGAAAAATTTATGAGGAAGAAAATATTTCTATGAAATATTTTTATCAAAATATTAATAAAATCTGTATTTAAATATTAGGATTCTGCTTATCGATATTAAAATTTCTTAGAATAAACATATTATATAATAATAGCCTAAATTGTATAAATTATGAATATAAAATACAATATATTGGATTTTTTTATGAGTGGAGCAAATTTAAATATTCGAAATAAAAAATCTAATATGTAAATTATTATTTTTAAAATTTATTTACAAAATTAAAAGTAAATTATCTTTTTCCATAGATCCGATTCTAAAATAAATTAATGAATATTATCACAGGGAAAATATGTCATATTAAAATGAATATCTTTTGATTTAAAGATATATAATTTTAAGAGAAGGGATAAATTTATAATATAAATAAATAGATAAAAATAACAATTTTTTATTGATATTTATAACCATCTCCTTTAATCATTTATTTTAGATTTTTTAATTATCTTCTGCATTATTTCATACGGTTTATCACTAAACTTAGATATTATGTAAAATATTTTCTTTAATATTTGGCTTAAATTATAGATTAAGTATATATGGGATAATTTTAATCGATTATTTTTTTGTTAAATTTGCTCAGAAAAAAACAAATATTTTTTATGTATAGTACTTTACAATCTGGAAAATTAAAATTTTATGAAATATTATATTATAATAGAATAATTCTTAGAATATAAACACACTTAGAATATAATGTGTGGTAAATTAATATTAATATTATGCATCTATTTAATCTGAAAAATCTTAATGAAAGATTTACACAAAGATATATTTTTATTCTCTATAATGTACTAACTTTTTGGCAATTATTTATTCATTAAGTGGAAGCAAAAAATTGTAAAAATATTAGAAATGGGATAAACAAATCGATTGAAATTTTATCTTTATAAAGATATCTTTTCTTCGAATAATTTAAAGAATATTTTTTTCCAAAAGAGAGCACATTATGACTGATTTGAATATTATTAATATCTCTGAAAAATGAATTGCCCAGCTTCGCCTTCAGAATACTTCTGAGAAAGTTTAATTTAATTCAGACCAGGGATAAGGACTTTGAATAATATAAAAAAGTATGAAATCTGGAATATTATTTATTGATATTCATTAAATCCACACAAAATTATTATTATATTAAATATTTATTTTTTTCCAAAGAATTTTATTAAATTGTACTTCTACGATTTGCTTTGCTATATTTAATTTCAATTTACTCATGTTAAATTCGCCACTAGAAACAGAATATGCATGTGAATTGAATAACATAAAAAATAATATTAAAAAACTTTGAATAATATAAAAAAGTATGAAATCTGGAATATTATTTATTGATATATATTAAATCTGCATAAAATTATTTTTATATTAAATAGTTATTTTTTTCCAAAGAAATTTATTAAAATGTACTTTTATGATTTGCTTTGCGATATTTAATTTAAATTTTTTTCTTTTTAAATTAGCAGCTAGAAACAGGGTATGCAGGTTAATTGAATAATATAAAAAATAATATTAAAAACTTTGAATAATATAAAAAAGTATGAAATCTGGAATATTATTTATCGATATTTCTTAAATCCACAAAAAAATTATTTTTTTATTAAATATTTATTTTTTCCAGGGAATTTTATTAAACTGTACTTCTGCAATTTTCTTTGCGATATTTAATTTCTATTTACTCATTCTAAATTAGCAACAAGAAACAGCATGTTAATTGAATAATATAAGAAATAATATAAAAAACTTTGAATAATATAAAAAAGTATGAAATCTAAAATATTATTTATCGATATATATTAAATCCACATAAAATTAATTTTATATTAAATATTTATTTTTTTTTTTAATTTTATTAAAATGTATTTTTACGATTTGCTTTGCGATATTTAATTTCAATTTACTCATTGTAAATTAGCAGCTAGAAATAGGGTGTGCATGTTAATTGAATAATATAAAAAATAATATAAAAAAAACTTTGAATAATATAAAAAAGTATGAAATCTGGAATAATTTTTATTGATATTTATTAAATCCACACAAAATTATTTTTATATTAAATATTTATTTTTTTCCAAAGAATTTTATTAAAATGTATTCCTACGATTTCCTTTGCTACATTTAATTTCAATTTGCTCATTTTAAATTAGCAACTAGAAACAAGGTATGCATGTTAATTGAATACTATAAAAAATAATATAAAAAAACTTTGAATAACATAAAAAAGTATGAAATCTGGAATATTATTTATTGATATTTATTAAATCCACACAAAATTATTTTTATATTGAATATTTATTTTTTTTCCATGGAATTTTATTAAAATGTACTTCTACCATTTGCTTTGCGCTAATTAATTTCAATTTGTTTAGTTTAGATTAGCAACTAGAAACAGAGTATGCATGCTAATTGAATAATATAAAAAATAATATACAAAAACGTTGAATTATATAAAATAATATGAAATCTGGAATATTATTTATTGATATTTATTAAATCCACGGAAAATTATTTTTATAATAAATATTTACTTTTTGCCAGGGAATTTTATTAAAATGTACTTCTACAATTTCCTTTGCTATATTTAATTTCAATTTACTCATTTTAAATTAGCAACTAGAAACATTGTATGCATGTTATTTGAATAATATAAAAAATAATATAAAATAAACTTTGAATAATGTAAAATGTATGAAATCTGGAATATTATTTATTGATATTTATCAAAGTCACAAAAAAATATTTTTATATTAAATATTTATTTTTTTCCAAAAAATTTTATTAAAATGTACTTCTACGATTTGCTTTGCTATGTATAATTTCAATTTGCTCAGTTTAAATTAGCAACTAAAAACAGAATATGCATGTTAATTGAATAATATAAAAGTTAATATAAAAAACTTTGAATAATATAATAAATTATGAAATCTGGAATATTATTTATTGATATTTATTAAATCCACAAAAAATTATTTTTATATTAAATATTTATTTTTTTCCAAAGAATTTTTTTTTTAAATGTACTTCTATGATTTGCTTTGCTATATTTAATTTCAATTTACACATGTTAAATTAGCAACTAGAAACAGGATATGCATGTTAATTGAATAATATAAAAATAATATAAAAATCTTTGAATAATATAAAAAAGTATGAAATCTGGAATATTATTTATTGATATTTATTAAATCCGCACAATTTTTTTTTATATTAAATATTTACTTTTTTCCAAAGAATTTTATTAAAATGTACTTCTACAATTTGCTTTGCGATATTTAATTTCAATTTACTCATTTTAAATTAGCAACTAGAAACAGAGTATGCATGTTAATTGAATAATATAAAAAATAATATAAAAAAACTTTGAATAATATAAAAAAGTATGAAATCTGGAATATTATTTATTGATATTTATTAAATCTACACAAAATTATTTTTATATTAAATATTTATTTTTTTCCAGGGATTTTATTAAAATGTACTTGTACGATTTGCTTTGCGATATTTAATTTCAACTTGTTCATTTTTAAATTAGCAACTAGAAATAGGGTATGCATGTTAATTTAAATTATTATCATAATACATTGCGTTGAATATAGTACTTCTTCTAATTTGTATTCTAATCTGCATTTCACATCATCTATTTTAGTTTTAAGTGATTGAAAGCAAAATAATGTTTGAGGGCCTAAAATTCAACGATACTGTCAAATAAATACACAAAAGCCTTTATTCAATAATTACAAAGTTTTAACAAACTTATAATATAAAATAACACCAATTATAAAAAGATAGCCCCATTTATTCTATTCACAGGACGTTACAAAATTATTACATAAAATATTAAAGTGGAGGAAGGATCACGGGAAGGAAAATAACTTGTGCCACTGATATATGTGATGTAATATCTGCAGTTAAAAAAACTTAAAAGAAACTACAGTAAATCTAAAAATTGCAACCTTGTTTCATTTCCTGATGCAGGGTGTTAAACTGAAAAAAAAAAAAGCAATTAACACTAATAATTGAAATGGGTTCGAAAACTTTTCAATATATATCTCTCATACATTTCATGAAATTCTCAAGTATTAACTGTATAAAAAACCGTGTAATCTGTATTAGATTTCTATCATGTTTTGCCGAACGCTGGCCGATTGGTTAGGGCTCTGATCGTCGGTACCAGAGTTCGTGGGTTCGAATCCCACTGTGGCATGAATGTTCGTAGCCGTTCGGAATCGGCTGTAAGCTGTAGGTCCCGGTCTCATTAGCCCTCGTGTTGCAAAAAGTAGACCGTAACACTCCAAACCAAACCTCATTAGCCCTCGTGTACAAAACAGTAGACCGTATCTCTCCAAATCGAACCAAATCTATCATGTTTTTTAAAATTAAAAATAAGTAATAAAATAAATTGAATATAATTTATTTCTAGTTAGATTACCTTCGACAAATAATTAAAAATAAGTAATAAAATAAATTGAATATAATTTATTTTTAGTTAGATTACCTTTGACATATAAGTAAGTTAATAAAAATATTTATACAACACAGAATGATTATTCCAAAAACCAAAGTTAAATAAGAATATAAATCAAACCTACACTAAAATATTTAGAGAATCTTGCAGTATTGGGAAAACCCGAACGAAAAGTTGTTTATTTGTAATATATCCCAAGGCATTTCGGAATATCAGTTGTAGAAATAAAGAATAAAAATTTATGAGGAATAAAGTTACAGTTAGTCTAACTTTAACATTCACAGCCATTCATATGGTAAGCAGGACTTAGAACATATGGCTTTTATACTTTTGGTATCACTCTGACAGCTTTGATGCATGAAGGAAAACTGAGAATAGTTTGGGATTTTACCAACGACCGAAATGCTAAAGAAAGAACATCTTCAATCATCGATCTTTAGAGATAGTGATGAAAGATGTGCTTTCTGAAAGGATAAATATACAAGGAAATATAGTCGTAGATAAAAATAAAAATAATATCTTTCGCAAGAAATCTATTTTGAGTTGTATAGCATTTCCATTCTCTAAAAATGATAAATTAGTATTCAAAAATGCAAACTGGATGCACAAATTTTCAACGGTTAGCAACAGAAATTTATTATATGCAATCAGAGTACAATATGTTATATTTACGTATTGCTCTCATGTGCAGTCTTATAAATTCCATGAATCATTTTAAAAGATATGTCGAACCAAATTTATTTAGCAGTAGAAACAGCTTTCAGTTAATCTTGTTTTCTTCTAATTCCCATGCAATTCATAATTATCTCTGAAAGTTCAACATGCGAAGTTCATGTTGTTGAAAAAAACGATCACCCTCGTTTACCGATCAATTAACCCTCCGAGTGGAACAAAAAGGTGACCAAAAATATGCTAAAGGTTTACTGTGACAGTGTCCAAAACGTTCTATGATTTTTTCCTTCACCCTAGAATGGAATACGGGAAACCCACCCTCGTTACTGTCCCTTTACTTCCGATTATAAATAGATATATAAATAGATGTTATAGATTGTTAATTTTTAAAAAACATAAAATTCGTCAAGTCTCGAAGATCATCCCATAAGAAATACTGGATTCTAAAAGTACAAATAAAATATTCTTTGAGATACTTGTTTATATTTTGTTACGAAAGTCATCGAAGATATTTAAATGGTGCAATTAGAGATACATTAGAGTTACCGCAAACGAAATACTTCGAAATAGAGATTTACAAAGCCATTAAAAGCTATCAGCGTCTTTGTGCCTCAGGGGGTAAGGGTGCATCTCTCAATAAATATCAGTCATAGAGGGGTGCAGTTCCGAAACAATCGATCTGACCCTCCTACCGCAAAACTCCATGAGGGAAAGCACTGGCAAAAATGTACATTACATCCCTTTTCAGAGTGTTTTAGAACGTCGAAAATTGTACGTTTTGAAGACGTCATCGGTTTGGTGGAATTGTACGTGCGAACCGCTTAGATGGTTAACTTATTATAACGGATATAAATAATCCAAAACAAAAAATAATCTGTCTTCCTTCGGTTCGTCATTTTTTAGATGTGAAGAATAACATTCCATCAAATGGATACGAGATACATCGTTTACTGTGAATGTTGCACTGCACATATCAGAGTTTAGTTAGTATTGTCTAGAAAAAAAATGGCTCTTGATGGTTGACCTTTCAAAATCAGCCCGAACCTGACAGTCAAGGCAAAATAATCAGTATATTTAAACACTCTATCAGCATGTCAATTGTTGGTGAAGATGATCAATGGACGATAAGTTTGATTTTACGGTGTTGAGTAATGAAAGGACTTAAACGTAGAGAACACTTGACTATAAAAAAAGACGACAGCAATGATGAAGTTATAGGAAAGACTGAAGTTTATTATTGGAAAAAATACCCCAACAAGTGATTTCAGGCAAAGTATTATTGCTAAATTGTGACTACAGACCTGGCATACATCTTTGAAACTGAATTAGTAAAATAACCTATTAAGCAACAAAAGAAGGATTAATATTTATGAATCTATCTTACACGTGTAAAATATAAATAAAATGTGAAAAAATAAAAGTTTTATACCCACATTTGTATGTATAATGGTCCTTAGTTATAAGTAAGGAACACACTGTGTCAAGTAATTTCTCGAGTTGTTTGTTCAAATAAGAATAATTGTCCTAAAGAGTCAATATCTATATTATTAATTATGCCACATATTCATAATAATCCATAAAAGTACCCTGTCTTCATTAAACTCTACATTTATTCATTAATTTTTGTAGCGATGTCAAAAATATAATTAGAATTCATATACTTCTTCTAATAATTCTCTACACAGACACAAATTGCACCAATATATTTGAAACTGTCATAAAAATACCAAGCAACTGGACTCAATTCAGCCTCAATATACGAAGCCGGATTTCTTGATGAAAACTTCAATTAAATTTTTCAGCCGTGTTCCTGAGCTTTACCCACTTGTTATCCAACGTCAGACTAGAACAGTGACACAACGTACTTGCGACAGATCGTTGGAACGTATGCAAGGCGCCGGTAAGAGGTAATTCTCTTTTGGCATTATACCCCCAAAGCAACAATGGACATTCCATGTTCCCCGCAGACTGGCACTTGACCAGTTTTAATGTGACAAGAGACTGAAAGTTCACTGATTGTTTTTAGAGGATATGCATCTTACTACTTTTGTTCCATGATTGATATCATGCTTTTGTTCATCGAGATATCTTCCATATAATAAGAAAAAGAATGGAGGGACGATTCTTTTTTTCTTAATTCTGTTTTCTATTAATACTTTGTTACAATTTATAAAGCATACATGTCAGACGTAGTAGGGAATCCTAGATGAAAGCCTCTAGATATTATAATTTAAAATTGCCTCATACATTACAGAAATAAGACAAATTTGAATATTTGAGATGAATGAGAAAATGTTTGATACGTTCAGATAAATTTTGATTCTGGCTGTATGAAAAATATAAAAAAAAAGTTTACAAAATGTGACATACTAGGTAAAAAAAATTATTATTGCAGACATATGCGCCTAAGCACATATCTAGAGAGTGAACTAAAAGCTTTCTCGGAGGAGTTATTTATGAATTGTAAATCTTCCCACAGTAAAAAATTTCTCCGTGTGTTTACGTAAAATACATTACAGTTCTGTTTTATTATCAAACTTATTTCTCTAAAAGTTAACTCCAGTACTATATTACATTTACAATTCACGTACCATTGAAGCAATTGATTAGTGTCAAGTTTTTCAAATACTGATAAATAATAATCTATTGTTGTTATTTTAATCATTTAAAGAAAAAGGTATAATGTATCAAAAGTAAAAACCTTTTAGTTTTTAAGTTTTTTAACCATGGATCAGTCCTTTTTTACCTTAACCCTACTAACAAATACTCAGGTCTCTTCTAATATTCTTAGTACAGATACGACATTTATGCTCCGGCTTTTGTCGCCAAATTTTGCGGCTTTTTCGGGCTTTTTGCCTGGCGATGACTGTTTAGCTTTTACTACCCATGTATGCATTTACTGCAGCCTGTTGAGCACACGGCCCCCCCCCTCTTTTCCTTAATTTCTTGTATGTCCTTATTTCTTTTTTTAATGTTTATTAAAATGTGTGTATGTTTTATGTATTTATAGTTGTTGTAACAATATAGGAAGGTTGAGGGGGGGACCCCTCTCAAAAATTTTAAATTTTTTTTAAAGAATTTTATAATATCTTTGTTTTTATAAAAGCCATGTGGTGACGTCGATGTTTTTTTTTCTTAGTGATCTTTCAGAAAACGCCATTTTCTGCCGCCATTTTTGTTTAAATATTTATGTATTTTTTGTAGAATTATTGTAATATATTTGGTTTCTTAAAAGTCATGTGGTGCCGTCCATGTTTATTTCTTGGTGATCTTTCAGAAAACGCCATTTTCTGCCACCATTTTTCTTTGGCGACTTTCAAAAATGGGGTTTTATGCCAAGATCGCCAAGAAAAAAATATGGCTGCGGCATGTGTTCCATATCTTTAATTTACGAATTTTCTGTTTGTATAACTTATATTCATTACTTGAATTCATATTTTCATCTGTATTGCTTATTGATTATCAAAGTCATAAGGTTTATTAACCTCTAAATTTTGAATATTATTATGAAAGAGTATATTTAATTTTTAACATTGATATGGAATGAAATACAATTCATTTGCGAGCTGAAATGTAAGCGAGATTATTAGAATCAAGCTACCAAAAAAAACCAAACTACAAAATAATCATATTTAGCACGGGATATAAATTAAATGTAAAATGATTTTAACTTCGATAAAGGTCATTGTGTTAACACAGTCAAGATCAATCTGCTAGCACATTAAGGAAAACAATTTAATTTGAAATAAATGCCGAAAATACAGTTAAAATTGTATAAATATGTTAAATAAAAATACTATAAAAATTAACTGGTCAAATAAAACTAATCAAAAAGCACTAAGATGTACACTATGTAAATCACATTTTAAGCACCATTAAACCAACGTCTAAACACTGTCTGAATTCAGTGACTATAAATATTCCAATCATTTTATTATGTAAGCAAATGAACATAGTAAGTTTCAAACTGAAAAGTTTTCATAATAATCAGTGATTTTTGATTCACTATAATATAGGTTTTACTCTGTTTAGAATGAATTATTTTCTAAATCACTAATAAGAGTCTAAATATATAAGATATTTAATTTTTTATATAGAGTATTATTTTAAGAAATAAAACATATACATTAACTCATAAAAACAACAATATACTTACCCGCAAAATAATTGTTGATAGGTGTAAAATGAAAGCTTTTTCTTGTATATAATAGAAATTAATTATATTTTTTATTGTGTAAACTATATTTATATTAATACGAGCAATATATTTTATTTTACAGAATTGAAATTTTTACGCTTTCAATTTCTTAACAGTGTTTGATTTTACTCCCTGGAGCAAATTTCAAAAAGAACCTATTTACATAAAACAGTATAACATGGTTAGTATGATGGTTAATACGGAGTATGTCTCCCGGACGATGCAATACAAGCGTTACAACACCTACGCATGCTGAGTATCAGATTATCAATCTGATCTTGGGGAAAATTACACCACTCATCAAGCAATGCCCTCCGAAGTTCCGATAGACAGTTGGGAGGGGGTTGACGGGCTGCAATTCGTCGGCCAAGCATGTCCCACACATGCTCTATTGGATTCAAGTCCGGTGAGTATGCTGGCCAATCCATACGGGTGATATCCTCCGATTGAAGGCATTTGTCTACAATGTTTGCACGGTGAGGTCGGGCGTTGTCATCCATATACAGAAATTCAGGACCCATGGCGCCCCGAAACAAACGTACATGTTGTTCCAGAATGACATCCCAATAGATGTGGCCTGTCATCGTTACACTCTGAACATGCAGGTCAGTTCTGGAACCAAGAATAATTCCTCCCCAAACGAGCCATCCTGTACCACCGTAACGGTGTCGTTGAGTGGTGTTCTCTTGGTGGTAACGGGTACCTGGCGCTCTCCATATGAAAGTCCGGCGAGAATCAGAATGTAAACTGAACCTGGACTCGTCGGAAAACATCACACAAGACCACTGTTGCGGTGTCCACAATGCATGCTCTCTAGCCCAGCATAATCCCAGGCGACAGTAAGTTGCGGTAAGGGGAACACATCTGACAGGCCTACGAGCATATAGACCAATGTTCCCTAAGCGTCTGTACACGGTCTTCCTTGAAACTGTCGTACCGGTAGCTGAAGAGAGCTGACGAGACAGGTCTGATGTTGTGCTCCGTCTGTTTCTTTTGGTAGTAACTGCCAAATACCGGTCATCATTCGGCGTAATAACTCGGAGGCGACCGGTGCTGTAACATCTACTCACATTACCATCATGTTTGAATCGTTGCCAAAGCCTGGAGATGACACTCTGGGCGATTCCAAGTTCCTCGGATACTTCCAGCTGGGTACGTCCACATTCCAGTCGTCCGATAATTCTACCACGTAAAAAAATCATCCAAATGCTTCCTTTGTGCCATAACTATGCGGTTATTGCACTGAAAGGCTTTTAAAGCGCTTGTGAACAATTTTACTTCTTTGCTACCATTCCTTATATACCCCTTTCATACACTCTCGTCATTGTGACGTACTATCCGCGCCATCTGGTGGTTTCCTGCAATTTGCATATTCTTCTTCAAGATATTTGTGATAATTCTACAGGTGAAATTTTTATTTTAGAGCTCAATTTCTGTGTGATTCTGAATTATCCTTAATTTATGGACATGAGTGTATCAACACATCACAAGATTGAAAAGTTTTAGTTTACAGAAAAAAGTACGTACTTACATTAGTTTGAAATTAAAAATTTACGTTCTAATATTATATAAGTTCTAATAAAAATATCCAATAATACTTAAACCTCTCTTTAAAGCAAGGAAATTTCAAATTTTTCATGTATTACTATATAATTTTAAAAATATGTTACTTGAAATGCAAAAATTAATTTTTTTAAAAATCGATTGTTACTAAAGAACTTTTAAAATACTCATGCTGAAAAGAACATAATTTTATATCATAGGATGAATCGAAAAAAAACTGTTATGACAAATGTTTTTTTTTTGTCTCAAAAGGTGTCCCTTAAAAATATAAATCAAATTGAGTCAATATATTGACGCCAAACTCAATTACATCAAATTTTGATCTGTTTTCGTCATCCCTTAATCTTTGACTAATTTACCTGGCTTAAACATCCCCAAAGTTTACCTAAATAACCATTTAAAATTTAATCCACATCGGTCCAGACGTTTGTAGAATGTCTAGTTAGTATATATACATAGATACACAGAAATAGAACACTATTAAAAATATGTAATTAGCATTGAAATGTTCTTATAAACGTTTTCCGCTTTTAGGTTTTAGAGCAACTCAATTCTTAATAATTATTCGATATACTTATAACTACATTTTATATAAAAAATGCATTTAAAACTGATTTAAAAATGGAGAAAAAACTTGAATCTCAATTTTTAAACGTTCAACTTTTAATTGTTTTCTCATAGAGAGAATCAATAATACTGTTGAATTAAATATATAAGATGTTAAGATCTACAAGAAAATAATTTAATAGAAAAACAAAAACATTTGCGTAAAAACTGAGTCGTCTGACAATATTCATTAACATGTCCCGAGTGAATTTTATATTGAGTCATAGTTTTCATATTTTATTATAAATTTATTATTTCCATAGAAGCAAAAGGGTATATTTAAGTCAAATTAAGTAATATACAATTTATATATAAAATTGTCTGATCCTATGAGAGATTATATTATACATTTTTTGTTATGTTATTGTATGTCTCTTTCAATAAAATGACAAATTAATTAACGGTATTTTAAAACAGCGTTAATTTATTTGGAATATAAGGAAATCCGCTTGGGTTTCGTTTGGTTTGGATGTCTGAACCTTTTATACAAGAACGTTAATGACACTAGGATCTGCTGCTTATAACGGAATCTGACTATTCAATTATACACCATCATTGATATTGTACCCACAAATTCCTGTACCAAACAGCAGCGACTAAGAATTCGTATACCGAACGGCCTAGTCCTATTTCAATACACAGTAACCAAACATTTTAGAGATTGATGAAAATAATGATTTTGAAACATTTGACAGTCAACAGGAAAATATAAAAAATAAACTGCAAAAAATAAGTCTAAAGTTTGATAACACGTATTTACGAAAAAACAGGTTTGAGAGAAATAGTGATTCGTTTCCACAATTTTGGCTCGATTATAGTGTTTACGCTTTGCATAGCTTTTCATTTGAGAGAAACATTTCGCATTTGGGGAAAAACTCTGCTGTTTTGAAGATCTCTCAACAAATGGAGAAGTAAGTATATTTCATTTTAAATTCAAAACTTTTTCTTTTATAGGATTATGCTATCCTTCAAAACTTTCAATTGTTCAAAAATTTTTTGGAACAACTGGAGTTTTCATGCCGTCCGTGGGATGCTTTCGAATATAAATCTTAAGATTTAGCCATTTTCATATTCGAAACTTTATGGTCTCATTTATATAAGAACTATATATATTAGCATTTCCTTGGAGATCTTACTTTTCCTTACAGAGTTATGTCTGTATTACTAATTTTTTAAAAATTGAGAGATTTTAATTCGAGGTTTTGTGCTACTTAATATTTAATATTATTTTAATTTAAAAAGTTTTTTTTTTATAACAAACGTTTATTATATGCATTTATGTGTCTATTTAATGAATACAGAAACATGCTGTATTAACAAATATGCTGTAGTTAATGTATAAGAAATTTACTTGTTATAGTTTACAAATACAACTTCATTCTTTACCTTCAAACTAAGCTTATTTATTACAAATTACTGAAAAACAACACAGTGTTGTTTTTATGGTTTCACTTGAGGAAAGACATTTATCTATATATATAAAAATGAATTTGTATCTCTCTGTCTGTCTGTACACTATAGACTCAAAAACCACGCATCCAATCGCCATGGAAATTTGGGAATTTGTTAGGTATATCCCTGGGAAGGTTTTTGTAAATTTTTAACGTTCGAAATTTATTCCTTCTCCCTTTTTCGAGCATTTCCTGTCATTATTCCAACATTATTTTCCCCGGTTAAACACAAACGATTAATTTTTAATTTATCGCATCATAACTGAGTGAAAGAATCAATAGATCTAGCAATGTGACGTCATCCCAAGTAATTGTTTTAAACGCGGTTTTCCTCGGTTAAAATCAAGAGATTAAATTTTTCAATTTATCGCATAATAAATAGGTGAAAACGATATTTTTCTATCATTATGACGCCATTATTTTAAATATATCAATTATTCATCTCTTAGTTTATATTATATAAACATCGTCGGCGTTGAATGAATGCGATTTAACCCGGAAATTGAGATATAAAGTGATTCACTTTCATTTCCATGCGCCTCAAATTGTAGCATTTTTATACGAGAACTTATTTTAAATTTAATTCTTGGTTCATTTTTACGTTACAATGAAATGTTTATCGACAATATTCTAACAGCCAAAAGTAGAAATTTCGGTGACTCTCGTGGGCAAATAAAAACCTATCATTTTATATAGTTATTATCTTTATATTCATATATGGTTGTCGATATGAATGTGTGTTTCTGTTTCATACAAAACTATGTGGTTTGTCCTGAATTTCCTTAATCTTGGGCAACATTTATTACTAGCAACAAAATGAGCACTGTTGCTGTCAAAACATCTGTTTCTTATTCTACCACTTAATATGTCAAAATCAATTAACGTTGCTAATCAACCTACAGTAGTAATACAGTAATGTCATTTAGGGTTAAACGTATATTTTACTATAAAAAACTTTTGAGCCAATTTAATATAAGACACAAATTCAATTATAAAAACTGAATAGTGTTATAATACGCTTATGATAGAAATATATAAATATGTCGACGACTCGAACTGAACTGTGACGAATTTAGAGAGTTATGCACGAAAAAGAAATCTTTGTTTAAAAGTAATATATTAAGTTCACCGTAGCGAATTACGGGCACGCGTGCTAGTTTAAATATACAAAATATTCTTTTATACGACGAATTCTTCGTTTTCTGCCACTTCGTGTAAGTGAATTTTCCTGTAGAACCTTTCTCTCTCTCTCGTTTCCACACACACACATTATACAATTTTGAAATGATAAAACGTCACAGGGGCTCTCTAGGTGATTCTAGAAATCCATGTAGTGATAGAGTATACAGAAGGAAACCATTTCATTCATGTTAGTTCTTCCTGATACCAATAATGCCTCCCATGGTGACATATTTAACGTAACACCGTATATTCTTTGCCAAAATAATGATTATTAAGATATTAAACTGATTATTTGTACTAAAAATGTGTAATAATTATTTAGTAAATGTATAGTAAAAATTACTATATTACTACTATCTATTTAAGTCATTTTGGTTTTGAAATCTATAAATTTATATTTAAAATAAAGAACATGCATATAATCCTTTTATATACAAAGACACCTTAAGTTCGTGAACACATATTTAAATATATATATATATATATATATATATATATATATATATATATATATATATATATATATATATATATATATATATATATATATATATATATATATATATATATATATACATATATATATGTATATATATGTATATATATATATGTATATATTTGTCTATATATGTATATATATGTATATACATATACATATATATACATATATATATATATATAATATATATATATATTTATATATGTATTATATATATATTTATATTATATATATTATATTATATATATTTGTATGTATATATGTATATATATGTATATTTATGTATATATATATATATTATATTATATGTATTTGTATATATATATATATATATATATATATATATATATATATATATATATGACGATGATTTCTAAAGTTATTTTCATATTTTTGCTAAAATTTTATAAAAGTTGTAGTAATCACAAAAAAATGAGACATATTTACATTTTTTAATAGATCGTGGTATAGACTATATATTGAAAATATATGAGTGTGTATATTATATAACAACCTTTTTTGGATAAAACTGATACGTAATATAAATTATAAGCCTCTTATCTGGAAAAATGGAAGGCATTTTTTTAACCCTATAACGAACGGTGGTTTTGTAGCGAAACCACTGTTTTATATGTTTCTTTTTTCTACTTTTAAAGACTTATGAATGATTTTTTTAAACTTTCTATGTTTATGGAATTTTAAACTTACAGAAAATAAAAGCACTATACTTAATTATTTTTGCATTTGAAATATGTATGTTTACTTCATTTATCCAGAAAATTAATGAATTCAATTTATCTTCCTTGTGACCCCAAATACTTATATTTATCCAAATAACACTTAAAAAACTCTTTAGCTACTTTTTATTATACCCTTTTAATGATATTATTCATTGTTCTTCCAACCTAAATAAAAATTTAAATAAAAATTTTTCACATAGTATAAAGGGATGGTTTTGCATTTAAACCAGCCATCTAACTTTCTTCCTTCTAAAGAATGCACATATTTTCATGTTTTATCACATTTATGAGGTTCATAGATAACATTTTTAAAACTAAATTCATTAAGTCATAAGAAAATTATAAGTGTCCTTTAAAGATTAAGCATAGAGTACAACGTAAAAAGTAGAGACAGTAGGTAACAAAAATATACCATAAACACAACTCTCACGACAATGCATGCTTGCAACTATAATAATAGCAGTGACTGCTGTATCGACCTGTGGTCTTACCACATAACACTTGTTTTTGTAATAATGCCTTGAAGAAACGTGGTATCTTTTGCCTTACTCATAAAAACTTAAGGAGGCATAGGACTCATAAAGCTTCAAAACATTAGATTTGTTAAAGAAAATTAGTATTTTTACATTATTATTTTATACTATTCTTTTCTGAAACATTTCAATAAAACCACGTTTAAAAACTTGTATTATGAGGATTTAAATCTATAGATGATATTTCATCGAGATATAAAAATATATTTAAATGAACACATCTTTAATAACGTTCATTTGTGGAAATGACAGGTTAAATCGTATATTTTGAGAACATATTTATTAGCAAACAAATTCAAAACTATTATAATTACGGGAAATATGGATAATAATCGATATTTTGCTATATTTGTGTGAAATTTACCAAGATATAAATGATAAATAGAGATATGAATGTATGTAAAATTTTGCGAATGGGTATCCATGTTTCATAACATTTTATAAACATTTAGCCTTATATAAGTAACTTATTTATATTGTTATTTACATTCCATTTTATCTAATGATTCATGTCTGTTAATTACTGGAATTTACTATGTTGAAAACTCTTAAAATATATTTTCTCTTTATGCTTGGGATAAATTTTGAATAATTCAATATTTTCTACCAAATAATCAATTGAAATATTTAACATTAATAAAGAAACAAGCACTAATCAATGCCAAACTAACAATTATCTTGCTTACTTTGTAAAAATATATTTTAATAGTATTCCTACAAAATAAATTTTGTATCAAGTCAAAAACTATCCATAATGTAAAGGTAAAATCAAATGAGTTACATCAAGACAAATAAAAGTTAAACTTTTATGTAGATTATTTTCCGCGCAGTGAGCTTTATGGGCCTTGCGTGTGCTTAAAAGACAGACAAATGTGTATACAAACTATAAGGAAAAGACTTAGTCATTATGTTGCACACTTAAGATTTTAGACACAAATATATAAGGAAAATTAAATTTCGGTTCAATCAAACTTTTGTTGGCAAATCAAAAGAAATAAACTAAATTATTATAACTATCTTACATAGACTACTTTTATGTGAACCAGAAAGTGCTATGCATACAATTGAAATTTTGGTACAAGAATGCAATAAAAAAATATAAAATCTACTTAAGAACTCAAGTGAATGAATCGACTGACATCAATCTTAACAATCACATCTACCGTAGGAATGCTCTCACGTGACATATTACAACCGTAAAACGGGGTCAATAATGATAAAAAAGAATTTCTGTACCATCCCGAGGAACCGGTCGAAACTATGGAAACTTTCCAATGTAGTTACTAATTTTAAATCATCGTATATTGTAAGTTCATTTGTTTAATTGTCAACTGATAACACAGCAAATTCCTATGACGTCTGGCTTTTAGTTCTAACGTCATTAAAGACGTCTAGTCACCCTTAGTACTTTGCCCTCTGCCAAATTAAATCTAGATACACAGCTTAGAAGCTGTTAATTGTTCATTCCTATGCTCATCAATAATATTATTGCTGAAGTTCAAAGACCCCTTATTTTCGTTATATTTGTTAAATGAAAAAGTGCCTCAGTAATTGAATGTCTATTTTTGAAAGTAATTACACCATCTTACAAATAGCTCCGTAAAATATTTTCTTAATGATAATTTTAATTAAATATAAAAAATATAGATTTCTTCAATTGAATTGAGTATAGAAATATTTTCTTGCATTTTACCGTGGAATCCCGTACCTGTTGTACCTTTAAGAACAGTGCAAGATCACATGTACCTATAAATCTCAACAACTACTTTATTAAAAGATAAAAAAACTGACTAATAAATCCCCTACCATAAATAAAAAAATGATACCACTATTTAACACTTAACGATACACTTTAATACCCACGTTCCTTAACACTTAAATGGAAGACAATTTTTGGGACAAATTACACTTTATTCAAGTGTTTATCTCATAAATTACTCCACTAATAACGATACATAACGCAATATATCAAAACAGATACTAAAATCATTGCAATATTTAATTGATCATGCTTACTGCTTTTAGAAATATTGTAAATATTTCATCACTGCTTTTGTTACTCTTCAACAGTAACTCCAGTCTCGCAAGTTAGGGATTTCTCTTATAAGCTTTTAGATTCTAGTTTCTAATGCGAATAAAATTTTAGTTATTCATTGTATCATGAATAAATGCAGAGACGGAAAATAACAAAGAGCTTTTGACAATTTTACGAGACTCATATTCATAATTCAGATCACAGGTTCAAAATTTCACAGATTTCATCAAAGCATCAAAGTTAAAATCTAACACCTCATTAACGTTCTCTTTATAGATATATAGCATACAAATGAACTGTATAAATTCATTTGTATGCTATTTTCAGCATAAATAATCCGACTTTTCAGTAGAGGAAACATAGCATTTTCAGTATCCATCTTACAGATAACAGCTACAATCCATCGA
>CM063501.1:66365882-66423382 GCA_032207245.1 Pardosa pseudoannulata
AAAGACACTTTAAAATTAATGCATGCAAAAAAATTTTAAAGGACATTTTTATGCATCACAAACCTTTCCATACGTAAAGAAAATAAGCTTTTTCAATTATTTGTTAAAAAATCAATTTAAAATCATAGTTCACTTATAATGCTCATTTATCGTTAAAATGCACAATGATTTTATAAAAGTAATGGATAAATTCGTATTTAGCGGTTAAAGAAATCAAACACAAACAGCCAATCCTTTTGTAATCAAGATTTATCTTTACTACTCAAACTCACAATAACTCTGGAAAAGCAATTAATGCACATAATCGTAATGGATAATTTTATGCCTCTAGAAAACCTTTCTGCACCCAAAGAGAGATAAGAAAATAACCATCAAGTGTAAAGTCGAGTTATATTTCAATTTAATTTAGCTCTTCGGGAAAGAACAATACAGACAGAGCGGGCAACAAAGGAAATGTAATACAAAGGCATTTACCAGAAAAAAGGACCTCGAAAAATCTTTTCTTCTAATTCTTTCTAAATTGCTTCGGTGGTTTTAAAGAGCACCTATTTATGCTCTAACTAACAGTTGTTGTTGACAGTGGCAGGGTGCAAAACTTCGGATTTTTTTGTCCGTGAACTATTTGTCTCTTTTACTTTTTCAGGGGACACGGTAATTTTTCAACAATATTTTTGTTTTTAAAACTGCTATAAAAATTGTGAATATGATGCATTTAGTTTTCATCTAGGCATATAATCTAAAAAAATTGTTTTTATCTATACATTTAAAAGAAATTTAAAAATTAAAAAGTTTTGATTTTTTAAAACCCTTACTATATTTATAACAATTATATTATCCTTACTATTTTTATAAGTTGAATATAATAATTATATTACTACAGCTTATAAAAAAATTATAAATTTTTTAGAGGAACCTAACATTACAGACAATATAAATTTTTGCTGATAATTATGGTGTAAAACTGCAGTATATTAAAAAAAAATTATAAAATTTGTAGAGGAACCTAACATTATAGACAATATAAACTTTTGCTGATAATTATAATGTAAAATGACAGTATATTAAAAAATTATAAAATTTGTAAAGGAACCTAACATTATAAGTTTAATGTAATAATTATATTACTACAGCATATTAAAATATTATAAAATTTTTAGAGGGGCTTAACATTACAGACAATATAAATTTTTGCTGATAATTATAGTGTAAAACTACAGTATATTAAAAAATTATAAAATTTGTAGAGGAACCTAGCATTGCAGACAATATAAATTTTTGCTGATAACTGCAGTACAAAACTACAGTATATGAAAAAAATATATAATTTGTAGAGGAACCTAACATTACAGACAATATAAATTTTTGCTGATAATTATAGTGTAAAAATACAGTATATTAAACAATTATAAAATTTATAGAGGAACCTAACATTACAGACAATATAAATTTTTTCTGATAATTATAGTGCAAAACGACAGTATATTAAAAAATTATAAAATTTGTATAGAAACCTAACATTACAGACAATATAAACTTTGGCTGATAATTATAATGTAAAACGACAGTATATTAAAAATTATAAAATTTGTAGAGGAACCTAATATTATAAGCTGAATGTAATAATTATATTACTACAGCATATTAAAAAATTATAAATGTTTTATAGGGACATACCATTACAGACAATATAAATTTTTGCTGATAATTATAGTGTAAAACTACAGTATATTAAAAAATTATAAAATTTATAGAGGAACCTAACATTACAGACAATATAAATTTTTGCTGATAATTATAGTGTAAAACAACAGTATATTAAAAAATTATAAAATTTGTATAGAAACCTAACATTACAGACAATATAAATTTTTGCTGATAATTATAGTGTAAAACAACAGTATATTAAAAAATTATAAAATTTGTATAGAAACCTAACATTACAGACAATATAAACTTTGGCTGATAATCATAATGTAAAACGACAGTATATTAAAAATTATAAAATTGGTAGAGGAACCTAACATTACAGACAGTATAAATTTTTGCTGATAATTATAGTGTAAAACGTTTAAAATCTAACGTTTGTTTGCATAATATTATTCATAAAACTATAACTAAGTGCCCAAAGTCTGAATACATGCGCAAATTAGTCACAGACACAACCGAGATCAAGACAAATAAATTTGAAATTTCTATTTCAAATACAAAAAAAGTATTTATTTTAAATATAGGAAATTGAAGAAAAACTAAAGATGAAAAAACGTATACATGTAAATAAGATAATGTACAAAATACCTATATATTTATAATAACTATATAAAATCTAAAGGATATGATTTTAATTCAATTTACCCAGAAATCATATTGTTAATTCCATACGTAGCTTCATTTTATATATTATATAATACGTGTTTAAAAATGTAAAACTCTTTAGCATTTTGAATGCGTAGTATTAAAAATACATGAGAAAAGTAATTTAAAAATAACTGCAACGTGCAAAAAATTATTGTTTTCATATTTAAAAAAAGGAAAGACAGTTACGTATAACCATCAGATTAGATAAAACGGTTTTATTCAGTAGATAAAATTAAATAGTTTTAAATGTATTTTTGGTTATATCACTAGTGGAAAAATGTTCCGCCTGTCTTCAAATGACAGGGTATATTTTAAATTACTGACTTTATTATAAAAAAGTAAATAACTTTTCCAATATGAAAAATACAAATTTCACAAATTGAAGGCAGGTCAGATCAATAATTTGATCCAATGAAAAAATTTGAAATTTTTAACAGATTTAGGGTATTGTGTTCACAATAATATCCCTGCAATTCATCTGAGAAAAGAAATTTGTTTTAAATTATTTGACAAAACTACACATTCCTTAATGTCGTAATTTACTCTGGAGAATAATTTATACTTCCATGATTTCTGTATGCTCTAACTAACAGTTGTTGTTGACAGTGGCAGGGTGCAAAACTTCGGATTTTTTTGTCCGTGAACTATTTGTCTCTTTTACTTTTTCAGGGGACACGGTAATTTTTCAACAATATTTTTGTTTTTAAAACTGCTATAAAAATTGTGAATGTGATGCATTTGATTTTCATCTAAGCATACAATCTAAAAAAATTGTTTTTAACTACACATTTAAAAGAAATTTAAAAATGAAAAAGTTATGATTTTTTAAAACCCTTACTATATTTATAACAATTATATTATCCTTACTATTTTTATAAGTTGAATGTAATAATTATATTACTACAGAATATTAAAAATTATAAAATTTTTAGAGGGACCTACCATTACAGACAATATAAATTTTTGCTGATAATTATAGTTTAAAACTACAGTATATTAAACAATTATAAAATTTATAGAGGAACCTAACATTACAGACAATATAAATTTTTGCTGATAATTATAGTGCAAAACGACAGTATATTAAAAAATTATAAAATTTGTAGAGGAACCTAACATTACAGACAATATAAATTTTTGCTGATAACTATAGTACAAAACTACAGTATATTAAAAAAAATACAAAATTTTTAGAGGGACCTACCATTACAGACAATATAAATTTTTGCTGATAATTATAGTTTAAAACTACAGTATATTAAACAATTATAAAATTTATAGAGGAACCTAACATTACAGACAATATAAATTTTTGCTGATAATTATAGTGCAAAACGACAGTATATTAAAAAATTATAAAATTTGTATAGAAACCTAACATTACAGACAATATAAACTTTGGCTGATAATTATAATGTAAAACGACAGTATATTAAAAATTATAAAATTTGTAGAGGAACCTAATATTATAAGCTGAATGTAATAATTATATTACTACAGCATATTAAAAAATTATAAATGTTTTATAGGGACCTAGCATTACAGACAATATAAATTTTTGCTGATAATTATAGTGTAAAACTACAGTATATTAAAAAATTATAAAATTTGTAGAGGAACCTAACATTACAGACAATATAAATTTTTGCTGAAATTATAGTGCAAAACTACAGTATATTAAAAAATTATAAAATTTGTAGAGGAACCTAACATTACAGACAATATAAATTTTTGCTGATAATTATAGTGTAAAACAACAGTATATTAAAAAATTATAAAATTTGTATAGAAACCTAACATTACAGACAACATAAACTTTGGCTGATAATCATAATGTAAAACGACAGTATATTAAAAATTATAAAATTGGTAGAGGAACCTAATATTACAGACAGTATAATTTTGCTGATAATTATCGTGTAAAAAACAGTATTTTAAAAAATTATAAAATTTGTTGAGGAGCCAAACATTACAGACGATATGAATTGCTAATTATAGTGTAAAACGTTTAAAATCTAACGTTTGTTTGCGTAATAATATTCATAAAATTATAACTAAGTACCCAAAGTCTAAATAGATACGCAAATTTGTCACAGACGCAATCAAGATCAAGACAAATAAATTTGAAATTTCTCTTTCAAATACAAAAAAAAGTATTTATTTTAAATATAGGAAATTGAAGAAAAACTAACGATGAAAAAACGTATACATATAAATAAGATAATGTACAAAGTACCTATATATTTATAATAACTATATAAAATCTAAAGGATATGATTTTAATTCAATTTACCCAAAAATCCTATTGTTAATTCCATACGTAGCTTCATTTTATATATTATATAATACGTGTTTAAAAATGTAAAACTTCTTAGCATTTTGAATGCGTAGTATTAAAAATACATGAGAAAAGTAATTTAAAAATAACTTCAACGTGCAAGAAATTATTGTTTTCATATTTAATAAAAGAAAGACAGTTACGTATAACCATCAGATTAGATAAAACGGTTTTATTATAATAATAATAAATAAATTTAATAATTTTAATATGTATTTTTTTTATTTATAATGTAAAATTCGCCTGTCTTCAAATGACAGGGTATATTTTAAATTACTGACTTTATTATAAAAAAGTAAATAACTTTTCCAATATGAAAAATATAAATTTCACAATTTGAAGGCAGTTTAGATCAATAATTTGATCCAATGAAAAAATTTGAAATTTTTAACAGATTTTGGGTATTGTGTTCACTTTAATATCCCTGCAATTCATCTGCGTAAAGAAATTTGTTTTTAAGTATTTGAGAAAACTACACATTCCTTAATGTCGTGATTTATTCTGGGAAATAATTTATACTTTGATTCCTGTATGACACCATGTGAATGTTATACAGTTGCTTATGCTTAAGATTAATAGCATGAAATCTCTGTTAATGTGAAAAAAGTTTTCAGTTGGAAATATAATGTACATAAATAAAAGATTAACATCGGTGGTAGTTAGTTACTGAGAAAGAAATAGTTCTCTCTATTATTGCACTGGCATATCCATATTACACGATAAATACCTTTCAAATTTCGTTAAGTGGATTATATGTCATAATGGTATATTTTATATTATTTAAGTCCTTGAAATTGCGTTGGTTACTTTCCAAACATTAACCCATATTGTACCATACCAACTAAATATTTCTGAAAATTTTAAAACTTTATTCATAACATTAGTATGGTGTACCTAAGCATATAAAACCAAAATTTTAAAAATATATTTTAATTTTTTAAGTAATTAGCTGTCCTATAATTAGGCCAACGGTCCAATACACTACTAAAATTAAACAAGTATCACTTACATTGCATTAGGCTGATTCATAGGTGAAATTTGGGAAATTATTGAAAGCAAAGTTCAACATTACATTTTAAGCACACTGTTGTTGCTTTTCTTTTGCATTTCTTGAACTGGCATTTTTGGTAAAGTGTAATAGAAAAAGGATATCCGTTGTAGGATGCTAATACACAAAATTTATATCCAAATTTAACAGGTTTATATTTCATGAACATCTTGCAACTGGGCCTTCCAAAATATTTTACCATTCTTTCATCGATGGTGAGATTCTCAGAAAATATACCAGATTGCTTCAAAGCTATGCTGATTTTGTCATAAAAAAGTCGAATTTTACAATAATGATCTTCAGGATCAATTGAAGAATCATCGTTAAAATGGATAAAGTGTTTGGTGTCATAATACCTTTTTCTGGACCTAGCGTTACTCACTAATGTAGTGCCAATGTCTGGAGTACTACAAGTAACCTAAACTATGTTTAAAAAATAATAATAATAAATATAAAATTAAAGATTAAAAAATGACAATTTTTAAGGGGTTGCTAAAAATATATTTTACAATACAATATATCTTGATTTCTCAGTTTTTTTTTTTTTTTTGTTACTATGATAAATTGTGTCTATTTTAAAGGTCTTAATAAAATCCACTCAGAAAATGTGAATTTTATTTGCTGTCCTGTTTATAGGACAGCGGTCAAATATGGGTTAATCTTACTTTTAAAGAATAAATATGTCTTTCTTAATAAGTGTAATAATATTTACTATATTTAATAGTATTAATATTTTAGTACAATTTATAATCATATTGTTTTTTATACTTTCCATTTTGTAGCATGAATTTTTAAATAATTCGTAATCAATTACTTTATACTTTAGAAAATTCTGTCTAATTTTATTGCGCATGACGCAAGAAAATTGTTATTAAAAAAAAGTTACTCATTTGTTCTGTTTTTTTTTCATTCAAACTTCTTTTTCACACATCGTTTTTTTAGAATTGAAGTTAACTGTTTTTCTCCTATGTCAAGCTTTATTTTTTGAAAACCATAGTTATTATATTTATTTTGAAAATATTTTTTGTCTGTTTTGTATAATATCTTATTAGTATGATGAATTATTTAGTTCCCCTGTGCATTTTAAATCAACTAATTCTTTTAAATGAAAAATAATAAATAGGAATAACAACATATAGTCTGTTTAGGAAAAAACGTTATATATATATATACGTTCAGAGTGATCAAGGCATGGAAGACACATATTGGTTCATGTATAAAAAAAATCTTCATTGTATAACTTTTGTCTATTGCTATGCCATTAGATATCTTTTATTCCCATTTTGGGACGACAAGCGTAGAGGATGTTACCAGCCCGACTCCCAGCTCGGAAGTGCCTTTTGGCATAGCTTACCTAAACAAATTCCTCTTGTTTACTTCCCCGTCAGCTTCTTTACTTTGTATAGTTCCGGTCTAGGACGTATTTTCTCCTATTACGTTATCGTTAAAGAGTTCCAACTATTTTTAATTATAACTCGATTAATTCTTAACCCCCTATTTTAAAACTTTATACATACATACATATATATATATATATATATATATATATATATATATATATATATATGTCTGTGTGTGTGTGTTTGTGTGTGTATATGTGTGTGTATATATATATATGTATATATACATATTGTGAGAGTGTAGCTATGTTTAGGTTTGCGAAACTGATTTGCTATATATATATATATATATATATATATATATATATATATATATATATATATATATATATATATATATATATATATATATATATATATATATATATATATATATATATATATATATATATATATATATATATATATATATATATATATATATATATATATATATATATATGTATATATATATATATATATATATATATATATATATATATATATATGTATATATATATATATATATATATATATATATATATATATATATATATATATATATATATATATATATATATAATATATGCTTAATATGTTCAATATGGGACAAGGATAATTTTATTGTCGGAAAGCTATTTATCACTAAATAGTTTCTGCAGATGTACCACGGTAAACACCAACCTTAATTGAAACGATTCCAGGTGATAGCTTGTTGCATCGCTACCTGATCGCTACCTGAGTGAGACAATAATACCACAGCGACATTCCCAAAAATATAATAATTGAAAATAAATGAAAACTTAAAAACACTTGCTCTGTTTAAGAAACAGTACAAGTACAAGAAAAAAGATAAAAATAAATATTCATGCCTGTGTTAATCCCAGTAGTATGTGAATGCACCATGCAAACTGCCTGTCACATTAAATAGAACGTGGTTTTGAGTCCCCTACACATGCGACTAACTGTCACAATAATTCAAGGCCACGATTATTTCTGGTTACATACTGAAGAATACTGTTGGTTTCATACAGTTGCCTTCCATATAGTTTTGCTCTCCCACCATGCAGTTTTTGGCACTTTCTTCAGGTAAAACGATTAATAAAAAGAAGCCATTTATAAAAAAAGAGTATATAAAACTTGAAAGGAATATTAGAAACAACTTTTAAAAGGTGTACTTCTATGTGTGTTAGGATGTAGACAGAACGTTGGGACAAATGCATTGCGTCCCACTGTAGGTTCAAACATACCACGTAAATATTAATGATTATTAGCAATATGTTATCTGTAAACATTCAGTCATATTAAGTATTGAAAAGTTCTTGTTTTAACTCTATTGTATCCAAATATATGGGGTGTTCCTTAAAAATTAGGACGAATCCCCTAAAGAGAATTTAACTTTTCTGCATTCAGTTTTAAAAGAGAATTTGAAGTTGAACAAAATATATCCTATTCATTGGAAAGTAATTGAAACCTAAGTTCGGAGACTGTCTAAGTTTGAATTAATTAAGAATTTACGATCAATTAGAAAAGAAAAAGTAAAAATTTTCAAAGTTTCAGACACTGAAAAAGAAGTAAACAAATTTAAACTTTCTCTCCCTTCAATGAATGCTTTTCTGATGTTTGAAGAAGGAAACGCATCTGTTTCAGAATGAAAACTTTGTCTTCATATCTTTCAATAATATATATTTAAATTAAAGTGATTCTACCGAATTTTTATTTTAAAGTCCACTTTTAAAGTTCTCTTATACACTCTTACCGGAATACATTTAAATATAATTCCTTTTACAAACCTCTTTTATAAGCCAATTTAAACCTCTCGAATACACATCTATAAATTCTTCAAAGGCAATTCAAAGTAGTTGCTACTTTCTCATTAGAACTAGTTTTTGTTGTTGTTGTTGCTGATGCCACTTGGGCGAGCCAAGTACGTAGGTAAGAGGACATACGAGTTAACCCTTTAACCCTTTTAAACGTCACTAATTAAATAATTCTTTAGGAAATTTAAAGAAAATTTGTTCATAAAATGGTATCCATAAGCTTCATAAATATAAAATTCATAATTTTTATTTAACATTCACTTGGGCGAGCCAAGTACGTAGGTAAGAGGACATACGAGTTAACCCTTTAACCCTTTAAAGATCACTAATAAAAATTCTTTGGAATTTAAGAAAATTAGTTCATAAATGGTATCTATAAGCTTCATAAATATAAAATTCATAATTTTTATTTACATTCCTTGAGGGAATTTGTAGGGTGTTTAAAGTGCAAAATCCAGCCTCTCGTACGGAGCAAAAATACTCTTTAAAAGGTTTAATTATACTGGGAGAACAATGATTATTATAATAAAAATGTTATAATAAAAAAAACTAAACAATTTACAGCCTAAAGATGGCCGCATGGTAGGGAGCTGCTTTTCATTACAGGAATTTGTGGGTTGAAATACCACTGCAGGAATGAATGTTTGTATCCATTTGTAATCGTCTTTAAGCTGTAGATCCCGGTCTCATTAGCCCTAGGGTTGGAAAACAATAGACTGTAGCGCTTCAAATCAAACAACTAAACCCAACATAAACAATTTATAAGTGTTGTTTATATAGATACTTTTTATTTAGGGTCATAAGTAAAAAAAAATCTTATTGTCTTTTCGAGGTAAAATATGTTTAACCATATATATTTCAAATGAAAAAATAAATTAAGTATAGAACTACTCTATGTTGTCAGTACGGAATATCATAAGCATAGAATATAAAAACATCCTTCATATGTTTTTGAAAAGGGGAGAAAAAATTAACAGGTGGTTTATATTCGAAACCACTGCCCGTTAAAGGGTTAAAAGACACCAACATGAATTCTTTGGAATTTAAGAAAATTAGTTTATAAATATTATCTATGAACCTTATAAATGCAAAATTTATTTAAATTTTTCTTTACAATCCTTGGAGGGGTTTGCTTTAGAGGATATCACATAAGGAATTAAGGGGGAGGGGAGGTTAACTGCCAAACCTATCAACTTGTACAGCGTGCACATAACACTTTTTAAAAATTTCAATAAATTGGAATAACAATAAATAAGTGTTCTTAAAAAATTAAACAAATAAATAGTTTAACACTTTATAAGTGTTGTTTGAACAGATACTTTTGTTTGGGGTCATGAGTGAAAAACAATAGCGTTACTAACTTTCCAGGTACAACAATTATAAATACATATATTTCAAAAGAAAAAACAAATTAAATGTAGTACTGCCATTTTATGTAAGTTTTTAAAGTCAAAAATATAGGAAAATGGGGAAATAATCATATATCTCCAAAAATTAGAGAAAAAAATGTTTAAGAAGAGGTTTCGCTGCTAAACCACTGTTCGATAAAGGGTTAAGGCAAGGGGTGACCTTTCATTTTTGATGAACTAGGGGAAAATAACAAATTTGCTTAAGCGTTTGAAGCGCGATGGCTGTGTCAGAAAGGCTGTGTAAAACCCATATTTTTCTCTGATTTCAGTTGCAGAGATACTCTTAATTGTATTTTCTTTTATGAAATGTATTCCTTTAAACTTGCTTTAAATGGGATTCGATTTTCGCGCTTATGACCCCAGATTAAAAGTACTTACCAAAACACAACACATAAATTGTTTAGTTACATATTTTTTACGTTGTTTTAATGATAATTATTAATTGGTCCCGTAAAGTAATTAAAATTTAAAAAGTATAATTTTTGCTAAGTAGAGTGGGACTGATTTTCATATTAAAACCTTTCCCAACTTTCCCATTTCCCTGAAGAATGCGAAACTTCTTTTCGTCGATTTGAGATTTATAAGATTCGTTGATAACACACATAAAGAAATTTCATTAAATCCAAAAAAAATATTATTCGTGCTTGTCATTCTCATAATTTAGAAGCTTGGATCAAACAAAACAACTTCAGTTTTGTTCTGCCATTTCTAGAAGTATCGTTTTAAAACGTTTGACATTGTGACCAAGAACAAATTTTACATTCCCAGCTACCAGAACAACATGGAGATCTTAGGGCAGCTAGAGCCCCGAACTCGTAACTCTCCATTAATTAGATTGCTGGCTTTCTTGACTGAGCTACTGTGTCTTATTAAATCAAGTAAAAATAATAATCTTAGCTGAAAAAGTCAATCGCTTAATTGATCTAAATCCATCACTAAACTGATAATTCTAAAACTGTTTGTTCACTCAATTGGTAGACAATCTTTTTTAAAAAAATACAGTTGGTTCTCCTTCAAAAACACTTTATTAGCCATTGATTTTACTTCAAATTGAAAAAAATAAGACACTTAGGAAGTCAATAATAAAACTACTTTTTCTCTCTAGGAAAATCTCAGAAATAAAGTCTAACAAGATATATATTTTTTATTAGATAAATTTCTATAAATATTTTATAACAAATGTTTATATATTTTAACAAAGGTTGAAGGTTTTTTTTTCATTCTCGATCTATATAAAAATCCTTCTTTTCAAATAGCAGATTTAATATTAGGATATGAAGTAGCTACAATTAATAGAAAAACATTTGTAGACAATGTTAAATTTAAAAATTCGTTAAATAGTAAAAAATTCCCAATAAGATTTCTTCTAATTTATTACTTGATAAATTTTAAATAGCTTTTTCCTTATACCATTAACATAATCTTTATAATATTTAAAGAAACAGTTCTTGAATCTCACTTTTTAAAATATTTAAATTTAACTGTATTTCTATATCAAGCATAAATAATGCTTCATATAAACACAAAACAAAAAATTCTACAAAACATTTTATATTGAAATACAAAATATTTGAAATATAAAATTGAGTATTAAAAGTATTAAATATAAAATTGAGTAAATTATATAAAAATTGAGTTGTTTAATTGACTTAATTCACAATGTTCTTACTACAAAGCATAGTAAATAATTGTGTCCCTTTTTTACTGTATGCCTAACATTTATATATAAACAAGTTGAGAATTTTTATGACTTACAGGAAATATAATTTATTTTTAAAAAATTACAAACGTTAATAGACAATATTGAAAGACAGAGAAAAAATCATTTCACTTGGATTAATTTGTAGTCACAACTATAAAATCACGATATCAAAATAATGTAGATTTATTTGATAAGTCTAATATCTAATTTCTATGATACTGGCAATTTTACTGGAATACATTTAAATATAATTTATCTTACATAAGCAGTCAAAATCTTTTGAATACGCATTTAAAGATTAAGCTTAGTTATAATTTTGAAATTCCTTTTTCCTTTTCATGCCCAATATACCAGTTACGTCATTGGGTTATCTTGAGATACGTTATATATTTTACTTTATAGTCTCGGCAGCATTTATAGTAGAGATTAAGAAACTGTCGATTTTCAGTAGACTGCAGTGTTAAGCTCCAGTTGACTGATTCACATTTTTTGGACAAATTTCATAATTTTGAAATTATTTTGCATGTTTAATGCCAAACAGACCTCTTACGTCCTTGTGTTATATTTATATACTTATATATTCAACGTAATGTCTCGGCAGCATTTAGAGCGGAGATAGCGACACCGTCGATTGCAACGAGTAAATTTTCAAGAGATTGCAATGATACGTTTAGGTTGACTAACATACAAGTACTTCTCCGAGTTTAGACAGAGGACTCAAAAAACCACAATATGTTTAAAATATCTTGAGATGTAAAACAATTTGGTATGTTCTGCCTAAAGTATAATGCCTAACTTAAGTCCAGGTTGGTATAAAAGTGTACATTTCTCTGTTAGGGATTTTCTTCTAAAATAAAATAAATTAAAAATTAATTAATTAATTAATTCACTAATGAACAGCTATATTCGCATAACAGTTATTATTTTCAACTTATGGTGGGAATCTCATGTGCCAACAATTTAATGTAGACACCCCATGACTTCCTTGTACGCTTATTAATTTATATATAACCTTAATAATTTATATATAATATTAATATATAACCTTAATAATTCGATTGTATCATGGTTCATCAGAATTACCATTTGCAGTTCCTTAATGTTTAGAATTTACTTTCGCTTCTTAAAGTAAAGGGCTTCTCTAAGCACAACTCAAGTATTGCCAACTACGGGGTCCTGCAGAATTAACATTCTTTATATTGAGATTTCAACGTCATATAGACATTTCGATATACACCGAAATTTTTTTCGAATATATGACTTCTGTTATTTCATACAAAGAAGTAATAAAATATTAAATATTCCAAATTATTCTCTGCAAATATTTTTGTATTTAAAAAATAAACTCAAAATGCATAGTTTCAACTGAATGTTATTTCGTCGATCTCATTCTGTTAATTGTTGTAGAGCTCAAGCACTACCATTTGATGGAAACCATTAGTGTTAAAATCCGTTGTATAAGAATTTTTCGTTCTATGGATTATAGATTGGAATCAAAAATTGAGGTGCACAATTACTTGTAATAACAATCAAAAATTCAAAATTTTAGCATTCTTCAGCTAATCTACTTTAAGTTACATTCTGCAATGTTAGTACCTGTTACATTGATATTTTTTCTTTACATAAAGGGCTCATTGAAATCCAAAGGGAAGAAGTAAAACTCCATGTCATAATTATCTTAAATGTAGCATTTCAATATTCTACGGCTGTTTGTTTAGGATTTATGTGAGATACGTACGAGTAAGAGTCAAGCCGAAACTAGTCAAAGGTGATTCAGGGATATTCAAAATGGATAATTGAAGTTTTGAATTTAAATGTGTTTTTCATATGTATGTTGAGTCGTAACGGGGAAAGTAAAATTATTTCATGCATGATTGATTCAATAAAAGACAAATTGGTCATCTCCCTTGAAATCTGAACACTGTACTCTTTACGGATGACAATGTTTCCTTTATTTTGAAGAAGAATACAAAAACTTGAATGATAAAATAGTGCCTTCATTTTGTTAGAACCAATAAGTCACATGAAAAACGCCTTCTTACATTTCTTATTTATTGCTTACGACACTTTTTTGCTTGTATGTACTTAGTATGGAATGTATTTTTGAGTAAGTACCATTTTCAAGTAAAAAAACAAATTGTTTTTATCATTTTTTAGATGAAAGCTTCTACTTTGATTTACTTTTTAACACAATTTCCTGCAATATCAAAGCATATATCATATTGTACAACCTGCTTTAGTAATTCATCCTCATTTGTAGCTTGGGTAATCAGTGGTTAAACTTTCCGTTTTGTAAACCGCAGCTATCGTTTAATATTTATCGTGTTCTTAACTTTCAAGATAATATTTATGGAATTGTGATTAAAATAAGCAAGCCAAAATTGCAAATGTTCAACCCAAATTTTTTTTTTGTAATTTGTATTTACATAAAAACTATTGATAAAAACATATTTTTAAAATCTCTCTATTATATATATTTTTTTTGTTGATGTTAAATATTTAATTTTCAAAAAAATTAGCTAAAAATCGTCACATATAAATCAAAACGTAATAACACATTTAAACAATCAAACTCAATTGATTTTTTTAACTGATAACATCTTTGAACCTCCTGAAGTGTTAAAAACCATGTATCATATCATAGCATTTTATATTTTGATTCAAAATATATATGAGTAGTGTTAAATAGTAAAATTTCTTTTTTAAACCAAAAATGTTAATGAAAAAACAAACTTTAGACATTACATTGGCTGCATTTCTTTGATAATTTTTATTGATTTACGATGACTCTGCATAAGACATAATAGTGAAAAAAATATTTAGAATAAATGACACTCTCATGTAAAAAATTTGATACAAATCCCACTTTTGTTTTTTAATCATATTCACATGATAAAAACCTTATTAATTCATTTATTCTTACTTTTTTCCTTATACTTTTATTGAATTATTTTATATTAATTAAATTTATGAGTAAGCAAAAACAAACGTAGCATTTAATTTTTTATTTCTTTCGTTTCTTTTGTAGCACAGTAAATTTAAATCATTTTGTCAGAAGCTTCATAAGTTTGGTAACTACATTTGTATATTAAATAAATATGCCAAGATATAAACCAAGATTAAAAAAGTATCATTTTATACCAGTCTAAATTAATCTAGACATTTCTTTTAAAATTTATGTTTATAAGAAAAAACAAAAGTAATATTTGTTCTTACTTCTCTTCTGGTTCCTTTTTTTTTAATAGAGATAAGATAAAAAACTTATTAAGAAGCTTCACAAGTTTAGACTACAAATTTAGATTACAGAAAAATATATGCTATTACCCAAGATTAGAAAAAGCTCTTTTTTGTTCAACGCTAAATTAATTACTAGATATACTTTTTATTAGAAATGTATGTTTATAAATAACAAACAAATTAGATTCTTTAAAGTACTTATTTCTGTTCTGGTTTCTTTTGTTAGTTTACATTTAAAATCAATTCAGATGGTCAAAAGCTTCATAAATAGGGAGACTATAAATTTAGATTATATAAAAGAGATATATGTTAAGATATAACAAGATTAGGTAAGAAGCTTAGTTTGGAGACTACAAATTTAGATACATAAATAATATATGCCAAGATATAACCCAAGATTAGAAAAGTCTCTTTTTCCCTGTTTAATGCTAAATTAATTAATAGATATACTTTTTTTTAGAAATGTATGTTTATAAATAACAAACAAATGTAATATTTTTAAAGTACTTATTTCTTTGGTTTCTTTTGTTATTTTACATTTTTCAGTTTCTTCATTTGAGATAAATTAGATTATATAAAATAAGACTTATAAAAGATTAGGTAAGAAGCTTCACAAGTTTGGAGATTACATATTTAAATTACATAAATATATATGCCAAGATATAACCCCAAGATTAGAAAAGGCTCTTTTTCCCGTTTTCCAATGCTAAATTAATTATAGATATACTTTTATTAGAAATGTATGTTTTTAAATAACAAACAAATGTAATATTTTTAAAATACTTATTTCTGTTCTGGTTTCTTTTGTTATTTTAAAATACATTTAAAATCAGTTCAGATGGTCAAAAGCTTCATAAAAATAGAGACTATAAATTTAGATTATATAAAAGAGTTATATGTTAAGATATAACCCCAAGATTAGGTAAGAAGCTTCACAAGTTTCAAGAATACAAATTTAGATTACATAATTATATATGCCAATATATGACCCCAAGATTAGAAAAGTCTCTTTTTCAACTTTTCCAATGCTAAATTAGTTATTGGATATACTTTTATTAAAAATGTATGTTTATAAATAACAAACAAACGTAAGATTCTTTAAAAGAAAGTACTTATTTCTGTTTTGGTTTCTTTTGTTAGCTTACAGTACATTTAAATTCAGTTCAGATGGTCAGAAACTTCATAAATACGGAGACCATAACTTTAGATTATATAAAAGAGATATATGATAAGATATAACCCCAAGATTATGTCAGAAGCTTCACAAGTTTGGAGACTACAAATTTAGATTACATAAATATATATGCCAAGATATAACCCTAATATTAGAAAAGTCTCTTTTTCCTCTGTTCCAATGCTAAATTAATTAGTAAATATACTTTTATTAGAAATACATGTTTATAAATAACAAAAAAATGTAATATTTTTAACGTACTTATTTCTGTTCTGGTTTCTTTTGTTAGTTTATAATACATTTAAAATCAGTTCAGATGGTCAAAAGCTTCATAAATATGGAGACTATAAATTTAGATTATTTAAAGATATATATGTTAAGATATAACCCCAAGATTATGTTAGAAGTTTCACAAATTTCGACATTACAAATTTAGATTACATAAATATATATACCAATATATAGCCCCAAGATTAGAAAAGTCTATTTATCCCCTGTTCCAATGCTAAATTAATTAGTAAATATACTTTTATTAGAAATGTATATTTATAAATAACAAACAAATGTAATATTTTTAAAGTACTTATTTCTGTTCTGGTTTCTTTTGTTAGTTTACAATACATTTAAAATCAGTTCAGATGGTCAAAAGTTTCATAAATATGGAGACTATAAATTTAGATTTTATAAAAGAGATATATGTTAAGATATAATCAGAAGATTAGGTAAGAAGCTTCACAAGTTTGGAGACTACAAATTTAGATTACATAAATATATATACCAATATATGACCCCAAGATTAGAAAAGTCTCTTTTTCAACTTTTCCAATGCTAAATTAGTTATTGGATATACTTTTATTAAAAATGTATGTTTATAAATAAGACAAACATAAAATTTTTTATAAAGTACTTATTTCTGTCCTGGTTTCTTTTGTTAGTTTACAGTACATTTAAAATCAGTTCAGATGGTCATAAAGCTTCATAAATACGGAGACCATAAATTTAGATTATATAAAAGATATATATGTTAAGATATAACCCCAAGATTATATATATATATATATATATATATATATATATATATATATATATATATATATATATATATATAACTCCAAGATTAGAAAAGTCTCTTTTTCTCCTGTTACAATGCTAAATTAATTACTGGATATACTTTAATTAGAAATGTATTTTTATAAATAACAAACAAATGTAATATTTTTTAAAGTACTTATTTCTGTTCTGGTTTCTTTTGTTAGTTTACAATACATTTAAAATCAGTTAAGAAGGTCAAAAGCTTCATAAATATAGAGACTATAAATTTAGATTATATAAAAGAGATATATGTTAAGATATAACCCCAAGATTAGGTAAGAAGCTTCACAAGTTTGGAGACTACAAATTTAGATTACATAAATATGCATGACAATATATAACCCCAAGATTAGAAAAATCTTTTTTCCCCTGTTCCAATGCTAAATTAATTACTGGATATACCTTTATTAGAAATGTATGTTTATAAATAAGAAACATAATTTTTTTTAAAGTACTTATTTCTGTCCTGGTTTCTTTTGTTAGTTTACAGTACATTTAAAATCAGTTCAGATGGTCAAAAGCTTCATAAATATAGAGACCATAAATTTAGATTATATAAAAGAGTTATATGTTAAGATATAACCCCAAGATTAGAGAAGGCTTTTTTTCTTCTCTTTTCTCTTCCACCTCCTGCATTTAATGCACATTGAAATCTTCCTCCTTTTAGTTTCTTCCGCTCCTGTACTCGATTACAGGTTGGCTACTTCGCATTTCTTTTTGTCTTCTCAACTCGTTATCTCGCATCAAAGAAACTTGAAAGACACTGCGACGACGCTATGCAACCTTCGAAGGGCGCCAGCTACCGAAGATTACGGTTGCCAGTAATTCCTGCCAACAACAATGGGGAATTCCTCATTTTCGTCACTGGCTTCCGTCCAATAAGCATAAGAAACAATCGGTACCAATGGAAGAGTTAACTAGTTTTTTATTGACTTAGACCCTCGGTTGATCCTTGTATTTTAAATGACACCATTTTTTTGTATGAGACATTTTTTGGGTTTGGCAGAGGGAGAAGCGTATGAAAGAATTGTGTCCAAATTTTATCTATTTTTTTTTCTATCCGAAGACATTTAATGTTATCCTATTAACCTTACAAGGGTTTCAATTTAATCAGAGACGTTAGCATTCTATTCATTCTCTTATATTTTTATTTTTTCGATAATGCTATGAATGAAATTTCATTTAAAACATTTTTAATATTGAGTTATTTAAACTTTGCAAAAATGTATATTATATATGTTTATTATTATCAGTTAAACTTTGATAACATCACATTTTTACTCGTTTTTACTGGATGTCATTAGAGAGATTTCATATATAAAAACGAAGTTCGGTCAAGTTACATGCAAATGGTTACATTTCTGCCTTCCAGTTCTAAGTCTTGTGTATTTAAATTCCAATGATACAATGAAATTTCATAGCTTTTTGGAATTGGTGTTAAACTGTCGCCAAACTCTGAATATTCGCAATATAATAAAAGTTGACCGTAGAATTCTAGAATTGTAAAATAATAATTTACAAAATAATAATTAAAAATGAAACATATAAACAAAATTTCTTTGTTTCTGCAGTAAGTTCCTCAACAAATATGAGACATTCATTATTTAACCTTGTGCTACCAACTGCTATCGGAAACTAAATAAAATTTGAAGCAAAATTTGAAGTCCATATTTAAATCAATAGTTGTATATGTGGTACCACTAAAGATAAGATAATAATATAGTTAATAGAATAAGTTATAATAATAACATATATATAATACATATAATAATACATATAAATAATAATACATAATAATTCATAATAATGCGTAATAATTATAATACATAATATTACATAAGATTATAGAGTAATAGTATAGAGTATATAGAGTTACAGTATAAGTTAATTACGTTATAATAAAACATAATAAATTAAAAAAATTCTTTTTAGCTTCTTGACATTAGTTAAAATAGGAGCTTAGTATGAGAATCAGGTGTGAGAAATTTTTCAGTTGATTACAATCAGTTACCTACACCACTGTAATAACTAGAATAACAATGCAAATAAAGTCTGAAATTAATTCTTGTAGTTGAGCCCATGATTATTTTCTAGATAATCGTATTACATTATAACAAACTTTTCCCTCTCTTGGAATGATAAGGATAAATTGATAAAGGTTTTACTAGTTTCATCAAGTTTAAGAAGAAATTAAGCCCTTTGCTCTAATAAAATGTGCACTGGGAAATTCTACCAATGTATAGTTTTGAACATGCTGGCTAAATTAGTCTTCTTAAGTTATTCATTAGTCTTTCATTTATAAGCAGAAGAGGATTAAGTCTAATTAATGAAGAAGTATTTTGGACTTCAATTTGTAACAGATATAAGTTACAACCACAACACAAAGTAACTGTATAATTCGAAAGTTGGGAAAACATAATCTTTGGGGAAATAATGTCACTTGTTGTTTGAAAACTTCACAGGAAATACCATAAGAATGAAATGAAAAAATTTATTTTAAAATGAAATTTCCTACACGATTACAGGATTAACAGAGCTACACATCTTCCTTACTCTAGATCTGAAATGTTCACTTTGAGAATATATAACTGTTAGAAATGAGCATAAAAATTACAGAAAAGAAAGAGTTTAGTGAATAGGTGACTTTATTAAATTATTAAATTTATTAAATAAAGATTACAGAGAGTAAAAATGTACAAATAAAGGGAAAAATCACATTCATTTTTTTAAATTTTCTATTACCCCTTTCCAGTAAGAGCTTCAGATGAGATGAAAAGCCTCACTACCAATTAATTCATCTCCAGGATTCAAAGACCAATTGGATTTTACTTCCAGAGCCATTAGTAATGCCACCATTTTACTTACCTAGGAAGAAATTGCTACCAACAACAAAATACCAAAGTACAAAAATTTATTCAAGTATAAAAATGAGTTAAAAATTGTATCATGATTTAAACTACATACTTTAGTAGAGTCCAAAAGTTGATCTGAGGTTAAACTTATGAAAATTGATTTTACTTTGCACAACAAGGATTTGAAATCACTGAAAAACAAGTAGATAAATTTTATAGTTTTGTACCTAGGTTAACAGTTTATCTGTCTTGTCCCTAGGATAGGTATTTCCTCAAAATCATAGCTCAAAATATAAAGGATAAACACATACAGCTTTAAAAAACAAACATAGATTGTTATATATTATTTATTTCTAATAGCAGGCAACTTCGGCAATGGACTTAAGGATAGCTCTGCATTCCGTTCGAGACACGATTCCATTTTAGGAAAAAAACCAACTTCTAACTCAGAAAACTAAATGTTATGAGCCGCAGTAGCTCAGTTGTCAAAGACAACCATCTCGTAATTGAGAGGTTGGGTGTTGGGAACCCTCGCCGGCTTAAGATCCGCCGTGTTAGTTAAAAAGTGACTGCGGAACGTAAAATTTATTCGTAATCAGAATGTCCTCCAAGTTCTCAATTAATGCCTCTGCTGGTGGCAGGCCAAGTCTATGGGTCTTCTGCTTGATCTCTGTGTCAAACTTAAGACGACCTACTGGAGCGAAGTCGATGTTTCACCTTAATGGGGCTCATTAAAACGAAAGGTGCACAAACTGGCCTTAATACGAAAGCCTGCTGACTCAATCCTACTTGGTTTGTCCAAGTGGCATGAGAAACAACAGCATCAACTAAACGTTATGCAGGATTTCAACCCATACCTCCTAGCTTGAAAAGGAAATATTTTATCAACTATGCTGTACAGGTGATGGCCCAGTACATACTTATTATTAAATTAATTAATTTAATCACAAATTTTTTTAGTCTTCTAGATTTCATATTACAACAATAAAGACTTTATATTGGAAACATAAGGGTAGGCACTCAGTACCATTAGTCAAAATATTGTTAAACTCTTACGTATGGAACCCACTTTTATGCTATTTTCCTCCTACATAAAAAAATATTTATTCTTTATGTGAACTTCTTATTTTCTTCTCAAAAAACATTTTATTTCTTCTTAAGTAATATAATACATACACATTGCAGAGGAATCGAATAAATATCTAAATGTGTAAGTGTAATATAATATCATATCAACATACATTTCAGCATGAAAACAAATTACAAAAATACTAGAAAACTTTTGACATTTCTGTAAGTGGATTATTTGTGTTCTCAGAACTAAAAGATGTCAATTCCACTTCAGTTATACTTTAATTAACTTTAGCCTTACAAATATAGCTGTATTCTGTAGGACATCAACCATAACTTTACGTCTATTTGACATACATGTTCGATATGATACAGTTAATCTATTTTAGATTGTATGTGTAATGAATGTATAGTGTAACAAAATATCGTATCATCATACATTTCCGCATGAAAAAAAAAATTACAAAATTACTAAATATCCCGTTAAAATAAAAAATATATATGAAATATTATAACGTCGTAAAAATATTTTTAGAATACATGGATGTTTCAACTTTTGTAAATAACCTTCGTTTTTTTCACATAGCGTTATTTCTTTTAAAGTTGTGTTCAAAATTCCAGATTTTGCGAATGATAAGAGACGATTCCAAAGGAAATGCTAAATCAAAAATATTCTTGCACTATTCAAATGCCAACTTGAGCCCTAGTATATATTGAATAAATTTTCCATATTTGTTTTATTCAGTAGAGTATGTGATGGAAATTCTCGGGTGATATCTATATTTTTTTAAACTACAAATATTTTATTTTGCTGCATATCTACAAACAATAGAGTCCAAACCATCAAAGTAGTTTATGATGCTTTGAGATTTCATTAATCGCAGTTTTATAGAATGTAAATAATGATGTATCAAAAGCAGTTTTGGAAAGAAATTCAGTTTATTTCATTCAGCAGATCATTTATTTTCGAATTTGACCTAAAACCTAAATGTTTTCGAATCTTATTCTTTTAAACGGATTCCTTAACAAAATAACATATAGATATACAACGGAATCAGTAGTATATCTATAACTCGTTCAGAGGGATTTAAAACACATTCTTTATTATGATATACTAGATTTTGAAAGCTTTTATTTATTGAGGAAAAATGAAACAAAATATATTTTTAAGAAAAAATAGTTTATAAATATGAATTTCTATTAAATTAAAAAATATAATTATAATTAAAAATGAATTTTTGATTTCTATGCAAAAATTTTTGAATTTGCATTTAAGATTTACAAAACGATACAAATTTAACGATAAATTAAAAATGTTTGGATGAAACATAATCAAAAAAAAATTTGACATTTGTGTGGGTCGATTATTTGTGTCGCCAGAACAAAAAGATGTCAATCCTACTTCAGTTATATTTTAAATAACTTTAGCCTTACAAACATAGCTGTATTCTATAGGACATCAACGATAAATTTACGTCCATTTGATCTATCTGTTCGATATGATTAAGTTCATCTGTTTTAGATTGTATGTGTAAATGTATAGAGTAATGAATGTATAGTGTAACAATACATCGTATCATCATACATTTCATCATGAAAAAAATTACAAAAATGCTAAATATCAAGTTAAAATAAAAGAAATATGTGAAATATTATAACGTCTTAAAAATATTTTTAGGATACCTGGATGTTTCAACTTTTGTAAATAACCTTAGTTTTTTTCACATAGCATTATTTCTTTTAAAGTTGTGTTCAAATATCTACAAACAATAGAGTCCAAACCATCAAAGTAGTTTATGATGCTTTGAGATTTCATTAATCGCAGTTTTATAGAATGTAAATAATAATGTACCAAAAGCATTTTAGTAAGAAATTTAGTTTATTCATTCTGCAGATCATATATTTTAGTATTTGACTTTAAAACCTAAATGTTTTCGAATCTCATTCTTTTATGTGGATTCCTAAACAAAAAACCATATAGATGTACAACGGTATCAGAAGTACCGGGTGATCCAAAAGTCAGGACGAACTTTAAAAATGAATAATTCGAAATCGAATGAAGATACAAAGGTACGGTTTGCACCAAACGGATGGAAAAGAAACTGATTTTTACGTATCAACTAAAAAAAATAGTTCTGTTGGCGACCAACAGATGGCTCTGTAGTGTTTTATTGCAACAAAGGATGATGTACAAATGAAAAAATGGGGTATAAGTTAACATAATTACAGTTAATTAGTACTACCGAATTCTTACGCCAACACAGCCTAAGCCGTACGGCCAATTAGTACTACAGTAAACGTTCAATGTACTGTCCATTGTATAGCTGTTCCATTCAGTAGCACAGCTATGAGATGAGTTGCCACACTGCCACACCCTTTATGTGATGATATGCTCGCAATGCTGCAGTGTCACTTTGAAAATTCTGATAATACAGTTTAATTCAGAGGACTTTCTCAACTATGGGCATCATTTCGATGCATACAAGCTTCGACTACCATTACCTGCTGCAGCTTCTCATTTTTATATCATTTGTTGCTTTCCATAAACCTACATCAAAAATTAGACAGTGCCATCTGTTGGTCGCCAACAGAACTATTTTTTGTTAACACACAAAATCCGGTTTATTTTCCCTCCATTTGATACAAACCGTATCTTTTTATCTTCATTCGTTTTCGAAGTTCGTCCTGACTTTTGGATCACCCATCATCTCTATAACTCGTTCAAAGAGATTTGAAACACATTCTTTATTATGATATACAGGCATTTCTATGTGGGCATTGATTTATTGCTTACGTGGGGAAAATGAGATAAAATATATTTTTAAGAAAGAAATAGTTTATAAATATGAATTTCTATTAAATTAAAAAATATAATTATAATTAAAAATTGGTTTTGTCTTTTATGCAAACATTTTTTGATTTGAATTTAGATTTTGGAAAACGATAAAAAATTAACGATAAATTAAAAATGTTAGGTTGATACACAAATAGAATACTTTTGACATTTCTGTGGGCAGATTATTTGTGTCCTCAGAACTAAAAGATGTCAATTCCACAACAATCATAAATATTTTAATCAACTTTACCAAATAAAAGATATCCATATGCTACAGGACATAACTTTACGACCATTTGATCTACATGTTAGATATGATTCAGTGCATCTATTTTAGATTTTGTATGTAATATATTACCTTAAGTATCCCCTATATAGTAATAGCCTAAGTCCGTCTGCCCTCGAATTTATGAAATGGTTGTACCTGTAATAAATAGTGGCATCCATATTGGATTCTTGATGAGTTAAGGTTAGAAACTTTCGAAATCCACCCCTTTCCCCTTTTCTAGCATTTAATGGTATTATTTCAAGTCTTATATTCCCAGGTTAAGAGAAGGTGATTAAATTTATCAGTTTGTCACATAATACTAACATTTTTTTCTGGCATTATGACATCATTTCTTTCACCATCTCATTTGATCATTTCTCATTTTAAATTATTTAAATATCGTCTGCATTATTTCCATACGTTTTGTCACTGAACTTAAATATTACGTAAATGATTTTCTTTTATATTTGGATTAAATAACAGAGTAGGTACAAATGTGAAAATTTTAAATTTGATCATCGATTATTTTTTGTTGCAATGAAAATTTTAACACCAAATCCTATCTACCTCCAGGGTGTGTAGTGGACATGATAGTTTCATTGATTTACTTCCATAAATTATTCTGAAAAAACAATGGGAAGATCTGAGAAATAATTTCGACGTAGCTAAGAAAACTTTGAATTATCTTTCAAAATGAAATCAACAGGATTCTAATCTGCATTCACAGTATCGGAAGACCTTAGAGGAATATGAAGATAAACAAATTATTGATTGTGTACCTGATAATTCTCAGCCTAAAAGATACTATTCTTTTACTAGCCTCATAGGGTGTCTTTCTAGTTCTGGAAAATTAAAAATTTTACTGATCCCGTCATATGGCGGGCTATATACTAGTTAATATATATTAATATAAATGCCATTGTGGTATGGATAAATTAAAAATATATCTATACAACATTTAATCCATTTGAAATAAATCATGCAAAACTGGGCAACAAAAAATATAATTGTTTATCGGAATAATAAATTCTTAATGGCATATTTATTGAATTCGAAAAGTATTTCCCAAATGAGAAAACCTAATGATAACTGAATGGGTAGGGCGATGATATTCAGTACCGGAGTTCATGGGTTCGAATCCAAATGCTAGCTTAGATGTTCGTAGCAGTTCGAAGTCAATCTTAAGCAGTATGTCCCGGTCTCATCAGACGTTTAACTACAAAAATTAGACTATATTCCTCCACGCTAAAACAAACCTCACTCAACTGAAAAGTTTGCGTTTATAACACACATAAAACGCGTCCTAGAAAAAACAATCTCTAACTTTACTTCTAAATGGATTATATCAGTTTAATACGATAGAACAATATTTTATAGTGGATAAAAGTAATACATTTATGAAGAATAAAAGATACAAAGTACTTTAAAACAGAGTATATGTTAGTTTTTTTCTTTTTGTTACAACAAAATTTCCTTTCCGAATTACTCGTCGCAATAACTTTTTTATACCAAACTGAAAATTCGTTATTGTTTCAAAAGAAGCTTATCGTGATACTTACGTATTTAATGTAAACACACGGCTTTAATTTATCTGATTTGAATAAATTTTTCTAAGCCCTAAAATTCCCAAATTATCAGGGCCGAATGATAAGCAAATGAGCATGGCTCTACTTGTTGGTACTGGGGTTCATGGGTCTGAATTCCAACTCTGGCATGGATGCTCTTAGCCATTCGGTATCGGTTTTAAGCAATAGTCTCATTAATGCTTTTGTAGCAGAACAGTAGATCGTAGTGCAGAAAACCAAAAGCCAACCAAAATTAGTTTAAATGAACGAAGTTCTATGGTTCTTAATTGATCAGATAGTTTTTTACCGATATGTTTAATTTAAGAGTAAATTAACCTTCTGACTACCTGACTACCCTTTTAAATTTTGCAACAGATTACTGTAATTTAACAGTCTGTAATCAATTTTCCACAACACTATTTTTTATCAAGTTAATAAAACACTCTTGTTACGAAAATATGCTATATGTTTTAACTCTTAAATAATGTTTATTTGAAATTTTTTTGTAATTAAATATACAAATCTTTTGAAATAATTATAAACAAGAAAATATAGAGCGGTGGGACCATTTTCTTCAACATTAAGTTTTTTTACAAATCAATAAAACACTCTTTGGTATGAAAATATGCTATAAGTTTTAAATATTAAATGTGTTTTTTTGATTTTTTTTTGTAATTAAATATACAAATCTTTTGAAATAATTCTAATCAAGAAAGTGTAGAGCAGTGGGACCATTTTCTACAACACTTAGTTTTTTTATCAAATCAATAAAACACTCTTTGGTATGAAAATATGCTATAAGTTTTAAATATTAAATGTGTTTTTTGAATTTTTTTTTGTAATTAAATATACAAATCTTTTGAAATAATTCTGATCAAGAAAATATAGAGCAGTGAGACCATTATCTACAACATTTAGTTTTTTATATGAAATCAATAAAACACTCTTTGAAGCGAAAATATGCTATAAGTTTTAACTCTTCAATAATGTTTATTTAAAAAAATTTTTTTGTAATTAAATATAGAAATGTTGTGAAATAATTCTAATCAATAAAATATAGAGCAGTGTGACCAAGTATATAGATCAGTTGACAAGTTTTATCTTGCAGTCGAAAGCTTTTAGTAGTCTTTAGTGTTGAGCTACCCTATATATTAGTAGTATGGTCTCACCTTTTTTCGCTCTCATCATGAAAGAGATACAAACATAAATACTGGATAGAAACACGAAAATATATGTATATACAAATAGACAACAACGTAAGTGAAAATGCCACCTTAGCAAATTAATAAAACACTCTTTGGTACGAAAATATGCTATAAGTTTTAACTCTTAATTACAGGTTTATTTGATTTTTTTTTTGTAATTAAATATACAAATCTTTTGAAGCAATTCTAATCAAGAAAATATAGAGCAGTGGGGCCAAGTAGAGAGTAGTGGACAAGTTCTATCTTGCAGTCGAAATCTTTTAGTAGCCTTTAGCTTAAACATACCCTACATATTAGTAGTATGGTCTCACCTTTTTCGCGCTCAACATGAAAGAGATACAAACATAAATACTGGATAGAAACACGAAAATATATGTTTATACAAATAGACAACAACGTAGGTGAAAATGCCACCTTAGCTAATTAATAGAAAAAAATGCTTTGAACGAAATGTGTTGGGGTTTCTATTACTCTTCATCCATCATGTGGAAACGGTGGTGAGTGTTTGTTGATTGGAATCAAGCCTGCTCACAGACTCAGAGTTTTCTATTTTCTGCCGTCACTGTTCAAAACTTAACACATGTTTCTCATTGCAGTCGACTGTTTCCTCGTATTTTTTCACTGCCCCCCAAGAGTGCTTGAAAAATGATTGCAACAAATTCGGGTGTTTGTTCGCGCAAGCAAAACAGTACAAAGAATAACGATGCCAAGGTGGGATAAACTTTTCGTCATATCACCTTACGAACTTTAAAATTATAAGCAACTTAAAGTTGCTATTCTAGATGACGATATTTAGTATTTATATTTTTATTAGTGTTATAACTGACAGCAGTTTAAAAGGGTATGTTTTAATTGCATAAATCAAATTTGGAGATTTAGTTTTCAACATAATTTTTCGGAAAACTTTCAGTCATAATAAATATATATATATATATATATATATATATATATATATATACAAATTTTATGACTGGATGGTATTATATATGGTGTTTATAATTTTATTAGTCTTATAATTTACTGCTGTTCAAAAAGGTATGTCTTAATTGCTTAAATCAAGTCTAGAGATTTAGTTATCAAATTTATTTTTTTCGGAAAACTTTCAGTCATAATAAATATATATATATTTTTTATGACTGAATGGTATTATATATGTTATTTATATTTTTATTAGTCTTATAATTTACAACAGTTTAAACAGGTATGTATTAACTGCATAAATCAAATCTGGAGGTTTAGTTTTCAACTTATTTTTTCTGAAAACTTTCAGTCATAATACATATATATATATATATATATATATATATATATATATATATATATATATATATATATGTATATGGTATTTATATTTTTATTAGTCTTATAACTTACAGCAGTTTAAAAAGGTATGTCTTAATTGTTTAAATCAAGTCTAGAGATTTAATTTTCAACTTTATTTTTTTCGTAAAACTTTCAGTCATAATAAATATATATATATATATATATATATATATATATATATATATACATACATATATATATTTATATATATATATATATATATATATATATATATATACATACATATATATATTTATATATATATATATATATATTGACTGAATGGTATTATATATGGTGTTTATATTTTTATTAGTCTTATTTACAGCAGTTTGAAAAGGTATGTCTTAATTGCTTAAATCAAGTCTGGAGATTTAGTTTCCAACTTTATATTTTTCGGAAAACTTTCAGTCATAATAAATAAATATATATATTTGTTTTGTGACTGAATGGTATTATATATGGCATTTATATTTTTATTAGTCTTATAATTTACAACAGTTTAAAAAGGTATGTATTAATTTCTTAAATCAAATCTGGAGATTTAGTTTTCAACTTTTTTTTTTCGGAAAAGTTTCAGTCATAATATATATATATATATATATATATATATATATATATATATGTATATATATATATATATATATATATATATATATATATATGACAGGATGGTATTATATATGGTTTTTATATTTTTATTAATCTTATAATTTACAGCAGTTTAAAAAGGTATGTATTAACTGCTTAAAACAAATCTGGAGATTTAGTTTTCAACTTTATTGTTTTCCGAAAACTTACAGTCATAATAATTTTTTTTATTATTAACTTTCTTCAAACAATTTCAAAAGTCAAACAATTTTCTTTCTAAATATGTTATGTATTTTAATTTAGGAGTATTATACACTATGCACAAGAAATTAGCTTTTTTAGAACAGAAATATATTAAAATTTAATAAATTTCAAGGTGTAAAAAATTAATAAATTTTAACATACAAAAAATGCATTAAAATCTAATACATTTCAAGATGTTAAAAGCTTATAAATTTTGATGTACAAACATGTGTATCTAGTTTCTGTATTATTAAAATGAAAGTATTTTTTAATAACTTAGTAAATTTAATTCATATTAATATTAACTTACGTTTCAGATTTATCAGTATCTACCTTTATGAAAGATTTGATTTCAAGATCTGACATTTGAAGATGTCATAATTTAATAAATTTTGAAGGACAAACATGCATATCTAATTTCTTTGATGTTGAAATGAAAAGTATTTTTCAAATAGATGAGTAAATGTAGCTTATATTGATATTATATTTTGTTTTATTTTTGTCATTATTTACTTGTATGAAAGATTTGATTTCAAGATCTGATATATGAATATGCCAAAATTTAATAAATTTTGAAGTACAAACATGTATATCTAGTTTTGTTATTATTAAAACAAAATGTATTTTTTAATAGATGAGTAAATTTAGTTCATAGTACTATTATCTTCTGTTTCAGTTTTGTCGTTATTTACCTCTATGAAAGTTTTAATTTAAAGATCTGACATTTGAAGATGCCCAAATTTAATGCATTTCAACGTACAAATATGTATATCTAGTTTCTGTATTATTAAAACAAAAAGTATTTTTAAATAGGTGAGTAAATTTAGTTAATATTAATATTAACTATTGTTTCACTGTTGTCGATATCTACTTGTATGAAAGATTTGAAAAAAAAATAAAATTTGGTTTAAAGGCTATGAACAATAATTTCAAACATAAAGGCTAAATAGACTGAAATCTACTGTTTAAGACATTAAAACCAGAGTCAGTTCTGTGGAATGTATAGCACTGAATATCTTAAATCTAAGTTCTTATGGACTAAGTTTTTATTATGTAAAAAAAATATTAAAATTATATAGCGTTTATTATTACAGTTTGTTCTAAAAAACAATTAGCTACCACTTTAAGGATATTATTCATAGGCTATCATTAAAGAAACCTTCACGATAAGACTTTTATTTGCTATAACACGTAAATAATTTACTATAAATAGGAATTTTAGAATAGACAAAGTTATTCGTCATCATTTCACTCGATGTACCTACCGATAAAGTAAATTTATTCATAAAGCTAGAAAAATCTCAAAGCGTAGTTACAGAAGACAAAATTATAAATAACAGCAGGTAGGGAAATATTTGGCAAAACGTTTACAGGTTTATCATCAATCTTGGTTAAAATGGAAAAACTGTTCAAAGAAAAAACAAAATTCTGCAAAATATTTTAACCGTTCTTAAAAAGTAATAGTATGCTTTAAAGAGTTAAAGAGGATTCTAAATTAATACAATATCCACAGATGCATTGAAACTCGCTTCCCAAACCATATATCTATTAGATGATTTTTAAAAAAAATCAGAGTAGAAATTGTTAAAAAATCAATTTCTCTATAAGAATCAAGTACTTTCTATGTTTTGGTTTCTTGTAATTAAAATACTGTACATAAAACTGATAATCTAGTAAATCTACATTACTTCTAAATCTGCAATCAGTAGCTTATTATGTTTCAATTCATCTGTTTATTTATTTAATCTTAGAACGCTATCCTTTACGTCTTGGAGTCGTTTTGTAATTAAAACGATAAACTGTTAATGACTGTGTACCGAGGTACTTTCCCACGGTGATCTGCACGTGCATGCACAGCTGTGGGAGGATTTTTCTAGAGGAATTTAGGACTACAATTGTTCACGTCAAGTTTAGGGACCCTTGCGGAGAAGTTATAGATCACGGAATGGCAGCGTAATGGTCAAGCTCGCACAGAGTTGTAACCGTGAGTTATGGGAGCAGGGGCTAAAAAGTAATGTCAGCTTGCACAAAAGAGGGCTACTTTAATGAGCCCACCTGCACTCCCGAAAGGCATAGAGATGTGGGAAAATTTCCCGAAAACAAGTGATTGGCAAGGAAGGAAAAAGAGGCGTTGGAACCGAGGTGAAGAGTTGGGAAATGAAGTTAAGGAGAGGAGTTGAAGTCGGGAGTCGAGAGAAGTGGGACAAGGATCCACCAGCACCAACTCGTCCCGTGCGCCCGGACCGACACCACCCCGCTCACTATCACCAACTAGTCCCGTGTGCCCTGACCGACACCGAGTGAGGAAAGTCCCTGCCTATTCCCCTGTGCCTGTACTAGAGGTAAAGATAAAATAATATTTACAGTCACTTAACTTAGGCCTTTTAAAATAATATAACCTGGTGTTTAGTAATAATTCATTATAAAGAGAATTGTAGTAATCATGCTGTAAATATAAGACATAAATAATTGATGATTATGATATATGATAACCAAGGACTAATTTGTAAATGAATGTACATAATAAATATCTGAATCTCAGTATAAAGTGTTATATTTTTACTGTGTTTCCCCCTTGTAACCGAACACTGGTGTAGAGGTTGTAAGTACATTACAACAGACTGAAATAACCTTAAGGTGGAATAAATCATTTACCTAAATGGAAGCATATGTATTAACTAGATTTCTTTGATTTGAAATAAACTTATAAAAAACTGGCTTGCAGAAATAACAATAGTAAAAACGTCCGACACAATCAGAAATACCTTTCTAGAGTTAATCTGGTCAATCAAAATATTTCTCACGTTCCCGTAATATGACCCATAAACACCTAGTATTCGTATTTAATAATGTTTAGAAATATCGTAAACTATTTTTATGTTTTAGGCCACCATTTTTAGTTTTTATTGATTGTAGATGATCTGTTACCCAGTAAGTACGTATATCTTAACTTATTCCTGCCTATCATACCATTTTATGTAAGATTAAAAACTATTTATTAAAAATAGCTAATTTTTCGAAATACTTTTTCAGAACGAGGTTTTTTTCTGTGAATCTACATGGCAAGCCTATAAAGAATTTAGTAAGTTTTTGAAAATCTCCTATTATTCATAATTTTGTCATTCGGATCGACATTTTACGATTTTCGAGTCTTGCACAGAAATTTACGTTTTCGGAAACGTAAGGAAAAGCTTTATCTATTATAAAGTTTTACTACATTCACAGTATCGGGAGCCTTAGAGGAATATGATGAAAAACAAAGTATAGAGCATATACCAGTTAATTCTCAGCCAAAAAACAAACCACTTTTTCACTTGCCTCATAGAGTACTTCACAATTGTGGAAAATTTTACTGATCCCGTCATATGACGGGCTATACGTTAGTCTAAGAAAAGTCCAAGCAGAATGCTCCCAGGGTTAAAGCACCACCTTTGAATGTTTCATTTGAACTTAGTGAACATAGTGAACCAGCAACTATTTTACACGCCTCAGCTACTAATTGTAAAAATAATGATCATTGATCGTCTCAAGCATCGATTCCACAACCGTCTATGAGTTTCACGTCGGTTAATATAGGAACTAACCACAACTCACTTCAAGCATACAGCTTTCTTTGTAAATACTTCCTCATAAACAGAATATTACAAGAGAAATTCGAAAATTTAACCAATCGTGCCAAGGTTGAAAAGACCGTTTTCTAGAGTAAAAGACAAAAAAATTGCAAGCATAACTTGTAATTTTACTAAATAAAATATGATACATTTAATATGATATAGAAGACGCTTCCATAGCGTAACTCTAAAAATTGTCAACAGCTGCACCTAAATTCTTCTTGGAAATTTAGTCCACGTATATGTATGCAAGTGCTGACCACCTTGGAAAAGTACATTTGTACATATCAAACATTCTTATTTGATCAGGGCAGTATAAGACGAAATTCAATAAGACGAAATGAAAATATGTACTAATAACTATTTTTCGTCGCTGTTTCGTACTGCAGTCGAGTGGAAATCTGAGAGTGATAGAGAATCTTCCAACTACTGTAGCAGGAACAAACGCCACAGTTGTCAGTACGCATGTTGGTCTCATTTAACGCAAACCTGAAAGATGATGGGTTTGCTTCTTATCAGAAAATTAAGGGTATTCAACCCATAAGTGGTACACATATATATACACATATATATTAACCCACATTGGTGTTAATATATATGTGTTGTAATGTGATTACTACACAAACACCAGTGTTCGTTATTAAAGGGGAAAGACAGTAAAAATATACCTTATATTTGAACTAAAACATTTATTATGTACACTAATTATTTACAGATATTATCTCTGGATTAATATATATATATATATATATATATATATATAATATATATATATATATATATATATATATATATATGTGTGTGTGTGTGTGTGTGTGTGTGTGTGTTTATGTATATAAGATTCATTACTCGACATTCATCAATGTCCAACAATTTCATTACAATTTTCTTTTTGTTTTTATACGTTATTCCTTAATCAAAAGACTCTGAGACAAAAATTAATAATTATGAATATTATTAAGTTTACCTCCAGTAATAACAGGGCAGCAGGTTGGGGCTATCAACCGGCTCGATGTCGGTGCGGGCGGGTGGACGCGGGATTCCAATGTCCAATAACTCTTGAATCCCGACTTCCACCCCTTTCCCAACTTTCTTTTCCACCTTTTCACCTCGGTTCCCTTATCTTTTTTTGCCTGTCCCAACCATTTGTTGGTGAAATTTTCCCCCATCTGCATCCCCTTCGGGCATGCAGGTGAGCTCATTAAAATGGCGCCTTTTGTGAAAGTTGACATTGCTTAGGCCCTGCCCTCATATCTCACGGTCACATCATTGTCTGGGATTGACCGTTACACTTGGGCCACTCCATGATTTATAACTGCTCCGCAGGGGTCCCCACTAAAACTCGAAGTCAACAACTGCACCTAAATTCTTGTTGGAAATTTAGTCCACAGCTGTGTATGCACGTGCTGTCCATCGCGGGAAGTACATCAGTACATTTCAAACATTCTTATTTGATCAGGGCAGTATCTCTCAGTGCTTGTTGAGTATTTGTAAATTTACAAATTTGATTTTATGTACTTTATCCCGTTCTAATTACCTTTCAAATCCCTAAAAAGTGACCAGGTTTGTCTAAACTAAACATACTGTTTCTATTTATACTACAGGCGCATGGTAAAGAAATAAATCATTTTAATAAATGTACTACATGGTATCTTGACGACTAGAATCTAATGCAATATATAAATAGAAAGAAAATACGAATGCAAACATTACTAATATAGTATTTACCTATCATTATTCATCTAGCAGATAAAGCTTCTGAGAAGCTAGACAAGACAATAATTCATGATCCCGAACGTTTTACTTTCTTCCGAAAATCTTTATCTCTATTTATTACTTTTCATCCATCAAGAGGAATGGCGACGATGGTTTGTTTATTGGCTTTCCGCCCTTCTCACTTTCCGTGCAATTTTTTACTTGGCGTGGCATTTGAGCAGCTCCTTTTTTATGACTTTTCGCCAAATAGCCTCCAAAACTGATGTTTTTTATTACAAAGGCTGATAAATAATGCTAGACCTTTTATCTAAGAAGTCGGAAGCAAAAAGAGTTTTAGTCATTGGAAAGAACACCTGGTCCGTTGCAATGGCAACGATATGAATTATAGCTCAACATTTGACTTCTCGTTACAATTTAAAAGCTTTTGTTTTTCCATATCTTCTTTAAAAATATTATTCATAATTCTTTAATAAAACGTACTTTGCCCTGTATTCTTCTTCAAAAGAAGTATAAGGCAGTCATTAAATATGTTTCAATTTAGTTTTAAAATAAATTAATCAATTCTTTTCTTCTTTAAATTAAGAAATCATTGAAAAATTTAATATAAATTGAATAACTTTCAAAAATGTCAAAATTTAGAGATACCATTATTTGTTAACTTATGCACTATATTTTTTCATTGTTTGGAAGGAATCATAATTAAAATGATCAAAACAATGTTTTAACTTAGAATTGAAAATATAAAGTGAACAGCTAAAAAGGCCAAATCATACTGAAAGCTTACTAAAAAATATTCACAACATTAGAATGGTATTCAATTTGAAAATCAGAAGAGAAATCGCAAAAACGTTCTGGGCTGTTTTCTCAACTCCCTCAGGAAAACTAGACACTAAATCCGTAGATTAGCAGAAGGAAAAACGCTTATAGGAATTTTTCTAAAATGCTGTAAATCTGAGGCTTTCGACGAAAAAATAACCGTTAAAGTTAGAACTGTGCGAACTGTATTTCTCTTACGCACAATAAAGCAGAAGATTAACGAAAAGTTTTTATTATCTAGTAAATAAAAGTTCCGGGTAAGCTTTCCTTTGGTTTTAAGTCAGATAATATCAGCACTTCAAATGTGGGAAAATAATTTTAAATAATAAACAAGCTTCGTAAAAAGTATTTCTCCTGAAACTTCAAGATGTTTTATAGCTAGTATGCTTTCTTCCATATTCTCTATATAATTTTAGTTAAATTGAGTTGGTTTGGTTTGGAATGCTACAGGAAAGTTTCTCTATTAAGAATAGTTAGACCAGAATCTTAGAAATTATCTCCTTTTGAACAGCAACAAATATTTCTGCTCCTATCAGAATTTACCCCCTTGGACCTTGGTACCAAAATCCTAAAAATACAGTTTCACATCTGGCTCTCTGTAATACTAAGAATGGGAGTTCAATTTAATCTAAAATGTGTAATTCTTTGTGTTCAATATGAAAGGGGAAGAGTATGAAATAATCAAGGGAAATAATGTTACATTATTGCATGAAAGCTATAAATACTATATGATGTGGTTTGGTTCGGTTTAGATAGTTTTATTTACAGAGGAATTAAAGGTAAATTAAGCTCTATTTGGTAAAGTTTAAGAACTCAGACCTTCAGTAAAACACATTTGAAGCATCACTTGTATAAACTAAACTTTATAAATATCCAATTATAACAAGTATAACACTAAATATATATACATATATATATATATATATATATATATATATATATATATATATATATATATATATATATATATATATATATATATATATATATATATATATATATATATATATATATATATATATATATATATATATATATATATATATATATATATATATATATATGTATATATATATATATATATATATATATATATATATATATATATATATATATATATATATATATATATATATATATATATATATATATATATATATATATATATATATATATATATATATATATATATATATATATATATATATATATATATATATATACATATATATATATATACATATATATATACATATATACATATATATATATATATATATATACATATATATATATATGTGTGTGTGTGTGTGTGTGTGTGTGTGTGTATAATATACCAAAATTATTATACTTAAACTATCACTTAAAAAATCCCTCTCTCCCATTCGAATTCCTTAATATCTATTTTCCCAGCTACAAAATGTCCTCGACTTAAATTTTTCCAACACATTTCCCAAAACTTTCTATTCATTAGATGTAAATATTTTGTCCACTCCCCGCATTTTCCAGCTGTCTCTGGCAAATGGCTCAATTTTCCCGTCCGATATAAATTCCCTTTTTCCTTTTAAAACCCTAACTAAGCTACTTTCTCTGAGAAATATTTCGTCTTCGTTTCGTTTTATTGTCCACCCATCATGATCCAGCACGTGTTTCAATGTACATTATCTTTTCTGCCGTTAGCTGTTGAAGATATCTTTTTAGCAGCTCCTCAATAAAAATTTAGGTTGTTCTCGGAATTGCTTGTTCTCTTTAAATGGAGCCACGACTCCTTTATTCATTATAAGTTAATCGCTTAGGTTGTCCAGTATCCAAGTAAAAAGGATAGGGGATATAATTCGATGTGACTAGCCGTTTAAATAGCCATGTTACGTATATATAACATCATCATTTCCAATAATCTAGATTCAAATTAAAAAATTTCAGACTAGTTAATGTAGTTATCATATAAGTGTGGTGTATATTATCTTGGACAACGCTAAATGTTTATCTAAAATTTAATAAATATAAGAACAATTTCTTTTTTATGAATATGTAATGATAAAAAGTTAGAAAATTATTAAATAAGTTTACAGTCTACTGTTAAAAGTATACGCTCTAGCCCAGCAATTTAAATTTTGCAGATTTTTTTCTCAATATTATTAAAAAAATCTTGCTCTTTAAAAATGTTTTGAAAGAAAAAATAATTTAAAAAGAGACATTTATGTTTATTCAAGGCTGTTAAAAATTATCTTTTACAACAGGGACAAAAAGCATGTGGATTTCAATTACGAAATGCAAATACACCCAACATTAACAAATAATGTATGACAATAAAACACATTTATAAAAATAAAGCCAGTTTTGGAAAAAGAAAAAGATAAGAGATAATTAAATATTTCGCAAATGCCAAACGGTTTGTTTGGAATATTCGAACTTCATTCATCATTAAACTCAATATTCGTGGAAAGAAAAGGAAAAATATAAAGCGAAATCATTAACAAGACCAAATATCGTCCAATAAAATGAAAAATTCAGTTTCTTTGAGAGAAAGAAAATTTCTTTCATAAAATATTAAAAGATTATCAAATGTGAATACATTAAAATGCAGTATTAATAGTAAAATTTAAAGTCAGTATTTTTATGAGAAGTTTATTTGTAAATTTATCAAAATGACTTTTATGATTTTTACAACATACTGATATTTTTTACAATGGTATTCTGATTAAAAGTTATATTATAAAATCTATAAAAAGGTTTGATAAGTTATTAAATACCAATTAAAAATAAGTAAAGGCAACACCAACGGTATAAATATGGAATACGCAAAAATGTGTAATTTAAATGCCAAACTAAATTTTTAAAATGTGAAGGAAGTAATGAACATCCCTTTCTTAAAAATGCGGGCACTTTTATCATACAATCTGCTGATTTGTTGCCTTTTTTATTATGGGAATACCATATAAGTAGGTAAATATAGCTGCCTATGAGGGGACAACACATAAACATCTAAACCTTATTTAGGAATTGAACTCAAACCCGTCAGGTGAGTACACAAAGGTAACCACTATACAATGTGGCCGGCATACAGAACCTAGTGCTTAAATCTGATTTCTAATGGCTTCAAAAATCCATGCCGGCAACGTAATTTAAATCCGTGGATAGCGATATTGAGACTGAGCGCTCTACCTATTCATCTATAAACTGGCAAGAAATATAAAATCAAGCTGAGTTGAAGCTTAAGGGGACTTCAAAATGAGGAATTTTTGTTATTTTTCGATTTGCCGTAACTTTTTTTCTTATTATAGAAATTACTTGGAAATTTTGGCAATTAATTTCTGAATCTAGTTTATTATTTTCCTGTATTTACTTTGTTTCTGGTAAGTAAGAACTTTTTTTATATAATAAAATAAAAATCTTGTTTTGAAAATTTAAAAGTTTTACTGTCACACTGCGCACAGTTTTACAGAAACACAAACTATACTTCAGCAATAATTTTTTGCATTTTTATAAACAAAAGACATTAGGTATTATTTTCTACCTATTTAAAATTTAAAATCTATCAGAAATTTTACAAAAGAAGAATAAATTTTCAAAAAACCTAAAATAATCTTGGAAAAATAAATTTTAAATACAATAAATAAACCATAAAATAAAAAACTTTCAAAAAAGTAGGTGGAGTTTCATTGTAGTACTATAATATACTTACCTTGAAAATTATAGATCCATACGTGCAACAGTTTTTACTCTAGAGTGCGAGCAAATTTGAAAAACATCATTTTGAGTAAAATGCATTTAAAGTTAAAACTTTAGATATTTTCACCCTATTTCCATTAAAACATTTGATAAAATGGTTTAAAATTGCTTATATGTATACATTGTCCCTTCTATTTCTAGTATTTTTACTTTTATAGCAATTTTATATCTTTTTCTTGCTTTGCAAGCCACTAACTTAAGCATCTCAGCTATGTTTTCAGCCGATAGAATCAGCTGTTGATCACTGTTGTAAGTAAATGCTCTTGCATAATTATAAATTTGTTAAGACAGTTGTTCCATAACAGTGGTTCAAACAACATGACCATCATTAAATACATAAAATGCATCATTTACTACTATTTGAACAATATTAATCTTAAAACAGTTTCAACGCTAAAAGTGATGACACAACGGCAGGGACAAACATAAACACCAGCTAGGTGATTTAAATGTCCCATGCTGCCAGTGTTTCTTTTTTATGTTATAGTTTTACAGATTGTAATTTGAATATTTCAATGGGGTTTGTTTTAAAGGATTCAGAAAATTCCAAAGATTGTAAAAATGCAAAAAACAAAAAATCGTTTTTTTTTAAGGTTTAAAGGGGATATGTCCCCTTAACCTTAGAAAAATAAGCTACACTGAATCAAATCAATCAATTTTGAAAAGTTTAATACTAAATAATGTTTTTCATTAATTCAGAGCATAATTACATTTTTATTTATACATTACCAGTTACACAAACATATTACATACATAATCTAATCTACATTCAAGTAAACATGAACGCGTTGAACTGGTATACGGTTATCTTTCAAAGGTTAACATACCTTTTACTTTGTAACAAAGCAAAGTACTTACTGGCAAAAGAGTGAATTATAACTTGAGTTATTTTACTACCAGTTCCATTAGGTAAATTTCTCGTTTTATTGCTCTCGATAAAGGCTTGTTAAGCTGCAACCTGATTTATTTCACTTTTACGCTTATATGCTTTATATGCGATTTATATGCTTTTACATTTCTAATTGGGATTATTATTTGATATATTTAACCAGAACTGTTTTGCCTAATTTATACCAATGAAAGTTTTGTAAATTAATTGACGTTTTTACTTCACATATTAAACTTCGACAAAGCATAGGCAGTGTTACTCCTACCAATGCAAGGAACGTTGATAAGATTTATGGCTCATTAATATTATAAATTTTAGTAATCCCGAAATAAATCATATTTTAAAAAGCTCAAATATATCTCGTACCAATGATGGCTTAAGGTTTATTTAAGGTAAATTAAATATGCAAATAAGATGTAACTGTAAATATCGTTTATCTTATAAACTTATATATATGTGTGAAAAGTTTATCTAAAGAGAAAAATAAGCTTATATTTTTTTCAATTATGTGCATAAAATATCAAAATTCTGAAGTTTTAATCACAAATTTTCATCTTTGCATGTGTGTGTCTATTCACTGAATATTTTCAGAAATTTAATTATGAAACTGAATATACTACGTTTGATTTAGAACTTATTTATATATATATATATATATATATGTCATTTCATATTGGTTTGGTTTAGCGCAACGGTCTACTATATTTTATATAACCAGGACCTACTGCTTAAAGCCGATTATATACGAACATATACCATAGTATAAATTATACTTATACGATATAACCAATATTCGACTTGTATTATTTCAGGCAAATAAGGTGAATTATCTAGCATTGGGGTGTTTTATTTGAATACAAATCATTTCATGGATATTGTAGAATGAACCTGCGCAAGTCATAATCCATAAATTGTTTTTCCAAAATTCAAGTCGTTTTTCATGTTTTTATTCTCTTATGAAGTTGATAAAAAAGCATTGTAATAATGTATGACCTTCTAGAACTCAAACTATATAATCCAATAAATAAAAAAAACAGTCATAATGAATTTGAATTTTCATTTGCTCATTAGGGAATTTTTCAACTCTGAAAGTATATCTACTGATTAATGATTTAATGTTGTATAATTTTTTATGTCATTTAAAACTAGTATTTAATTAATTATGTAACTTTCCACTTTATTGAAGACTTGAAGGATCCTGGATTCCATAATAATAAAATAAGTGTAAATGAAATATAGCAAAATATGTCTTATTTAAAAGGCATCATGATGTCGATTTCAGAATTTTTAGTTTAAATGAAAGAAATATAATACGTGTTCCAACTGATTCATCAGGTTATTTTACTTGTAAAAATGTAACTGCTGTTAAGTTTACCAACTTTCATTACATTTGTAATACAATTTGTAAAGTCTGCGAAGAATATACATTGATTTTTTAGATCATTACTTTAAAGGTATATTATATCACTTTAACTACATCATAAAATGCTTGTGTATTATTAAAAATGTGCAGTATTTTGTAGAATAAGCGTTTTGTAGGATAACTATTAAAAATAATTACTGTATTTTGGATATTTTAAAAATTTAAATATTAAACCTATAAAATATTTAATACATAATTATAAGTGATATCTATAAATTTAGTAAAATTTTTAGTAATAATTTTTTTTTAAATTTGCCATGCAGTTATAACAATAGTATCAATGATTGACAAAAGCAGGATAATATTAAAGAATTCAATTGAGCTTCATGCTTGTCAAAGTAGTTCAGGACATCGATTGCAGTTGTTAGTCTTGATGATTGTCAAAGTAGTTCGTAACATCGATTGTAGTTGTTAGTATTCAATTTGTTATAATATACCTTCATATCATAGCGTAAGAACATATGTAAGACACAGGTAGAAAGAGATCGTAAGCAAATAGTTATTTTGCAGCGTCGGGCAAACTACATTATCCTTACGAACAAGATGAGGAGCTGGAGTAGCAGACTGCGATATTTTTTGCATTTAACACCCAAAATGATATACTTACGTGTCGGAGACGTTTTGCAACAAAGTAAAGAGAAAATAACTTTAATTTGCAATAAATCATTTTTAACCTTAGACAAATAACCATTCTTTATAGTACATTAAAGATAAACATACATCAATTCAAAGTGCATATATTTGGGGTTGTTTATATAATATGTTAATATAAATGACACTGTATCAATATAAATAAGATTTGTTGTGGGTAAATAAAAACATTAAGGTTTTTTTTGTATTTTTATTTGAAATATACTTAAAATATCAATAGATATTTTTCACTTCACTAAAGTAAAATATATACAGATCTCTTTTTCGCATATACGTTTATTCGACGAAGTTAATATTTTATGGTTAAAAATGTACGTATAACTTAAATTTTTGCTTTAAAATAGTTTTTTTAATTTGCCATGCAGACATAACAATAGTAGCAATTATTTACAAAAGAAGAATAATATTAAATAATTTAATTGAGCTTGATGGTTGTCAAAATAATTCAGGACATCGATTGCAGTTGTTAGTCTTGATGATTGTCAAAGTAGTTCGTGGCATCGATTGTAGTTGTCAGTATTCAATTTGTTATAATATACCTTCATCTCATAGTTCAAGAACATATGTAAGACAAGGGTAGAAAGAGATCTTAAGCAAACAGATATTTTGCAGCGTCGAGCAAACTACATTATCCTTACGAACAAGCTGAGGAGCGGGAGTAACAGACTGCAGTATATTTTGCATTTAACACCCAAAAGGATATACTTACTTGTCGGAGACGTTTTGCAACGAAGTAAAGAGGAAATAACTTTAATGTGCAATAAATCATTTTTAACCTTAGACAAATAACCATTCTTTATAGTACATTAAAGATAAAGATACATTAGTTCAACGTGCATATATTTGAGATTGTTTATATAATATGTTTATGTAAATGGTACTGTATAAATATAAATGGGATTTATGGTGGATAAATTAAAACATTAAGGTATTTCTGTATTATTATTTGAAAAATTCTTAAAATATCAGTAGATATTTCTCACTTCACTAAAGTAAAATATATACAGATCTCTTTTTCACATATATTTTTATTGGACGAAAGTTATTTTTTATGGTTAACTTCACTTTTTTTGCTTTAAAATAAATTTTTAAAAAGTTGCCATGAAGGCATAACAATAGTAGTAATGCTTGACAAAAGCAGAATAACATTCAATAATTTAATTGAGATTGGTGGTTGTCAAAGTAGTTCATGACATCGACTGTAGTTGTCATTATTCAATTTATCATAATATACATGTCAGGTCTAAAAAGGGGGTAGTTGGAAATTATGTAAGTTGAAAACGATTTTAAAAAGTGAACTCTTTTATAATAATAAAATAAATGAACAAGACCCACGCTCGAGTAAGCTTTTAGGATAATCCGGTCAGGCGGAAGCATTTTTGAGCTATTTGATGAGCTTGCAAACAGATAAGTTGGAATTGGTGTGTGGACATGGAGAGGTCAACACCTTCAAGCATAGTTCCTCCACGAATATTGAAAATGGCGCAAGTTGGTTTCGTTAAGAACGATGAGTTATTAAAACTTATTATTATCAAGAAGACTGTTGTCCATTCGCCTTAACTCTGCACCAAGACTTGTCATGCATTCATCTCAAAGTTCAAAACACTTCATTACTCTATACAAAATCTGTGTACTATTCACAGGTGAGATATGAATGAACTTCAAAGTTCTTAAATATAACATTTTTATCCATTACTACAGTCGTGTATCCAAACATTTTGGGGGAATGCCAGGAAGATCCAGTTTTGTATTAAAGAAGGAATGGAACTTTGCGTGGAATTTAAATTAATTGTAAAACTTAAAGGCGTTCTCCATAAAGTTCATAAAGCACGATAACATTAATTACTCTCCCAGACGTTTACACTTTACGACACTATGGTGCCACGATTCCCGCTTATATCCTTCTTAATTAACTTCAAGGAAGAACTTAATCTCCCTCTTATTGAATTTCCTTTCCCATCCTTGTCTTCTTTTTTTTTCATTATTTTTTTTTCGTAAACGAAAATTTATTAACTTTCCCTCAGATGCTTATAAATAAAGGATACAGGGTTACAACTAAAAACTACACATTCTAGATGAATTTAGTTTGATATTTTTCGTATTATGTATTTGACTTTATGTATACAAAACTATGGCAGGTGATATGAGAAGGATATGGTTCTTAACTCAATAACGCCCAGTTTCCTCATTTGAGGACAGTCAAAAAATGGTTTGTAGAGTTTTTGTTTTCTTGAAATGATTCTTCCTTTTTAATGGAAATAGATATTAATCTTATGAATAATCTCCCAAGTTTTCAAATGTGATCTTATCTATAATTTTGTCATTTCTATCGGCATTTTATGATTTTCAAGCTTAGAATAGGAACGTATTATGAACTGTATTCTGAACGCATACTGGTCAAAATCATTGCGAATAGCCATATATGTAATAAGACATCTCTTTTCAGTACTTTTCTCATATATGATAGCAAATAAATCTCTTATCACGAAATTTTTCATTTTTTTAAAGACATCTTATTATGTTTTAAAATGACATTTCCCCACTAATGATGACTTGATGTCATATTTAAAGGTATTTAAATTTCATATTTTGTTTTACTTCCAAGTGTCTATCATAGCTTCTATGTTAGGTATTTGCTAATATATAGTCATCAGAAATATCCAAGCGTTAATGGGTTAAATACATTAGAAAGAATAAGAATAATTGTAGCTATCTAAGACATTTTATTACTGATTCAAGTGAAGTCTATTTTTTTTTAATTATAACGATTTAAGAAATTAATCAACAATCGTATTACATTCTCGTCAAAAAATAACCTTTACTTCACCCAGTCAAATTATATTTTATTTATCGACAAAAATATACTCAATAGGTTCCATATTTAAGCAAGATTTGTGTTTTATGATAAAAATCACAAATATAAGGAAACATATGTATATTGCGAATTGTGGAAAACAATTTGTGCATGTTTAGATTTAATCAATTAAGCCTCTCAGTATTTCTCCTTTGAAGTTATGACACCAGTTATTAATAGTAACACATGTTGGAACAGAACTGCTAGAATATCGGTTTGATAATCGGAAACATGTATTCAATATTTATTCGATATATGATAATTTGAAATATGTCTGGCTACATGTAACATGGTTAATAGATCGATAAGAAACCTAGGGTAAATGTCTGTTTGATATATATAATTATTTTCTTTTTTTACTGAGTTAGGTGAGAGTTTAAAAGTTTATTACCAAAACATTAAAAACAGCATTTCTTAAGATTGTTAAACTTAGATTAATTAATAGAATACCGATCACAAATTAATACGATTATTCCAATCTGAATGCTTCAATTTTCTCTTAATATGAATAACATCATGTAGAATAGCTTCTATAGATATGGCTAATTAATGGTATGACTGTCTCAAAACTGGTAATATGTGTTGAAGATTTAACTTTTTGGATGTCTATTTGATCACAACGCTAATCATAAAAGAATATAAGTAATATTATGCCAGATATTCAGTTTTAGAGATGATTTCTAACTTTAAAAAGGTCAAAAAATATATAACTAAATGAACATCTGATGATAGCATAAAAGAGTAATGGGGTGTATTAACCATGCTGTACATCATTTTCCACCAATGGAGGACATAGGTTTGTGAAGAACTAATTCACTCCATTATTTTATCTTATTATCAAGGTTTACATATGTGATGGAAGTATATTTACGGAAGACCTTTTGTTCACTTTCGAACATATTTTTTGTTTTCCTGGTTGGGTAATATACATTCAAACATAAAGCGTTCCACACACTACCAGATACACAAAAACTTTCCCTTATGAAACCATACGATAAATTGTGTAAATTGTGCGAGTTCTGTGGATATTTCTTCAGTTCTCGAGCCTAGACAAATTAGACTCTTTTTAAACGATAACTGTTCAGTTAGTTGCATAAATACATAGTTGCCATAATTCACACTCATCTTTTGATATAAACTGTACTCTTTCTTTTTTTTAAACCACCGATCAGTTCCTAATCTTCGGGAATGATTTAAAAAATGCATCTTCTATAAACTGAATTTTAAAAAAATGTAGTAGACGAAAAGCTAATTCATAAGGTGAAATTTATTGAGCTGGCAAGACTCGTGAGTGTGTTGTGAGATATTCAATAACTTCATATCCAGTTTAATGAAAGTATGCAAAGTGTTTAGCGATTCGAAAAAAACGAGTGCCCTTACATGAGGTAATATTGCTTCTCTCATGCCTGTGTTATTTTTCTTGATTATACAAACAATTTTGCTAATTTAATCTGCAAATATTTATTTTAATCCATTATGAGGCAATTTTTGTAGTCATCTACTACTTTTCTTTCATGCAACGGAATTAACAAATGTAAAACGTTTAAAGAAGTAAATATTTTTTTGATATACCACTCTTTAATTGAAAGTTCGTGACACCATTTTCTCAGATGAAGCTGCATAGCAGGTACCGAAAAAAAGACTTCGTTCACCAGTGTTTTACTCCGTCTAACTGCACAGCTGGGCTGCTTAGTTTAACTGCTTGTAGAAGACGTTTTGTAGGTGACTGAGGTAAGTAAAATATGTTCGTGGTCACAATGTCCTCGAAGTTCTCAATTAATACCTCTAAGGGAGGCAGGCCAAGTCTATAGGTTTTCTGCTTGGTTCCTGCTTCAAATTTACGAGGACCTACTTGGGCGAAGTCGTAATTTCAACTTAATGGTGCTCATTAAAACGAAAGATGCACCCCTTGTCCTTAATACGAGAGCCTACAGGCTCAATTGTTCTTTGTTTGTCCCAGTGGCAACAACAACAACAGAAGACATTTTGTTAGCTTTCGAACATATTTCTTTGTTTTCTTGTTGAGTGGTATACAGTAAAACAGTGTTCTACATACTTCAGTTAAGTCGTTTAATATTTGAACACTGTAAAATCAACTCTGTCCAGTTTGAGTTTAACTCTCATAGAATACCCATTTTTATATAGTATATATAGAAAGAATTTAGGGTAAAATATTAAGAAGTTCTAAACAACGGCAAGGCATCTATATTCGTATTGATTGTCATTTTCATTTACCCAGTTCGAGATTATCAATTAAATAGGTTAGTACATTTGCCTTATTTTGCTCTAATAAATGCAAAATAAGCTTGGCGATCACATGATGCTTAGATTTGAGAATTGCTTGATAACCATCATAATGAGCTGTGTATGGAATATTACACTCTATTATAATCCTGTAATAAATCTCGGACACTTTACACAAAATCTTTTATCACAAAAATCAATTTTTACCACTTGTCACTCAGCGATTTTAAAACAAGCTGTGAAGTCATAAGCATTGTGAACTTTTTTATTATATATTGCTAATGTGTATAACACAAAATCGTCAATTTGTTGCTAACCTACTGCAAGTTGCTTCAGAAAATCTTTTACTAAAGGAAAACAAGGGTGTCAGCCCGTGCTTAGATAATGAGACAAGATCAAAGAAATATTAGAAATGAATATAATTACTTCTGTCCATTGGAGATGACTTAACATTTTATGAAATGTATTACCGGTTTGCAGCTAATTGTTAATAGTAATTGTTGAACTATAATTGTTGAATTGCTAATACTAATTGTTGTAACTATAATGCTAATTGTTATACTACACAGTGGGCTTGGTTTCGGGGTTTTCTTCCCGAATAAAGTTAATTGTGTTTATAATTTTTTCATATAGAATAAACGGTTGTTTGCCTTTTTGTCTTCAACTGGTTGTTGGTGGAAATGTTCTTAAAAAAGTCTTGTATTAACTCAATTCAGTTCGTCAAAATAATTCATAGTATAAGAGCAAACTGGAAAACGTCAAGAATATATTTCAAAACATGTAAAATAAGACATGTGGTAAAACTATAATTCTTATCACCAGACTTGATTATCTTGTTGTTAAAATTTTATGAAAAATCAGAAGATGCGTGAAATAAATATAGAATGATTTATAAATAACTTTATAATTCATTCACGACATAAAATTTTAATGAAATTTGATATAATGTTATTAATTTTAAATCTCATCAAATATTAAAACTAAATACTAAACTAATAGAAAAAAAGTTCTTCGATGTAAAATTCTTAAAATGTATGCATAATTTTCATTGAATAAAAAAAAGCTAAGTTGGGTAATTACAAATTACTTTTATAGAAACAGACAAGTATCATATTTCACAAATAAGAAGAAAAACTCTGTCATATTTATTTTTTCCTAACAGTATTTTTTTTTTATTTCCAGCTAATTAAGATATAAACTTTTTTTCTTTCAATATAATCTCTTCCATGATATACTGATCCATTTACTTATTAACTTTTATATGTCTTTCTAAAGAATGTATAAATTAAATACTTATTAAACCAGTAATTAAGATAGTAATGTTTCAAATTGAAAAAATAACTCTTCTCTTGGGATGAAATATTTTCTAGATTAACTGTTTAATCTTTCATTCAAATCTTTTTAAACTGCATCAAAATGTATTCCCAAGACTTATTAACACCTATTCATTACTTATTATATTCAGAGTAATGTATCTTTGAAATGTAATAAAATGCTCCTTTTAATAACCTTCATTTAAAGTTATATCTCAAAAAGGAATAACTGCTCTCAAGGGACTATAGAGTTTAAGCTTTATTATAGCTTCTTGGCTTTTATGATCCATTTCTGCGACATTTTTTAGCTGTTGCAAACTCTCATAACTTTGTTACATATAAAAGCAGTAATGGAATTTATGGAACTTACTTTGACTTTTGTTTCGTTGTTGCCGTTACTTTTTATATAAGAAAGTGTAAAGTTTTAGCTTTACGTAGTAAACGTAAAATTATTTTTCTACCATGCTAACAAAAGTTCGACTTTTTCTTTTACATTTCTTTTATAAATATTTTATGTATAAACACATAGTCTCGATTAAACCAAATTTTAAAATAGGTATTTTCTCATCGGAAACATTGTTAGAAGATATAAAAATGAGATAAAATCATGTACGTCGATATATTGGAGGCTGTCAAGCACTTTTTTGCAAAATCTTCATAGGTAAAATTGTTTTGTTACCCTTAAATATACACATATAAGAGCTTTTATATTAATTTCGAATAAAAAAAATATAGTTTTTGAGTATCATGCTGCCAAATGCTCTCAACTGATGCAATAAAAATGTAGTAAAAGGATTTAGTTTTATCAATTACAATTAAATCAACTAAGTTAAAATAATGGTGATAATACTAAAATTCCTTTTCTCGTTGTTATATTTGTTTAAATTTTAATACATATTCACGAGTTTTTTTTTTTTATACAAAAACATTTCTCCCATAAGATGATTATGTTATCTTAAACTCTATGTATTCGTATGTTTGAACTTTTTCCTTAAACAGATGTTGTTATTCGTTTAATTCTTACTATTTAAGGTTGATCTCTAATACATTTTATATTTTTGTACTAAGTTTAGTGAAATTATTATAGATGACCTCTTTAAAATCTTTAATTCTTTTTCCTTTATTAATGTTCTTAACTTATTAATCTTTAATTCTTCTTAATTTATTAATCTTCTTAACTTATTAATCTTTAATTCTTCTTAATTTATCTTTAGTATGTAATAGGAGAAATTTTAAGAATTCAAATAGTTGTGACTTAACTTGCTATTGTTGTCTCTTTTTTTAAACTGTCATTGCACTAACTGCTTTTCCTAGTTATACTTATTTATACTCCTTTCCCACTTCTGAATTGCTTGACTTCGTGGAAGATTTTAAAGATTGGGATCTTCAGATCATGTTCTGAATACTAAACTAATAGAAAAAAATTTCTTAAAAATAAAATGTTTTAAAATGTATGCATCATTTTCATTGAATAAAAAAGCTTAGTTGGGTAATTACAAATTACTTTTATAGAAACAGACAAGTATCATATTTCACATATAAGAAGAAAAGTTCTGTGATATTCCCTAAGAACTCAGTATAAATTAAAGTACTGAAAGGATTTAAACCAGCTAATTAAGATATAAAAGCTTTTAGATGTCTTTCAAATTGAAAAAATAACTCTTCTCTTGGGATGAAATATTTTCTAGATTAACTGTTTAATCTTTCATTCAAATCTTTTTAAACTGCCTCAAAATGTATTCCCAAGACTTATTAACACCTATTCATTACTTATTATTTTCGGAGTAATGTATCTATGAAACGTAATAAAATACTCTTTTTAATAACCTTCATTTAAAGTTATATCTCAAGAAGGAATAACTGCTCTCAAGGGACTATAGAGTTTAAGCTTTATTATAGCTTCTTGGCTTTTATGATCCATTTCTGCGACATTTTTTAGCTCTTGCAAACTCTCATAACTTTTTTACATATAAAAGCAGTAATGGAATTTATGGAACTTACTTTGACTTTTGTTTCGCTGTTGCCGTTACTTTTTATATAAGAAAGTGTAAAGTTTTAGCTTTACGTAGTAAACGTAAAATTATTTTTCTACCATGCTAACAAAAGTTCGACTTTTTCTTTTACATTTCTTTTATAAATATTTTATGTATAAACACATATTATCGATTTAATCAAATTTTAAAATAGGTATTTTCTCATCAGATACATTGTTTGAAGATATAATAATGAGATAAAATAATGTACTTCCATATATTGGAGGCTGTCAAACACTTTTTACAAACTTTTCAAAGGTAAAATAGTTTTGTTACCCTCAGATACACCAATATAAGAGGTTTTATATTAATTGAGAATAAAAAATTACAGTTTTTGAATATCATGCTGCCAAATGCTCTCAACTGATGCAATAAGAATATACTAAAAGAACTTAGTTTTATCACTTACAATTAAATCAACTAAGTTAAAATAATGGTGATAATGTTAAAGTGCTTTATCTGATTGCCTTATTTCTTTTAAATTTTAATACATATTAACATTTTCTTATACAAAAACATTTCTTCCATAAGATCGTTGTTATCTCAAACTCCATGCATTCGTATGTTTGAACTTTTTTTCTCATCAGAGGTTATGATTCATTCAATTTTTACTATTTATGGTTGATACATTCGATATATTTTATATATTTTTGTACTAATTTTAGTGAAATTATTGTAGATGAACCTTCTCAATATCTTTGATTCTTTTTTACTACTTAGTAATAGAAATTTTTAAAATTTAAATAGTTGTCACTTAAGTTACTATTGTTGCCTTTTTTTCAAATCTCATTTGCACTAACTGCCTTTTCTAGTCTTACATTTTTATACGCTTTTCACACTTCCTAACAACTTAATTTCGTGGAAGATGTTAAAGGTTGTGAGCTTCAGATCATCTTCATTCGTATATATTTCGTCCACACGCTTATGTCTCAAAAGCTATGAGTCAATTACTCAATTTTTCATCGAAAATCCTTTGCAATGCAAGTGCATCTTATGACTCATGAACAAATTTACCTATCTGATTGCTCTGTAGTTATATACCCGATGTGACACGGCTAGTTCACCGGTCTTCTGTATGTTTGTTGATCTTAGAAAAACATATATACGATACAAATTATAACTATCCTGAACGATAAAACTGTCCCATGACATTTATTGTGGGGGGATATCTATCGGTTAGTATTATTTTACTGGGATTTTCAAAATGAATAGACTGTAAAATAAGATTTATCTGTATTGTGCTTCCTATCATTGTAATACTATAGAAAAACTCAAGAATTAAATTTCAACATGCCTTGGAAGTGCATAGACCATTATGAATAGGTTACACGAGTATAAACATAAATTCATATAAAAAGTTTGTTTAACAGCATAGTCAAAGAAATCTACAGACATGTTTTGTCATGTTTCGAGATTATACAGCTAATTTAATTCTGCCAACCTCACCGGATACACCAAATTACTTTTTGGGAAATTCCATTAAGATGTAACTAACAGCTTGATATTTAGAAGGATTAAAGCAAATATCAAGGGTTGAGAAAAAGAGATACTTTCTGGGAGTAATTTCTAAAAACTGGGATAATTCAAAAAGTTGGTCAACCATTATTTAAAAACAAACTGAGTAAATTTTATAGGAACTTGATTAAAAAAGACTTAATAATCTTCTTCAGGATAGTCGATCAACACGATGATCTGAGCCTAACCCATTAATTCTGAGATTCCTATCAGTGAGTGCACAAAAGCGAAAAATAACAACTAAAAGTAAGGAGCAGTCTCCTATATGATATGGAAAGAATAACAGATCCAAAAAATAGTGGTACATTATTCTATACATTTACATTCGTGGATAAATAACCAATAGCATTTAGAAGTCAAATATATTAATTGCATTTCTAAAAATTAATGCCATATATGCCTTATCATCATCTAGTCTCTTATTATTTTCACTCACATTTTTAAGCAAAATAAATTATGAATGAATTTTATGAACACTGAATGAACTATTTTTACAGTTTTAAAGTAAACACTGGTAATTATAAGCATAAAAAATTAAAGTATTCAATTAAACTAATAGCTCATTAAATAAATAAAATTTCCCAAGTTAAAATAGTTATAAAACTAGAAACAATAATTACTTTTTTGGTGGAATGCTTTAAAAAATAATAAAATTACTACTGTTCTAGGTTAAATAATTATTTAAATTACTAATGTATGTCATTATTGAAAATATACATTGAAGTTATATTTTAATCACCAAGCTATAATATAATATACCAGAAACATAATTCTAGATGAAATTTCTTCTGTGGTTTAATTTCTTATTTATAATACTAATATTAAAAGATACACTTTTAAATATTAATTGTTTTAGAAAATGTTTGACACATAAATTAAAATTATTTAAACTTAAAAATCCTATACGTATACAAATTACATCGAAATATTTTACATTTCAGATTAAATAATATTAATATATATCATGAAATTTAAATGTTCTGAGATATTTTGCAAAATATTACTCAATGACTTTTTAATCTAATAATTATATATATATGTGCGATAGAAATTAAAATTCTGACAGTCTTAATCAAACACAACACAATCCACTGTCATAATAATTGCTAGAAAATAAATATGTTCTAGAATTCATCTTTTAACTTTCTGTTTCATAATAATTAAATATCTTCCCCTGTGTTGATAACTGATTTAAGAAGGTCTAAAATCAATATTTATATTAACGTGATTTTGAAAATTAGCTTTGAAGTAATATTCATTTTGGGGATTTATTTTTGTCTAATGCAAAAATGTCAAAATATTACTACGCATTATTGAAACAAACAATTCTTTCTGTAAAGATTTTTCCTCTTAAAGTTGTACTTAATATATGTAACAATCGTTTAAAGTGTATAGTTTGTAAAGCTTTAGAAAAGTATAAAGAGAGTAGTCTAGAGACATTGCAGAATTGAGCAGGCGTGTTACAATTCCCAAGTGTTGAATGTTTAAGTATTCACCACATAAAAATTTGACGGGTCATTCTAAACAATTTACATTTTTTTTTAATATATAATTTCTACAAATTTCCAAAAACCTTCAAGTTACATTTCAAACACTTTTTTGGATGGTTATGTGTAAAAAAATACGATAAAACACTTAACCATTTCTCTACCTGTTTTTTTTCCAAAAAAGAATTTTAAATCTCCAAGAAGTCAGTGGGGGAATGTGTTCTATTGGTGCTTTTGGTGGGACACATAAAACAGTGGTATTATAGCTGAAACGGAACACAAGGTGAAATGTGTTTATTAAAACCCCACGTATAATTATCGTACAGTGATTTCATGATGTCTGTATATATAAGGGAGTCTGTTATATTTAATCTGTATATATATATATATATATATATATATATATATATATATATATATATATGAGATATATAAGGGTTGGAACTTTAATAGTGGCAACACTGCTGTAAAAACGCTACGCAACAAAACCAAAGAATATCGCGTATACCACACGTGAGCTATATACTTATCTTATCTCTCAACAAAAAGAAACGTTCTTCCTACGTCATGCGCATGTGGAGTGATGAGAAGATTTGATCCTTGTATTAGCTTGCGCTCTAAAGTGTTCTCGGGATATTTTAAAACAAGAACAACGAAGTTGGATAAAAATTCAATGTGCCAGAGATCGTACAACAGGACAGTGTCATCTAGGACTTTACCATCCATCTTACTCTCCAGGTCAAAGCTCTCTGACTTTGTCTTAACTCCTAAGATGAAGGAACCACTTTCTGGCATTCGCTTCAGAACTGTTAATGAGATTCCTGCGGCAATAGAACAGTCCATTCGAACTATCAACAGAACAGGCGTTTCTACAAGTGTTCTGCGACTTCCACATCGTTAGAAACTGGTTATATACAATGCGTGTGACCATATTGGAGGATTGTAAGCATGGTGACATGAATCACTTTTGTATTGATGCAAATAAATAGTTTCCACTATTAAAGTCCAACCCTGTTATCTAACGGTGGTAGAAAAAGGGTTGAAAAAGGAAATTGTACGAATTTTAGGAGGATTTAATTAAGTTCAACTTTAGAAGAATTGAATCCTAATGACTTGATGGATGGGCTTGGGTTTGAGAGTTATTTTAAATTCTGATCTTGACAAGTCAATATTGAAAACCTGATGCCTGTTTTTACTCTACAATTTTGTCACCGATCTAATATTTATTTACTGAAATGCTACTGCATGGATGCTGATGTAAGTGCGAAACTGTTTTTGGATTGGAGAATCACCTTTGATGTCTACCATTCTTCGTGCTGCTACAACCTGCTGCTCCTTCTGCCGATGTAGTACATCCGTTTGCAGCTTGAAATTGAACTATATGTGTGTGTTTTCTGTAGCGCTAAAGTGTACCATTATCCCGGATGTTATAACTGTTAAAACAATTGTATAATGGTAAAATTTTAAAAGGCTGGCGTTACTACTTTTTATTCACTGTGATGTAGATTTGATTACGGAATCTTTTTCTTGGTTGTAAGAATTTTTCTTTCTTGGTTACATTCGCACCCATGGTATTCTTTTTCTCTCAATACATCACTACAGGAAATTAGTGGATATAAATTATAATCCACAAAATGTAGACATTTCAAAATTTCCCAACGCGTGAGCATTTTTTTTTTTACATCCTGCATTCTTTGAGAGAAAATTATTTGTTTATGTGTGGACTATCACGTATTAATGTTCGCTCTCCCATCTTTTTTAATCCCTCTGTAATTAGTTTGATGGTTTACTTCCTATGCGTAAAATTGTATCTAGACATTTAACTTTATTTAATTTATAATTGTAAATATTTGTAATACAATTATTAACATGTTTGTGATATTTTGAGTAAATAAATAATCAATTAATAAAATTAGAAAATACTCGGAACTTAGTTAATTATCGCTATTCAAAATATCTCTATACATAGGCTTCCTTATTTTGTTTACACAATTATTTTAAACAACAGTTCGAATACACAGTATTAAGATATTACAATAAAAAGTTATTTCTTTCACGCACTACAACAAACATGTTTTTCAAACATATCTGATAAGTAACAGCTACCGTCATAAATTCTAAGCTTATATATTGGTTTCAGCTTTTATTTGTTGAAACTTTTTTTACTTGAAACTTACAATAGGAAACAAAGTTTGTTAGAAGAAAAATCTGAGTAGAGAAAAAAATTCATTTCTTTTCTTTCGTTGAAAAAGTAAGACACCTTTATCTAATCCTCTTAACTTTTGATATCATTAAATATTTTTTACACTTAACGTAAATAACACAAAAAAGCATTGTACAGCTAAAAGGATTTTTTGTAATTAATTACAAAACTTTGATTCTATTGTTTAAATGCAAAAAATATTTTGACTATATTTGACAAAAAAATACATCATTTAACAAATATACAATGATTTTTATTCTTACTGAAAAATGTCGTATTTTATAAATTATTATTTTAATGAGTTTAAAATTATTCTATATAAAAGTTAAAATTCCAAATGTTATATATATATATATATATATATATATATATATATATATATATATATATATATATATATATATATATATATATATATATATATATATATATATATATATATATTTTATATATATATACATATATATATATACATTCACCGGTGAATGTCGACATACACCAAATACCTCGGTGAAAGACTGAATATTTTATTATATTCTTACATATTCCGACTATCACTGGTGTATGTCGACAATCCCCATGCACTGATGGTGAATGTTGAAAAAAAATATTTTTGTTACATTTTTTAATTATACTTTATTATTGAAACATATAATAATATATGTTAAAATAGCCCATACCATGAAGGAATACTCCAAAGTCCCTGTATCCATTCCAAAAGAAAAAATAAATGAAGATATTCAACCTACTACGCCTTCTATCAAGCCCTGACTAAACAGCAGAAGTTTATTTCTATTAAAAGAGCGTCCACAAAAGATAATCTTCTAATGCATGCAACGAAAATGTTATAAACCTCAAAAAGAAAATTTCCTCCTGCTCAAATTTATGACACTCTGCAAATACAAGCCCCTGATGTCGACCGTGGTCGTACAGGAGCCCGAAATGTATTGGCCGTTGTTATTGGAATATAAGACTCCGACTTTTATAAATAAGAAAACAAAAATGGTACCCTCAAGCAGCTTTATACCCATAATCAGTTTATATTTTGTAAAAAGAATTACTCTCCATAGATGAGATTTCTTCTCGAGAAATGTCGCGCTGACAGAAGCCGCTGATGCTAATTCGAGTAGTGGAGGACATGGCTATAAACACTGTCATTGCAAAAAGAAATGTTTCATTACTAGATTACATTATAAATGTAAGGGACTCTTGTGCAATTCAAATTGCAACAACAGATCAAATTGTTGCAACAAATAAGATAGTATATCGTCAATCACATAAAGTTAATTATTGGTATTATTTTTTGTTCTATGAGTGTTCGGTTTGTTTTAAGTTAAACAGTTACACGTGCTAGTACTATAGATTTGAATGAATTACGGAGAAAAATATAAATATCCGACATGTTCAACATTCACCATTAGTGCGTGGGGAATGTTGACATTTACCGGTGTAAGTCAGAAATAAGGGTATTTAGCAAATATTTCGGACATACACCAAACGAGTAA
>CM063501.1:66430882-66460882 GCA_032207245.1 Pardosa pseudoannulata
AATGTAATTTTCCATGTAACTTGTATTGAACCAATGAAGGTTCAGAGGTGAAACTCAACATAAGCATTTAATGAAAGCCTTGACGATGAACGAAGGCAACGCATGCTATATCCAGGATCTTTAATGATAATATGACTTAGACATTTCTGAAGAAAGTAATCTCAAACAAAAGGAACATCATCAGTAAGACACAATTGCGGAAGCTAAATCACGAAAAGCTTTTCACTATGCAACACGACAATCCACTGCTGTCAAAGATATCATCTGCCTAATGGATTCTTTGTTTTCTGTCCTCATTTAAAAAGGAACACATAAACAAGCTCATAAACAGCTTGTTGGAGTCAAATCAAATAATCAGTGATACCTTCGATGTCTTATCTAGCAATGAATACATTATTACGATCCTAAGAGGAAAATAAACAAACAAAAGTAATACTGATTGTTTATTCTCACTTCAACTTTACTGCACTCAAGAAAGAAAACTTAACTATTAAAAATATACCACTCTAAGTTCTTTGGATCTTAGTTTATATGTTTAAAGTGGGAAACCATGTAAAAAAAATTTATTAGAACAAATTTAGTTTTTAGGAATATAGTTATGTTGGTTGGTTTGTTGGTTTGAAGGAAGGATAAGCTACACCAAAACAGAAGAAAAATAATTAAACAAAAGTATATAAAAGTAAAAGAAGATAACAGTCAAAATTTAAAACGAAAAAGTCATAAAAACGAGGTAAAGATTCACAAGCATTTTTTTAAGTTACGCTAAGTTTAAAACGTCTATGCAAAAGGAGGAAATTAAAAGTCTTTGAGGGGTTTCACCCAAAAGTACTAGACAAAAATGTAATTTTCCATGTACTTTGTAAAGAACAAGTAACTTTCTATGTAACTTGTATAGAAGTTTCAGAGGTGAAACTCAATATAAGCATCTAATGAAAGCCTTGACGATGAATGAAGGTAACGCCTGCTATATCCAGGATCTTTAATGATAATATGACTTAGACATTTCTGAATAAAGTAATCCCAAACAAAAGGAACATCGTCAGTAAGACAAAATTGCGGAAGCTAAATCACGAAACGCTTTTCAGTATGCAACACGACAATCCACTGCTGTCAAAGATATCATCTGCTTAATGGATTCTTTGTTTGTTCTTTCAGACTGGTATGAAAATAATTAAAATATATATCGTAAAAACAAGTAAATGCTGTGCTTAAAGTTAAAATATGACGAATAGTTAGAGGGATGTGACAATGAGGCTGTAGTGCAGGTTCTGCCAAGAGCAAAAGCTTATGGGTGACTCTGCTATGACCGATACGAAGACATATTAAGATGACATCTAATTTGAGATAAGGGAGTGATGGCCAGAAAGTTATAGATGGCTTTAAAAAATGAAGTTTGCTCTCTTTCAAGGTTCCAATCAGCTTTCTAGCGGTCATTGGTGACCAAAGTAATAGATTTTTTAATATCTTGATAGAGATGGGGCTAGTGTAAAGGACAGTGGTATGTCTGACCAATTGTCAACCTTTTCATTGCCCCGGATACCTACATGACTGGGAACCCAACAAAATAAAGTGTTAAAACCGGATCGTGCAAATTTTGTTTATAATTTTACAACAGAGGAGACGTAACTGTAAGAATTGTTTCCAAATTTGCTACCTTCTAAAGCACTCGAGGAGTCAGAATAAATTATATAACACTTATTATTGCTAATGATATGTGTTTTAAGGCCTCATAAATGACAATTGTTTAGAAATATAGTTAGAGAAAGTTTTATTTTAAGTGTTAAATATGCTTTCAGGATTATTAATACATAAGTGATATAAAAGTACCTCCCAGTATTTAAAAATTTGATTTTTCTACTGCAAAAATCTTTTCTTCTTAAAGTCCATCAAATACCACTAAGTATCAGTTACGGATAAAATGAAATGCATTAACCAAAAGAAAAACCGACTTTATGGAATTTGTGTAATTGATTAAGAGCCGGTTTCTCCAAAGTCATTTAACGGCTAACCGCGATTAACCCAAGTGCCAACGAATGGTAGGACACACTTTTCCGTTTAAACAAATATTAATCGCTGTTAGCCGTTAAACGACTTTGTTAAACGTTACTTCGTTAACGTTGCTTCGTTAAACGACGTGAGACTATCCCTAAGAAAACAAATGTATAAAACAAATGGAAAGATCTTTCTTAATTTATGGAGACATGTCCAAAAAGAGAAAATTTTCTCATTGTAGATTTTTAAATTCAAATGACTGTTTTTTGATGGAAATTAAAAGAGTAATATTAGCAATATAATAGTTGTGACTGTAACAGTAAGTTACATTCGATTTAGCTTTTTTTACCTCTTGCCGTGAGTCACCGTTAAAGACATACCAGAACAGGACCGGTTTGAACTAGACAGAAACTCCGGACTTCTCCCAACCAATAGAAGGGTCATTTGGTCTGAACCCCTCCCCCCCCACACACACACACCGTTCTGGAGTGGACCCCTGTTTTTTCTCCGCGAGGCAGTCGGATCTTTTTAGAGGACAAAATTGTGACCAGAGGTGAGCAGAATGTGAATGCTGCTGGCATCCGCGGCTTGAGGGATAGACCTTTTGAGAAAAATCATCGAAATATTGTTTTTTTAGTGCCAGCGCCGACTCGAAGGCAGTCTTCGATATCTACAAATGCTAAGTTGATTCCAGTGGTATTCCTTAGGCGTTTGTTTAATTGTATAAATTTATTTAATCAAGACATATTTGTCCATGTGTTTATTACTGAGTATAAATTTCTTCTTTCTCACACACTAGGCCAACGTAACGTTATTTTTACAGTGTCTTACAGATATCTTTTTTGGAAAATATAATATTGGTTTTGGTTTGGTTTGGAGCGCTACGGTCTACTATTTTGCACACGAGGGCTAATGAGACCGGGACCTACAGTTTAAAGCCGATTCCGAACGGCTACAAACATCCATGCCATCAGCGGGATTCGAACCCGCGAACTCCGGTTCCGAAGAGCAGCGCTCTACCATTCGGCCATCGTTCGGCAAAATATAATATTGTTGTACCGAAGTACTTTCCCACGTTGGTATGTACATGCATGCACAGCTGTGGGAGAAATTTCCTAGAGGAATTTAGTATTCCAAATGTTCACGTCTAGTTTAAGGACCCGTGCAGAGACGGTATAGATCACGGAATGGTAGTGTAACGGTCAAGCTTGAACAGAGATGTAACCGTGAGTTATGGGGGCAGGGGATAAAAATGTCAGCTTGCACAAAGGGGCTACTTTAATAAGCCCACCTGCACTCCCGAAGGGTGTGAAGATGTGGGAAAATTTCACCAAACAAGCGATTGGCAAAGAAGAGAAAGGGACTTTAAAACCGAGGTGAGGAGTTGGGAAAGAGAGTTAAGAAAATGAGTTGAAGTCCGGATTCGAGAGTAGCTGGACATCGAAATCCCAAGCCCGGCTCATCAGTACCGACTCGTCCCGTGCGCCAGGACCGACACCGCATGAGGAAAGCCCCAGCCTGATCCTTTGAACCAATATATCTCGTGAGAAAAGCCCCTGCCTGCTCCCCTCTGCCTGTACTAGAGGTAAAGAAAATAATATTCATAACGGTCATTTAGGCCTCTGTTAGTAGTTTAACATTGTGATTAAGGAATAACGCATAACTAAAGAGTTGCTGGTTATGTTATATGATAATCAATTATATAAATTTGTAAATAGTGTACAAAAATAAATGTCTTAATCTCAATATAAGGTATCATATTTTTACTGTGTTTCCCTTTGTAAACGAACACTGGTGTTAAGGTTGTAAGTACATTACAATAATTGTAATTTACAATGCTTTAGTTACTAAACTGAATGTTTTATTTTGTATTAAATGTATTATCTTTTATACAATTTATTAAAATTATTTCTGCTAGTATTTTCTATAGAAACCTTTCTTTTTACAATTTATTATAGTTGCAAGTCGAACAGTTTATGGGACATGCATTTATTGTATTTGAATGAACAACAATGCATTGTTTCACAAAACTAATATTGTGCTAACATTATTTTTCTCCTAAACAACCAATTCAAGAATTAAATAACACAATGTCAGTATGAATTTCAGGCATCATTTTCTTTTTTAGGAAGCTAAATAATATAAAGCTGCATTCAACATTGATAATTAATATTTAAATGCGTATTTACATAGATAAAAACATTAACCACATTAATCAGAGTTCATTTAAGAATTTTATACTGATTTATAACTGCATTAAAATGCTAAGATTTTTTTACATCTTAGCATTTTATGGCATACAAAACTATGATGCTTTCACCAAATTTTAGATGTTAAATTATTAAATAATATTTACAATGTATAAAAAATTTAGATTAGTTAAACTATTTAAAAGAAAAATAAAATACGTAAGTGATTAAACAACTGTTTAGTATAAACTACTAAAACATCATTACGGTGAATCACTCTTAATACGCGAAAACAGTATTTAAACCATAAAATATAAAATTGTTATTTACATAAAATGAAAATAAAATTGATGATAAACTCTCGTGCCTGATATGAAGCTAATTAGAAAGAAAATACCGTTTAAAGAAAATTTAACGAAAAACATAGAATTCGTTTGAGCTATTTTCCCGGAGTAATGATTAATTATTATACTCATCTATCCTCTACTCACAAAATTAGGAAATAATTTCAAAATTAATTATTTTATTAGTAGTTTTGCGTGCTCTTCAAAATTGACGATATTTACCTATGCAGTATTTGGAAAACGTTTATCGTTTTGTAAAAAATTCAGATTTAATGGATTATTGATAAAAATCCATTAATTTAAAGGAGCTAAATGAATTAAACTAAACTAATTTTCTATACTAATTAGATCATTTGAATATAATTAAGAGGCATAAAATCAAAATTAATTTTTTTAGTCTTTTATGCTATATTCTAAATTTCTCATTCGAAGTTTTTAAACTAAGCCTCTATAAGAATAAATGCATATAAATTAATAATAAACGACCCGACATACGTTCTCCTGTTTTAGCGTTGTAAATCCAAAAATTGTAAAATGTATTATGAATTAGACCTTTTCGGTGGTAAAGTAAGGAAAAAATGTTTTTATAATATTTGACGTCATCACGCGTACAGTCATCACAACTGCAATTAGATTAAATTAAAATTCCTACATCGCCTTTACGGGGATTCAATCCTGGGATTTTTTATACTGAAGGCCACTGCGCTGATTAATTCGCCACAGATACGTTGGCAGTGAAGGGTTTCAAACGACATTCTTAATAAGCGAGAAATTCTGGATTTTTAATTAAAAAAAACATTTTCTGTCGGATCAAATTGTGAATCTAAACCATTTTTGAATCAATTTAATTACGTGCGAAAAATTTCATCAAAATCAGTTCAACTGGTTAGGAGTAGTTCTATTACAAACACATGGACAGAAATATTTTATATAAAAAGATAAATCTATTTATTCCATAAGCGTTTTTGGAAACCTAGATATTTTCAATAACTAAGAATTCTTGTACTTAAAAGCTTAATTCATATAGAGTTACCACGTTTATCATTTTAATATATGGGCGAAAATGGAACTCTAATTACGATGTGTGAGGAGCCAGTCATCGCTGGTTGAGACAGAACAGATTTGCGGGTTTTGGTTTTTTTTTTTTTTTTTTTTTTAATTCAACCACGAAAAACATATGTATTAGTCACTTCTGTGTAAATTGCCCGACGATAAAGTCGGTATTCGAATTCGTTAATTCTTATTCAATCTTATTCGCATTAAAAGTTAAAGTTTTAGAAAATTGGCCATGTGTCCACATAATTCTTGTGTCCAGCCCTGGAAGATGGGTAAGTTACCCAATCGTTTCTATTCATTTATAATCTTGTATTACGTTTTGTAAACAATTAATTCTTTACATCTTTCTTTATTCGTAAGGGGAATTAAAACTCCCCAATATATTTACCAGGAATTCATTTATAATATTTTACATATAAAAACTCAAGTAAGTAATTATCATAAAAATGTATGAGGTGTTATGTTTACGTATGTCTAAAATGTTTTATTGTTTATAAAAGGAAAAAATAACGATTTAAATTAAAGAAAAATACAGAAGAAAAAGAAACCTTCCTCCTTCCGCAATGAAAAGGGTGTTGCAAATGTTTCAGCATTAAAGAACTGTATTTTTAACTGACTCTCCAAATAAAGAAAAAAGTCTTGAATTTTCAACAAATTTAGCAGTTAAATTCTTGGTTGATTTTCATATAGAAAATGATTTTTTTTATTTTATCATTCTTGGGATGTTTCTATAATTACTAAATATAAGGATTAAGAAAGAAAATACTTTTAAAATTTTAAAATTCATAATTTTTGTAAAATTTACTAAATTTTTAAATATAAAACTCTATGAAATGGAAAAGGCTGATGAAGTACTTTACATATATGTAATCCAATAATTATAAAACTGCAATAATTATAAAGCTTTCCCGGGGTGTTGGGCAAGGGGAAAGCTAATCAGCTAACAGTAAAAATGATGCAGCCGGGCGACATTAACGAGACCGTCATGTTCTTACGAGTAGAAGACTATTCTTAATTTAAGAACTTTCGATACAAAGAAAAGTGCACGGAAATTAAAAAAATGAAATTTACCCAAAAATTACAAAGTTTCCATCTCATAAGAAACAACATCATGCATTTCAATTTTCCGAAGATGCACAGTTTAAAGTTAGCAATGGCAATAAAGAATTAGATAAAAAAAAAAGCTGAAAATGCTTATTCGAAGTGTTGTCTAAACGTAAAAACCCTTATGTATGGATAAGTTAAATTGTTACCACAAACAAAATCTTAGAAAAATAAAAATTAATTCGAAATTTGAAATAAATTTGGCTTTAAAAAGTGTCACACGATCTCAAGAAAAAAACCTGTATGAAATTTGATGCAACTAGGTTGTACCGTTTATGATCAATCGTGTTTGTATATATTTTCACTAAGTGTTTTATGTTTAGGATATTTTTGTAACTAGGAACAAATTGTCATTGATTTAAAATTATTGATGAAATATCACTTTCTTTTCTACAGACGGGTACGTTTCCATAAAAAAAAAATTCAAAAGCCATTTTATGAAATGTCTCGATTTGAGAAGCATAACAATTAGTCTTTCTTGTACAGCAATAGCTAACAGAATATAATTACAAATATTTCAAATATATCACATATCTTATGTTGTCTTTGTGTGTATATGATATATCGATGTCACGCTAAGCAAACTATTGCTGATGCTTGGATTTGTTCCGTTCAAAATATCCATCAGATATAATTTATGATGCCACACGCATTTATTCTTTGTTTTCCATTTCATTCAAATGCATGGGTTTGTACGGAATGTGTTTGTTCTTAAATTTGCATAAAAGGCTGTCTTTTGTATTTATAGTTGAAATCCAAAATACCATTTATTTTCTTTTTTTATCGATTCTATATTTTCTCTATTCTACACTTTAGCATAATCAATCCTTTGTTCAACTCAGCAATATATACACAGGTACGATTTCAATTAATAATCTAATTTATTAATTCTGACAAAAACATGATATAAGAACTTTTTTAAAAATTCATAAAATGATAGTAATTACTGGTATATAATAGATCATAATTTGTTCAATTTATGTGATTCAAATGTTTTGGTTAATTTTCTGAAAATTGAACTGCTATTTATTATTTCTATTTAAATTTCTAAAATACAAACGAATTTCTACGCAAAAGAAATTTAAAATAAAAAGGTTTTATAACCATTGAATTAGTAATTTATATCATTAAAGAGTGAAAACCAGTGATCTCAAGGTACAACCTTTTCCATATTTAAGAAGAAAATTAGTTTATATAATTTTTAAATTCCATTATCAATGGTGAGACGCGGTATCTTAATCGGTAAAGGCATGGATGTAATATTCGGAGGGTTATGAAATCGAAATTTGAGCCCTCGAATAATCATCCTTGTTCCTTAATCGCGTCTGGGGCACATAAAATAGATTCGTGGTCGTAATATCATCTAAGCTTCCAAACGACAACTCAGAAGGTGGCAGTTCAAGATTTGAGGTCATCTACTTGGTCCCTACTTCTAAATTAGGAGGACCCACTTTGGGGAAAGTCGCCCTTACCCTTGCAGTGCTCTTCATAAGAATGAAAGCCGCACCCCTTGCCTTAATTTGAGTAGCTTGTGGCTCCCGCCTATGACTTCTCCAAGCTACACGAGCAACAACAGCAACAACTATGTTTCTAGTGAAATCGAATGAAGCGTTTGCTGACATTTTCCAACAGTTGTAGAACCGATGTCAAACTTGTATTATAACTAAAGGCGATTAATCTGAATGTTAGTATAGGTTGAAGGTATTTTGTATCTCTTGTTTCCTTTATTTTATTGAACCATATATTGAACCTTTAGAAAGCACCTTTTACTATGTTTTAAAGGAGTCTGCATAATTTTTAATATATTGGTTTTCTTTAATATACTAATGTATATGTAAAAATTACCAATTATCAGATAGGTTTTACACAAAAATTACAAATTATTTCCAGATTTTGCTCCTTATATAGAGTGATAAAAATATTTTATTAGTATGTGAGTGGTATCTAAATGCCCAAGTCCCCAAACATTTCACTTGAAAAGTATTCACTGTGTTTCACATCTCAAAGTATTCACTGGGTTTCAGTGTTAATGTTAAGTGCAATGTAGCCTCCACACTATGGCCAATTGTTCACCACTTTCTGATGGTGACCTTGAACGATGGTTTAAGGTTTGCATCCACACACTGGGCTACTAAATTAGCAGAGATTCCATAGAGTCTACTTCGCACTTTAGTTGCGCATCTGGCTACCTTTGATGTTTGGAGAGAAACCGCTTCCAAACCATCCTCCTCCAAGATCATTTTGTCGTCTGCCATCGTCGACCACGATAAGCCATACTCCCTCCAGACGGTGGTAATAGCTTGTAGTGGACCATAGTGTGGAGGGGCTTTTAGACTTTAAGTGTTCAAACTTAGTAATAAATCTCTAAATAGTTCTTTTAATTTCAGAAAAATTCTATATACTAATATGATTATAACATATTGGTTTTTTAATGTATATGGGAAAATAATGTTTAATTAGGTTATAAGCTTTTCAAAAGTGGTATGCGCACAATTAGGACCTTTAAGTATAAATAATCTTTAAAATACAATGGTTGTTCAAAAAATGCTGAATTTGTTCATTTCAATTTCATTTTTGTTTTGGCGTACCTCAATTTACATACTTAAAATGGATGGATTGACCAATATTTAAAGACAAATAAACTTTATCTACCTAATCATTTGTGGTCGTTACTGACTACTGTCAAAGTAATAATTTAAAAATCAGTAATTTTGTTTATCTTAGATAGATTTAAGATTCCTGATTTACTAATTCAGTACTTACTAGATGTATAACGAAACGTAATTGACATTAGAATTTATCTCACATTTGACCTTTTTATGCACGTCCTTTCTCTAAAAACATCAGAAATTCTTTAAATGTTCAGCTTTAAATAGAATCTTTATTCCATGAATAGAAATTCTATCCCACGCTTTCACATTTTAGTAAAAGCTATGTGATTCCGTTATTTACTGACACAAAGTTACTTTGTATATTTTATCCTTTTGTGTTTAATGTCTATTTAATGATTCAAGTTACACTAACAATGCTTAAATAAAAAATAAACTTATATTTCATTATAAAATGTTTCATTGTTAGTTTACATAGTTGTAGCAAGACTAATTAATCCGTTTTTAATTTTAGTATAAGATGCACTTAGAATTTTAGTTTCGTATATACATATTGATCCCTTTACACAACACTAATTAAAAAACAATATCATCTTAGTTTCTGTTATACACAGCACAATGTTCACAAAATTGCTATGACCAATCTATGATAAAAGTACGTCGTCTAGATTGTGTAGTGGTTAGTGTACAGTTCTCCCATCCGGTAGGTGTGGTTTCGATTCTGAGAAGGCTTGGATGTATTTCTGTATTACCACCTCTTATGGAACTACCTATATTGTGTTCCATAATATAAAGGGCAACAAATAAGGATTATATGGTAAAATACTAATAAAGGCAAGTGCCCCGCATTTGTTAAAAATCTCCTATATAATAGTAGCCTAAGTTATTTGTTCGTCTGACCTCGAATTTATGAAGTGTTTGGACCTGGAATAGATAGAGGCATCCATAATGGATTCTTAATGATTAAGGGTTAGCAAAATTTAAAACGAGTTAAATGTTTGAAATCCACTCCTACCCCCCCCCCTTTTTTTAAGCGTTTAATGCCATTATTTCAAGCCTTATTTTCCTGGTTAAGAACAGGCAAATAAATTTATCACACAATAAATAGGTAAAAATAACATTTTTTTTCCTAGCATTATGACGTCATTCCTTTAACCAACTCATTTAATCATTTCTTATTTTAAATGATTTAAATATCGTGTGCATTATTTTTGTACGTTTTATCACTGAACTTAGATACTACGTAAATAATTTTCTTTTATATTTGGCTTAAATAATAGATTAGGTACATGTATGATAATTTTAAATTTAATCATTGATTATTTTTTTGTTACAATGAAAATTTTATCACCGGTATTAACAGAAAATTCTTTTCATAAAAATCTAGTAGTCTATTTCACGGACTAATAAATATCTAGCGTTTAAGTTATATATCTTCGAAAATTAAAACTTTTGTCCGTTTGTGTGTTAGTTTTTTACATATAATCACACGGTTTGACTAAATGCATTCAACGTGATCTGCATTCACAGTATCGAGAGACTTTAGATGAGTATAAAGATAAACGAACTATTGAGCGTGTACCTGATAATTCTCAGCCAAAACACAAACCATTTTTTACCTGCCTCATAGGGTACTTTACAATTCTGGAAAATTAAAACTTTTTTGGATCCCGCCATATGACGGGCTATATGGTAGTATAATAGAGAAACAGGTGGCTGTTATACAAAGTGCACATGAGTAATATTGAAGCGAATTATATCACCCGACATGTTTTGCAGTGTTGTAGACTAAAGGTCATTTAGCCCAAAACGTAAGCTTCAGAAAGCAGTAGAACGTGGTATGTCTAATCGGACAGACTCAAAATGTGAGTTATGTACAGTTATGAGATTTTTTTCACACAGAAAGAGCTAGCAAAATTCACTGAATATTGCATGCTGTATCTAGGTGAAATGTTTTGAGCTGAAATGATGTTAATACTTGGTATCAAAAATTTAAACATGAACCTTATAAGTCTGAAATAACTGAAGAGGGATTGGCACAATAGAAATAAGTGGTCCTGAATCATCAATCCTAAAGTCCAGATTTAGTACAACTGAATAGCCCGATTTAAAACGTTCATCTTAAAAAGTTCGAAATTCAACCCTTCCCTCATTTTTGAGCTTCTAATGCCATCATTTCAAGCCCTATTTTCCTCGGTTAAGAAACGGTGATTAAAATTTTCAATTTATCACAAATAGGTGAAAAGATCATTTTTCTAGCATTATAGCGTCAATCCTTTAACCGTCTCATTTAATCATTTCTTACTTTAAATTATTTTAAATACCGTCTGCATTATTTTCATGTGTTTTATCACTGAACTTAGATATTACGTAGATAATTTTATTTTATATTTGGCTTAAATAATAGATTAGGTACATATGCGATAATTTTAAATTGAATCATCGATTATGTTTTGTTGCAAATAACTCTCAGCCGAAAAACAAACCATTTTTTTACGTGCCTCATAGGGTACTTTACAATTCCGGAAAATTAAAATTTTTTGGATCACGTCGTATGACAGGCTATATAGTAGTATAATAGAGTAACAGGTAGCTGTTATACAAAGTGCACATGAGTAATATTGGCGCGAATTATATCACCCGACACGTTTAGGAGTGCTGACCTGCATGTTCAGAGTGTAACGATGACAGGCCACATCTATCGGGATGTCATTCTGGAACAACATGTACGTTTGTTTCGGGGCGCCATGTGTCCTGAATTTCTGTATATGGATGACAACGCCCGACCTCGCCGTGCAAACATTGTAGACGAATGCCTTCAATCGGAGGATATCTCCCGTATGGATTGGCCAGCATACTCACCGGACTTGAATCCAATAGAGCATGTGTGGGACATGCTTGGCCGACGAATTGCAGCCCGTCAACCCCCTCCCAACTGTCTATCGGAACTTCGGAGAGCATTGCTTGATGAGTGGTATAATTTTCCCCAAGATCAGATTGATAATCTGATACTCAGCATGCGTAGGCGTTGTAACGCTTGTATTGCATCGTCCGGGAGACATACTCCGTATTAACCATCATACTAACCATGTTATACTGTTTTCTGTAAATAGGTTCTTTTTTAAAATTTGCTCCAGGGAGTAAAAATTGCAATTTTTATTAATTATGTCAAACATATAGCATCTTTTTTGCTCTTTACCTTTTGTTTAATAAATAGACTTTACAAATAAGTCAAATTTGTTTTGCTTTTGTCTCTTTCATTGCCTGAACTTCATTATCCTTAATTTATGGACATGAGTGTATATCACCCGACACGTTTAGGACTGTTATAGACTAAAGGATCGTTTAGCTCAAGACGTAATTGAGCTTCGAGAAAACAGTGAAACGGGGTATGTCTAATCACAAAAACTCGAAGTGTGAGGTATGTGCAGTTTTCAAGTTTTTCTTTTTTTTTTTTTTTTTTTTTTTTTGTTTTTTTCACACAGAAAGAGTTAGCAAAATTTACTGCAGATTGCAGGCTGTATCTAGGCGAAATGTTTTGAGCTGAAATTATGTTAACGCTTGGTGTCAAAAATTTAAACATGAACCCTATAAGTCTAAAAGAACTGAAAAAGGATTAACACAATAAAAATACGTGATCCTAAATCATCAATCGTAAAGTCCAGATTTAGTACAACTGAATTGTCATATTTTCAATTTTTCAGACTATTAATAACATGCTTGTTTGAAAAAAGCTGTGAAATGTCTGCCTGTCAAATTGCTCGAATTGTTCCTGAACAGTATTTTTCAAACTAAAAACATCGCTCATGAATACTTCAAGCAACATGCATGAAAACCATGAAAAGATGTTCAAACTATTATTACGCTAGGATAAATGAGTTAACGCTTAGAATGATTACGTCGAAAAATATACAAAAATATTTACGCTTTAGGAAAAGTATTAACTTTTTCAGTTAGTCAGCGTAATTTTCTCTTTTACCTTGTATTTTTATTATCGAATCAACCTTATGTAGACTGTGGGAGAGCTGTACAAAAAAATGAATTCAAACTTAATTCCTTCTAATCTATGTTGATCGCTTTTTATATAAATTCTACAATAAACTATAAAACTAATTTTATTCATTTTTAATCAACATGAACGATTTTTTCTTATGTGTTAGTAGTGTCTTTATTTTGAAAAATGTACAGTTTAAAAGTAAAATATTAATAATTTTAAGAGAGATTAATTATTAATTATTTCAAATATCTTCTTAATATAGTTCATGCTATCAGTTTTAATTACAAAACAGTCATTTTTATCACTAGAATAATTTTTGTTTTTAAAACTAAACTAAGTTTTCGTGAGCAATAACGAAAAGGAGATAAGGTGAGAGAAATATAACAGCTAAAGTACCTTTATTTTTATATACAAAATCTATACAATACCTCATGATGGATAGATTTCGCTGTTAGAGGAATATTGATTTTCATTAAAATATTATAGTAATAGTTTTATTAGATTTATTATACAAAGCATTCAGTCAATAAATTATGAACGTATAGAAAATCTAGATCACTCTAGAGAGTTTAAAATATTCTTAAATTAGAAAATTTGTTTAAGAAGATATTAAGTATTTATAATTAATAGCTGAATCCTCTGCAGTGGAAGTAATTATATTAATGTATTGTAATGGATATTAAAACACCATTTTTCCTCCTCAACCTTAATTAGATTTTTCAATTCAATAAGAAACAAATAATATGAAATAATATGAAAATAGTCGGAAAATTCACTGCCTCCTTGATGGGATCGTGAACTTTTTGCTGTTTGATATTTTAATTGCTACAATATTTCATCCTCAGTGTTAAAATATATCTAAGAAGGAAAAGCAAAAGGGGATTTTAATATTTATCATGTTAAATAAATAAAATTATTACCAGAAATTACCAAACAATAATAACTTTTTAAAGAGAAATTTTACAATGTATTTATAATGGAACACATTTATCGAATTCTTAACTGTCCTTTCCCTCTGAAATTAATGGATTATCTTATAGCATATGGTAGATTCGTATCTTGTCCGTCTACAAGTCATATGTATTCATTATTTTTATTATCCATTTATTGGGATTTATTACTGCTATTTTCAGTACCACAGTAACCTCTTGATACAATTATCCCTGAAAAGGGGGCAGACTCAAATCTTGTAGAGCTGCAAATATTTCCTAACATGTCATATATGTCCTATTAAAAATCCAACCCGGGGCTCAAATGTTGCAAATTCTATATATCTTGGAACCGTGTATATTAACTTGCATGGTACCAAAGTGCCATGTTGTCAATGTAGTTATGGTCTTCGTAATTTCTATATTTGTATCGATCTCACATATTTGACGTTTCACTTCAGTACATATCTCTCTTGGTTTACATCTGTCAATGGCATTTACACCGTTCAATGTGACGAGATATGAGATGCCACTGCTTAGTTTTCTTACTTCTGTGTGTAGTTCACTCGCTCCTTCACTTACACCAATTCTTAAATATACAGGAATTTATTACAAGTGCCTGCCCTTTCGATCTAGAAGTCTTGTATCATATAGATTACGTTATATCAAATTATCATACTTTAAAACAGAAAATCTATATGTCATGTACTTAAAAGAATACAAAATGTTTATAAAAAACTTTTATAGCCTTTTAAAATCAAACGAATTGATATATTTCTTATTACTATAGTTTTCTGCTAAAACTTTAGTATTACGATTACTTACTATAAAAAATAAGTTTGAAAGATAAGGCTAAAATATATAATATAAATTAAAATGATCATATTATCTGTAAAAGGGATGCGCATAGAGCATTTTCAGTAAAGTTAGATTTTCGGTACAATAAATCCTCAGTTATCCGGTAGCCTCTCACAACTTCTTGATCGAGAAGTCTTACATCATATAGATTACGTTATATCAGATTATCATACTTTAAAACAGAAAATGTATATGTCGTAAACTTAAAAGAATACAAAATGTTTATAAAAACTTTTATAGGCTTTTAAAAGCAAACGAATTGGTATATTCCTTATTACTATAGTTTTCTGCTAAAACTTTAGTATTACGATTACTTACCATAAAAAATAAGTTTGAAAGATAAGGCTAAAATATATAATATAAATTAAAATGACCATATTATCTCTAAAAGGGATCCGCATAGAGCATTTTCAGTAAAGTTAGATTTTCGGTATAATAAATCCTCAGTTATCCGGTAGCCTCTCACCCCTTTTTGATCTAGAAGTCTTACAACATATAGATTACGTTATATCAGATTATCATACTTTAAAACATAAAATCTATATGTCGTGAACTTAAAAGAATACAAAATATTTATAAAAAACTTTTATAGCCTTTTAAAAGCGAACGAATTGATATATTCCTTATTACTATAGTTTTCTGCTAAAACTTTAGTATTACGATTACTTACCATAAAAAATAAGTTTGAAAGATAAGGCTAAAATATATAATATAAATTAAAATGACCATATTATCTCTAAAAGGGATGCGCATATAGCATTTTCAGTAAAGTTAGATTTTCGGTACAATAAATCCTCAGTTATCCGGTAGCCTCTCACCCCTTCTTGATCTAGAAGTCTTACATCATATAGATTACGTTATATCAAATTATTATACTTTAAAACAGAAAATCTATATGTCATGTACTTAAAAGAATACAAAATGTTTATAAAAACTTTTATAGGCTTTTAAAAGCAAACGAATTGGTATATTCCTTATTACTATAGTTTTCTGCTAAAACTTTAGTATTACGATTACTTACCATAAAAAATAAGTTTGAAAGATAAGGCTGAAATGTATCATATAAATTAAAATGACCATATTATCTCTGAAAGGGATGCGCATAGAGCATTTTCAGTAAAGTTAGATTTTCGGTACAATAAATCCTCAGTTATCCGGTAGCCTCTCACCCCTTCTTGATCTAGAAGTCTTACATCATATAGATTACGTTATATCAGATTATCATACTTTAAAACAGAAAATCTATATGTCGTAAACTTAAAAGAATACAAAATGTTTATAAAAACTTTTATAATCTTTTAAAACCAAACGAATTGGTATATTCCTTATTACTATAGTTTTCTGCTAAAACTTTAGTATTACGATTACTTACCATAAAAATAAGTTTGAAATATAAGGCTAAAATATATAATATAAATTAAAATGACCATATTATCTCTAAAAGGCATCCGCATAGAGCATTTTCAGTAAAGTTAGATTTTCGGTATAATAAATCCTCAGTTATCTGGTAGCCTCTCACCCCTTCTTGATCTAGAAGTCATACATCATATAGATTACGTTATATCAGATTATCATACTTTAAAACAGAAAATCTATATGTCGTAAACTTAAAAGAATACAAAATGTTTATAAAAACTTTTATAGGCTTTTAAAAGCAAACGAATTGGTATATTCCTTATTACTATAGTTTTCTGCTAAAACTTTAATATTACGATTACTTACATAAGAAATAAGTTTGAAAGATAAGGCTGAAATATATCATATAAATTAAAATGACCATATTATCTCTGAAAGGGATGCGCATATAGCATTTTCAGTAAAGTTAGATTTTCGGTATAATAAATCCTCAGTTATCTGGTAGCATCTCACCCCTTCTTGATCTAGAAGTCTTACATCATATAGATTACGTTATATCAGATTATCATACTTTAAAACAGAAAATCTATATGTCGTAAACTTAAAAGAATACAAAATGTTTATAAAAACTTTTATAAGCTTTTAAAAGCAAACGAATTGGTATATTCCTTATTACTATAGTTTTCTGCTAAAACTTTAGTATTACGATTACTTACCATAAGAAATAAGTTTGAAAGATAAGGCTGAAATGTATCATATAAATTAAAATGACCATATTATCTCTGAAAGGGATGCGCATAGAGCATTTTCAGTAAAGTTAGATTTTCGGTACAATAAATCCTCAGTTATCCGGTAGCCTCTCACCCCTTCTTGATCTAGAAGTCTTACATCATATAGATTACGTTATATCAGATTATCATACTTTAAAACAGAAAATCTATATGTCGTAAACTTAAAAGAATACAAAATGTTTATAAAAACTTTTATAGGCTTTTAAAAGCAAACGAATTGGTATATTCCTTATTACTATAGTTTTCTGCTAAAAGTTTAGTATTACGATTACTGACCATAAGAAATAAGTTTGAAAGATAAGGCTGAAATGTATCATATAAATTAAAATGATCATATTATCTCTGAAAGGGATGCTCATAGAGCATTTTCAGTAAATTTATGCAATTTCGGTACAATAAATCCTCAGTTATCCGGTAGCCTCTCACCCCTTCTTGATCTAGAAGTCTTACATCATATAGATTACGTTATATCAGATTATCATACTTTAAAACAGAAAATCTATATGTCGTAAACTTAAAAGAATACAAAATGTTTATAAAAACTTTTATAGGCTATTAAAAGCAAACGAATTGGTATATTCCTTATTACTATAGTTTTCTGCTAAAACTTTAGTATTACGATTACTTACCATAAGAAATAAGTTTGAAAGATAAGGCTGAAATGTATCATATAAATTAAAATGATCATATTATCTCTAAAAGGGATGCTCATAGAGCATTTTCAGTAAAGTTAGATTTTCGGTACAATAAATCCCCAGTTATCCGGTAGCCTCTTATCCCAAAAATAAAAGAAAAGTAATTCTTCTAAAAACGATGAAAACACAGGGATGCGAAGCATATGTTCCAGTTAGGTAGTGAACCTTACGTGGAACCCCCAGTGTTTAGCTCCCAAACGTGCTTGGTCCTCAATTTATTTACCCACTGAAGGGATGAATGGATGAGTCAACCTAGCATAGCCCAGGGATTGAATCTTGGACATGTGACGTGGTAACAGATACCCCAATAAAACTTGGGTTTGTTTTAAATACTTTACATAATATTTATATATGTATATTTTCAGATATACAGTAAAACAAATTGGGTAGAATTATTCAAAAATTATGTTTTTTCAAAAATTAAAGAAATTTTAAAAAGCTTTTTTTTAATCAATCGATATTTTAACATCACATTTTTTTGCTATATTAGTAATACAATTTTTATTACTTTAGTGATTAAATTTTAAATTAAATAATTGATCCTTGAGATAAAAATGTTATACGTCCTAAAGGAAATTTTAAGTTTAAGATTAAAAAATCAGTATTTTCGTCAAAATAAGGTACCGATTTCCCTTTTAAAATTGACGTTGTTGAAAAATATTTTTAAGATCTTCAAAAGAAGCTCTTTTTCTAATATCAAAATTTTCTCAACTGATGTTTTGAAAAATCTTCGGCTATTCGAGAAAGAATTTTCTTGAGCCTCAATTATGTAACAGACCTTTTTCTTTAGTGCCCTTCTCTTAGTTCATCCATGTGTGGAGATAAACTGTGTTGTATACAAGAAAGTTGCATCACTGCCATCAATCCTTCGCTTTATGGGCAATAACCTACTCACTTATGCAATAGGAAGACCAATTTCTAGCTAACGAGAAAGAACCTCTACCATTAGCTTCTCCGGCAAACTTATAAACTTGGTTTATGACTTGCTTGTGTCAAAGTTCCGATACCAGAAAATATATTTATATGTAATATATAAAGGTTTCTTTTTTCATCTGTTCTACAGTATTCATATTTCATTCCAAATATTTTACATCCAATTTTCATATGGCTCTATTTAAATAGGTCTAAAATATTTGTTTCGTAACCCATTTAAAGCGACATAGTACTTTTCGAGACTTAAAACTTTCATATTAATAGATTTTTTTAGAATAAATATTTTGCAAGTTATTTAAAAGGGCTTTGAAAATTTGATTTAGTTTTGTCCTTTAAAGCAGTATATATATATATATATATATATATATATATATATATATATATATATATATATATATATATATGATTGCTTGTTATTTATTTATTTAAAAAAACTGTAAATATATACACAAGAGACTACTTTTTTGTACCATGTTGAAGTAAAACTTTAAACTTTAAACTTCAAACTTTAAAGGTATATGACATTTTAAATTTTAAAAAATATCGCAAACTGTTCAAAAACTAAAAATTCTTAAAACATTTTACAGTCTTTTGTATACAGCCAGTTTTGTACCACTGAAGATGAAATATGTGGTATTTTTCGAAGTACAAACAATTTAAAATCAACTTTTTATAAAATCCATTTAACTGCTTAGGAAATATTAAAATTTTTATTTTACTAAACAATTTTCTAAGATTCATATTTCTGCAGCTTATTTTCAGTAGTCATTTAGTTTATATCAGTTTTAAACATTTCTAATGTGATTAATTTACACTAAAGTTTCTTAGACCTGATTTTATAGGGCAAGAGATGTTTAATTTCAGTTTTTAAACTTTTCATTTTTTAACAACATTTTTATAATGAAAATATTTAATGTTGTTGATGGAAAATATATTAAAAGCAAAAGGACTATTTTAAAAAAAATTCAGTCGTCCAGCAGTTTTCCAATACTTTATATAGAAACAAAACAGGGTATCGATTTTTACTTAGGTCAAATACAATATATATAAGATATTTATTTAATAGTATGTAATATTTTAGCTAGTCTTTGCAGTTTTACGGTATCAATCCATTTGTAACTCGAGGTATGATTTGCTATTTTCAAAAGCATACATACAAAAACTAATAGAAAATCTCCAGAATTGCAGGTAAAAAAATACATAAAACTAAAACAACTGAAAAATTATTAAAAATTAAATATTTTTAAATTACTTAATACAAAAAAAGAGTAAAACTGAAAGATTTTATTTTTAAAAGTTTAAAATAAGGGTGTATGAAAAAAAAAGTTTCAGTGGCCTGAAATAATCTTGGTATTTGTTAAGTGTCTGTTGATGATGAAGCATGTACCTAATTTGTTTTGTTTTTTAGGACAAAAATCATTTCATACACTTGGTCAAACTCTGGTCAACAACTTGATCATTTCAAAAATGTCTTGTTTCCTTAATAGATCTTAAATTATCTGTACGAAAGCAACTAAAATGTGGAAGAAAGACTGAAAAAGAAATTAGATTTTTTTTTTGCTTTTATATGCAGTTGAATCAATATTTAAGTAGTTACAGACAATGCTACAGACAGAAGTAAAAAAATAATCTAAATATACAGTAACCTCATCAAAGAGTTAATTTTTTTGGTTTAAGATTATCTGACAATGATTTAATATATCCATTTATAACTGCTACAACTCTACAACAATGCAAATCATCTTTATCGACATATACAGATGTCACAGAAGTAAAAAATAGCTTTAGAACACTAGAACTGTGGGATGTGTCATTTTTATCCAAAAACTATTTTGTGTCCTATTTTTTCAAAAAGTTACTAACGAAACTGAAATAAGTATTGATTTTTTTTAAAATTATACATCTATAAAATCTCTCAATATATAATATTGAAGAATCTCTGCAAATGCTAAAACGGGTTCATTATTAAGCTTCAAAGGGTGAAAACAAAACTGTAGATATTTATCCTAACTGTAAAATACCGATATGTAAAAATATACAAAATATATATAAAAAAACAGTTGCCCAAGTGAGCCTGAACTGTATAAGAAATTTTAACTGGTAAGAATTTATACAGTTCAAGAGCCAAAACATTATGACCACCTGTCAATAACTAGTTGGCACACATTTGGCGCGCAATACAGTTTCAACCCGCCTTGGCATGGATGCCACAAGTCCTTGGTAAATGGCCGGAGACAAATTGTACCAAATGTTTAAGCAACGACTACGCAAATCCGAGATATTGCGAATTGGTGGTCTTTGAACTCATAGCTGCCGTCTCATGACATCTCAAATGTGTTCTATCGGATTGAGATCCGGTGAGTTAGGCGGCGAGACATTAACCGGAATTCAACATCATGTTCCTGGAACCACTCCAACACAATTTTAGCCTTGTAACACGGGGCGTTGTCCTATTGGAACAGGTGGTCCAGCTGGAAAAACAGAGGCCATGCAAGGGTGCAACTGGTCCTCAATGACGTTCAGATACCCTGTAGCATTCATGGTAAGCTCTACCACAATCATGGGTTCCAGAGACGCCCAAGAGAACAGCCCCCAAAGCATAATACCGCCACCACCGGTCTGTGTATGACCTACTGTACATTGAGAGCAGGTGTTTGCCTGGGAGACGACGTATCCTGACAGGGCCATCGGCGTGATGAATGACAAACCGTGATTCATCTGACCAGGTAACTCTCTCCCACTGATCCGATACCCAAAAAATTAATGAATGTTATTGCGTTTAAATACAGAGTACTTTTTAAATAACAACATGAATTCACGTTAATCGGGGTAAGTTTAACCCAACCCGTGGTTAAAGTTATGCCAAAATTCCGGCTGTTCTAGTATTAAAATTTATTTAAAAAATAAGAATATTTTACTTCCAAGGTAAGAATTAAATTTTTAATTTGTATTACCTCCTAGTTCAGAATAAAGGAAATATTAAAATTCGAAATAATTTAGTTTTATAACAAATTATCTCTATAACCACGAAATATCTCAATGCATATTAACTCTGAGAGTCACCGCCAGATAGCAGTATTTGAGTTTACGAAGACAGCACCGTTACCCTGATAAACGAAACTAACATTGAACTTGATAGGAAATCTGCAATTCATAGTTCTGACCACTTATCAAATTTTTTAAAAAAGTATAATTTAAAAAGGTGAATAAGAATGTGATGTCCATACGAAATTTTTTTTTAATCTCGAACTATGATAATATTTTATTTAATCATGTTTTTCCTTAAGAAATATCCCAACCTAATAATATTTCTGCAGATAGTTTTTACTAAGTTGTTTAGTTTACATTAATTTTAAATATTCCTTTAGGCATTTTGTTGAAAGCAAAGATATTTCTCCAAAATATTTTTTCTTTCAAATTAGAAAAATTGAAAGATTAAGTTTGAAATATTAGTTTAGTAATAAGAGCTAGAAAGGGCTCAGATACTCCTTCTTTATGAAAATATATTATTCTGCTCCGTCGTAATTATTTAGAGCGCCTAAAAGTAGTTTCAGAAATTCGAAAATTAAAATCTTTCTAGGTAAAGGAATTAAAATTGCCCATAGCTAAATTTAGAAATTGGAACTTTTTAAATTATTAAGCACTGTGTAAATATTTAATCTTTTGCTTGAAGTATTTTGAGGTATACATTTTTTATATTCATATTTTTTTTCATTATACATATTTTTGTTATCCATCGCCGTATAAGGAATATTGTTATTACATTTTTATGCAATACATTTATTTTTATTATATATTTCTAAATTCTTCACAATTTTTAATAAATTTCAAAATAATTTTCAATTTCTAATTTAAAAATTTTGGAGGTGTTTAATATTGTATCTTGTTTATAACATGTGCTTTATTTTTAAAAAACCAAGGTATAACTAGAAAGTGCACGTTTTACACCGAATAAGTTTTACTGCTTCTTGTAATCAAACTATCGATATACTATATTCTGTAATAAAAATAGCCGAACGATAGCCGAATAGGTAGGACGTTGTTATTCAATCCTGCACTTTGTGGGTTTCAATTCCACTACTGTCATGGATGCTCTTAGCCGTTCGGAATCGATCTTAAGCAGTGGGTCCCAGTCTCATTATCCTTCGTGTATCAAAAATGAAAACCTAAGAGCTTCCATCAGATCTATAACAAAAATAGGTGTTCGAGGGGTACTATCATATCAACGAGTAAAATATTTAATTTTAAAAAAATTTATAACGGATACAATGGAATATTATAAATTCACTCAAAAGAGTATTTTCACTTAGAAGCTGTAACTTCATTGTTAAAATGTGTACTTCTCTAGCTATGTTTCTTTGAAACTTTCTTTAGTCAAAACTGTATTTTGCCCTAATCCACAATCTCTACGTTAAAATCCACTTACCACTGGACTTTCAGATTATCCAGATTACTAATTCATTAGTATACACTAATACATACTAAATGCCTAATTTTTCATGGAAATTTGTGTATTGTAAAATAAAATCTAAACTTTTATTGAAAAATAATTTAATCCTAACATTTATCGAATGCAGAATATAAACAGCGTAAAATGTGCTTTAGCGTAAAATTTTTAGGTAAGAATATACAAAATATTAAAAATGTAACTGTAGTAGAATTTTTAAAACCTTATACGAAAAATGAATTTTTGAGATTTTCGAATGCAAATTTTGTCTTTACTTTTATATTTAGCTAATTATTGTTGTTATACATATACATTTGAATATTTCTATCAAATGAAAAGCATATGTTATAGTTTAGAAAAAAATTCATGTTTTGTTCATTCGTTTTGAGACTACAGATTTTCTCGCATCAATCTAACAATCATGAATTTTACGTTGTTCAACATGAAAGTGAAAGAATAAATTTCGTATTGAATAGAAGTATTTCAGTATATATGTATTGCATTCCTATTTCAGTTATTTTATACGACAGAGGACCTTAAATATGAATAAGCATTACAAATAATTAAATGCCTAATTTCAAACTTGAAGTACAGTTCCTATTTTCTGTCGCATATTGCATTATTAGTAACTTAGCTAAAGTACAACCTAATATTTTCTCCACTTCACCCGCACGTTTACAAAAAAATTTCTATAGAATCGCACTAGTATACAGTACATGAAGAAAAATATTCTTATTATTTGAAATCATAATCCTCCGTCATACGTTAACAATCATGCCGGGTCACCCTCTCGGTGCTTTGAAAAAAATTTCGATCTGAAAAAAATGTCGTAATCTCTCTAAGCAAATCTATTTTTGCTCCTGCCAATTTTCTCCATCCTGCTGGTCAAAAGGGGAAATATCAATTATCTGGTATTCTGGCCAGAATAAAATTGCCAAAAGATCAGGTGCATCATGAATTTGTAGAAACTGTCTCTGTAATTCTGGCACACTTTTCGAGGTGTTCTGTACACTTGTAGTAAGCTGTACGTTAGTTCAATTTTAGTCTTTGAAACTTTTATTTCTGTGCTCTCTCACTGGTTACTATGTGTCTGCCTGGATTAGCTTATTACTATGGGTCAGCATATCTGCCTTTTCATTACATCATAAAATGCAGGACAGTATTTAAATGTATTTTAAGGGAATACGTTCGCTGTTGAAAGTCTAAATGTGTTCGTTTTTAAACATTCTGTTTTGTATCCCTCCTCCTTATTCTTGGAATGCGCATACAGGGAATTTAATAAAACGAACAATGTAATGGAAGTATGTAATGAAATGCATCTTTGATGTAATGAAAGTATTTTGAAAAACAAATTATATTGAATACCTATTAAATATTAGATAACTCTTCTATAGGTGGGCTTGTCTGCCCCTATACCCGTCATAAGCCCAGGTAAAACGAGGAAGGTTGTTTGTTGGGCTAATCCCTGAACTACGTAAAATAAAAGTCGATTACAGAAATCGCAATAATGATTTCCAACCTTCTCTTGGAGATTGTGTTGGTATCGTTGGATCTTTGACAGATGAATAGTGAAAAAGGTACCAACAAACATGACGCAGACGAGGCAGAGACATAAGGAACCTTGTATGTCAATGAAATAACTAACACATCCCGAACACAAATTATCCAACGACAAATCAGCGGATTGCTGTCACCTAAATCCCTGTTGGAAAGAGAGAGAGGGGGGCCTCACCAAGTTAACTTGGAGTCAAATGGCCATACAAGAGTATTACCAAGTTAGACCAACTTGTCAAACTTAGATGGCCAAGTTGAACAACAACAAGAGATTCCGCTACTAGGCGTAACGAGTCTCAAGGCCAGGCAAGGCAAAATAATAGATATTTTAAAATTAAATTTTAACAAGCAGGTCTTGTTAACGAGTCAATAAATTTTCAAGTATATTTATTAAAGACAAAATATATTTTTTAAAACCCCACTTTCACTTTAACGTCACAGAATGACGAAGGTTTATAAATATTTCATAATTGATTAAATATCAACTAACCATATTTGAATAATTTATAAATATATCTTACTAACGGCAACGTTGGTACAACAATATCGATTTTCTTCTTTTCGGGAATAAAAAAAAACTATATCATTCACCTCCAACAAAAAGATTTATCTGTAACTTACGGTTCCTCTCATCTTCTATCTGTTGTTACTTTTATCATTTCTTTCATTCAGAATGTATGTGGGTGAAATAAATCCTTCAATTGTATTCTGAAATGCAGAATTATTTATTGGGATTGGGATATGGCAGATTTTATTTCCGAAAAGGATTTCTTTTAGTCTTTTGCCTATATTGCTACTCTTGTTTTATTTAATTGTAAACATTTGTCAAAATTAAGTTAAAGTAAGGTTTCTTTTTCAAATCGACATAATATTATTATTTGTTCATTAAAGCTAATAATTTAAATACAATTTATAATAATCTAAATTGCTCTTATAAGCATAAAATTTATTTTCTAAATACACAATTTTTTTAAATGTAAATAGATATTGAGAACATCCAACTATTCAGGAGTCTTATGAATCTCTTTGAATTTTAGTTATTGACTATTCAAAACAAATTATTTTCATTGATATTCATATAATCAATGAGTAAGAAGCTCAAATTAGATTTTATCACTAAACCCAGAATTTAAAGCAACCAATTTGAAATTCTAATGAAGCGTAAAATGCTTTCATATAGACAAAAGCGTTTCACGGAGTTATATAAAGTTTCTTTTCATAACTATTTACTATCTTTGTCTTTGTTTAGCATTTGTCCATTACTGCTAATAATTTTTTAAATATAATTTATAATAATCTAAATTGTTATAAGCATAAAATTTATTCTCTAAATACACGATTTTGTTTAATGCTTCTAAATGTAAATAGATATTAAGAACTTCCAACTACTCAGTAGTCTTATGAAGCTCTTTGAATTTTACTTATTGACTATTCAAAACAAATTATTTTCATTGATATTCATATAATGAATGAGTAAGAAACTCAAATTAGATCTTATCACTAAACCCAGAATTTAAAGCAACCAATTTGAAATTCTAATGAAGCGTCACATGCTTTCCCATAAAACCTCGTTTCACCTTTCAAAAGCGTTTCACAGAGTTATATAAAATCTTCACTTTTCATAACTATTTACTATCTTCATCTTTGTTTGGCTTTTGTTCATTACAGCTTATAATTTTTTAAATACAATTTATAAGATACTACATTGATGATATAAGGATAAGATTTATTCTTTTGATACATAATTTTGTTTAATTTTTCTGAATGTAGATAGATATTGAGAACTAGCAACTGTTCAGACGTCTTATGAAGCTCTTTAAATTTTACTTATTGACTATTCGAAACAAATTATTTTTCTGCATCATATAAAACACCACATTAATTATAAGAGGTGATAAATTATATTTTTATTCATAATCACATAATAAATGAGCGAGAGGGTTTAATTTGATCTTATCACTAAACCCCAAATGTAAATCAACCACTTTGTATATCTAATGAAGCATCGCATGATTTCCTATAAAACCTCATTTTACCTCCAAAAGCACTTTACAGAGTAATTTAGTATCTTCACATTTCATAGCTATTTATTATCTTTCTCGCATTATTTATCGTAAAACAGGAAATATCCGATTCTTTTAGAAAAGTTAAAGGGAAGTAATAAAACTACCCAAATTTTTCTCATGTCGCCATCTATTTTGTTTTTCGTGCAGAAATATTTAAGTAATTTTTAAGGTAATATTATATTTTAATGGTCCAGTTAATGCTAGGCTTAACACTCTATATTAAATATAGTATTTAATTAGCAACGGTAATTTTTATTAAATGTTATAATCTTACTTTCAGACTTTGTCTAAAAACAATTTTTTTGAGTTCCTAAAGCAGATTTTAGATTTTTTCCCCTAAGCATTAAATTCATAAAATTTATTAAGATTGTATTATTAGTGTTATTTATATGACTAATTCATAAGTTTTGAAATAAATCCTTTTAATTTGCTATATCAGACGGTTATTACATTAAAAGGAATTACACTATTACATTAAACTGTACAGTTTATAATAGATATCCATACTAAAATACATCGGAATAAATGAAATATTATGGTGAAAATAAAATTAAGTAATGGAAGTTGAGCCTGTTATTTATTATATGATGTTGTATAGAACAGAACTAAATAGTACGAGAGTTTCATACCATTACCAATTCGTAACATTTGCTTTAAACATGAAATAAGAGTGGTTTAATGTATGAAACTAGATTTTATGTTATTATAACCATATATAAATATATATTTTTGTGTTTATTTATCAAAATTAATAGAAAATAAAACATTATATGATTAATAAATAAAAAATATTTTTCTAAACTTTATATCATTGACAATTAATAAAATATAATCATTATGATTAATAAAATATAATCATTATGATTAATAAAATAAAGTCATAAATATTGAATTAAAAAGATTTAAATATTTATACACCAGAAAAAGATGTCATTTTTATTGTGTTTAATTCAAAATAAAAAGAACAACATGTCTATATTTAAGGTAATACAGTGAAATCTTAATCTATCGTTCTCACATTTTATTCATTTTCTCGCTTTCAATTAATTAATTTGATCCTGAATTAATTCCCATGCATAATCCATCGGATTCTTCATTTCCTTAGAACTATCGTTGGAATATTTTGATCATGTTTCTTTGATCTACTAGAAGTGTCAAATTTTTCTAAAATTGAGATTTAGAGAAATAAGATATTTGTATTCATAAAAATGTTTCAAAGGCATGTGTACAGCGAAAACATGTATGGGTCATCAGGGGTCTTATCTAGAAAATCAGAGAAGTGTTTTATATATGGTGGTAATGAATTGGGTAGAAAGTTGTTGTTGCTTTAATAAAACATTAATAGTGTTTCTGCTTCGTGAAAAATTAAAGTAAAAATAAACCACAACTGTTACTTCAAAACCAAGTAAAAGCAAACAAACTTCGTCTGATGAAGCTAATGACCAGGTCATTGCAAAAAGTTTCTTGACATAAAAAGTGAGACTTAAGGCTCAAAGGATATTAATCTAATAACAAGCGGAGTGGCAAAAGTGGAGGAAAATACTCATACCAGAAGCAATATCATAAGAATGAGGAAGAGGAATACAAATCAGAATGTTTAAAAAGAACACATTTAGGCTTTCATCAGAGGTACGGTTTGATATGATGATAGGGCAGATATGCTGACCGCATAGTAACAAGCAAAACCAGGCAGCACGCAGACACATAGTAACCAGTAACCAGTGAGAGAGCCTAGAAACAGCATTTTCCAAGATGAAAATGGAACTACAAGACAGCTTACTACAAGTGTACAGAACACCTCGAAAAGTGTGAAAGAATTAAAAAGACAGTTTTTACAAATTCTTGATGCACCGATCTTTTGGCAATTTCAGTCTGGCCAGAAAGCCAGATAATTGATATTTCCCCTTTTGACCAGCCAAATGGAGAAAATTGGATGGAACAAAAAATGATCTGCTTGGAGAGATAACAACATATTTTCAGTGTGAAATTTTTTTGCAAAGCGCCGAGAGGGTATGATTGTTAACGTTTCACCTAGGATTATGATCTAAACAACTTATCCCTTGTATTATCACGCTCACACTTCATGTATATAATTTACTAAACAAAAATGATTACATATTTCTTTGTTCTTCTTTGAAACAAAGCCATATTTTAAAGATATTACCTGATTAGGTGTCAATGTTTTTATCTTGAATTTAATGGTTCTGCTTTATTAGTAAATGTTTTTAATTTTGGGGTAAAACCCAAATAACTTTGTTTAAATTCGTTATTTTTTTGAAGGGGGGGATAAATTCTTATAACATTGTTTCCATCTGCCCTGAGGAACGATGGCCGAATTGTAGAGAGCAGCTCTTCGATACCGGAGTTCATGGGTTCGAATCCCACTGATGGCATGGACGTTCGTAGCCGTTCGGAATCGGCTTTAAGCAGTAGGTCCCGGTCTCATTAGCCCCCGTGAGCAAAATAGTAGACCGTAGCTGTCCAAACCAAATCAAACCAAACCAAACCAAAACCATCTGCCCTGAGTGTCGTCGATTCGAGTAAATTTTGCATTATACCCTGAGAGTATAGTAATTTTTAAGTAAATGCTTTATTTATATACTAATCTGGTAATACTATTTTTTACTTACAAACAGATTTACAATACTAATACAATTTCAGTTATAACACAAAATTACTACCAAGTTTTTCTGAAGTACATAAAGCTTTTTCAAAATAATTTTGTACGTACACACTACTGATTACAGTACACTTGCCTAGGTACAAGTGGTAAAATGCTCAATGTTCGTAATCAGACAATCCACTTATACAAGATATCAACTACAAAATATATTTAAACGATATTGTTCATAATATGTATTATTCATATTTTCAAAAAACCTATATATCCCGATTGCTGCTATATATAATTGGATTCATAAATTTTATTGAATTTCTTTATTAATTTCTAGCATTCAACAATTTTCTGTATCCAATCCCTTAAAAAACGATAGATCGAAATTTCACTATACCTAAAGCATGTCAATAAAGTAATATAAATAAACTAAACAATAACATGTAAAGCTAAACCCTTCGAAAAT
>CM063501.1:66465882-66480882 GCA_032207245.1 Pardosa pseudoannulata
TATATATATATATATATATATATATATATATATATATATATATATATATATATATATATATATATATATATATATATATATATATATATATATATATATATATATATATATATATATATATATATATATATATATATATATATATATATATATATATATATATATATATATATATATATATATATATATATATATATATATATATATATATATATATATATATATATATATATATATATATATATATATATATGTATATATATATATTGGTATCAACATGCACTTTAGATTCTTTATTCGTGCCCGCAATTTACCTAGATGGAAAATCATGCTAATAATGATATAAATAATATTCTGATAGTCATGCTTATCAAAAGTCGAAAACTTCATAATTTTTTTCAATTTTTCTAATTATTGTGCAAAAATTATGTCTTTGCACAGGTTCATGAATCTGATATTCATATTTCTAATTACTTAAATCGGTGATTAATAATTTTATTTTGAATATAATAAATGTGGATGATTGCTTATTGCTATATTAAAAACTGGTTAAAATGCAAGGAGAACTCTTTAAGGTATCCGTCTACGTTCGGAGAACATTTTTCTCTAAACGTAGAAACTAGTTCATGATTTTACATTTTTAGATTTATTTTTTTATATTATCATGGATAATTTAACTTAAAAAAATTATTCCTGGAGAAGTTTTTTTAAAATTTCTAATAAATACAGAAAATTTATAAAAAAAATCAGGTTTTTTCAGAAAGTCTAATTTTTTAATAAATTAAATTACTTCAATATTTTTTGATGCAACACATTTCTTATACACTGGACTAGTGAATCACCTAACATCTTTGCTTAATTTACATTTGGTAAAAAATGTTGGTCCTTCAAAATCATGCACATTGATTTTTTAACGAATTTTCATTACCTTTATATCTAACTATGAGTGTAACATCATTAAAAATTATCCAAATTTAAAGCATTTAGGTCTTTTACTAGTAAATACTATAAAAAGCATTCATAATAATTTTCAACAAAATATTTTAAAAACTTTTTGAGAAATCGCATTTCAAGTTTCAAAGTTTTATTAAAAATACCAATCTGAGAAAAACGCATTTGAAGTTTATGAAAGCAACTTTAACTATTAAAAAATTAAAATATATTTTTAAAATTCCCCACACTTTCTTGCTTCAAAACTTTCTAATTGCCAAGTTGCTAATTATTAAAAATACTAGAAAAATGTTTAAACTAATTTTCATGAAAATTTAAAAAGTTTCGTCCAAATAATTCACAACATCCGGTTCCGAAGTCACTACTTCTGTTTTGTTTTGACAGCTGTCACTGATGTTTAAACAGCTGTAACTTTTCTTTAAAATGTCGTAGAGACAAAAAAAAACAGATTTAGAAGTCTAAAAGTTGAAATAAATTTTACAATAGAGAAATAAAATAAAATTGTGATTTTTGGCAAAAATGACGTTTTTAGCGTAGACGGATACCTTAAGTATCATAAGGACGGCATTATTAGTTCCATGGTTTCTGATCAGTCAGTATTTAATTTTCTTCACTTTTAAGGTAAAAAAAAATGTTAATATATTTTACAGCACAAATTTAAAAGGCTTCTATTTATTCAAGGCTTAAATAACATTTGATTTCTATATCTCATCTTGAAAAGAAAATGTATATCGTCTCTATTACCGATTATCTATTCTCTGCAAGAAAACTGTCCCCCTAGAAATGTATAAAACTCCTTTTCTATTCTACCTCAATTTTTTTTTCTTCGTAATACTAATAACTGGTTTCGTATTAGCTAATAAAGTGTTCTTACACACCTAACAACAAACAATTTACCCCCTGGCATCATATCCTCCCAAAGTTTTTCCTTTTGATCTCCTATTTCCAAAAGAAAAAATAACCTGACTTATTGGTCACCTCATAATAATACATAAGATATTTATCTTTTTATCGTCTCTGAATTTCTGTGTATGTAACAAATGCAGTCAATATTTTCCCTACTTTATTTAAAGATAAATACTGTTGAAAAAACTTTTGCATTTTTTGAAGCAAATAAAAATAATTCTTTATCTAAAATAATATAAAAATATAAATTTATAATCTAATAATTTAATAGCATAAATAAATTTTCTATTGGGATTCTTTATCTAGTTGGAAAAAGGAAAAAATTTAATCTTTTCTTTTTTAATTGATTAGCATAAGTGAGTAAAATTTTGTCCCGAGATACGTAGGAGACCGCTTTCATATTCTGACTCAAATTTACTTTTTTAATAACTGGTCTCATGTATGTTAGCTCATGAAGTGTTTTTACACTTACGACTACAATTTAACTAGTTATAGAACTAAAATTTTCTTTCTTTCATTTCCAAAAAAATAAATAAACGGACTACAATTTAACTAGTTATAGAACTAAAATCATATCTTCCCGGCGTTTTTATATTTTCTTTCTCGTTTCCAGAAAATAAATAACGACTACAATTTAACCAGTTATACAACTTAAATTATATCTTCCTGGCGTTTTTATATTTTCTTTCTCATTTCCAAAAAATAAATAACGAGTACAATTTAACCAGTTATAGAACTAAAATCATATCTTCCCGGCCTTTTTATATTTTCTTTCTCATTTCCAGAAAATAAATAACGACTACAATTTAACCAGTTATAGAACTAAAATCAAAATCATATCTTCCCGGCCTTTTTATATTTTCTTTCTCATTTCCAGAAAATAAATAATGACTACAATTTAACCAGTTATAGAACTAAAATCATATCTTCCCGGCGTTTTTATATTTTCTTTCTCATTTCCAGAAAATAAATAACGACTACAATTTAACCAGTTATAGAACTAAAATAATATCTTCCCGGCGTTTTTATATTTTCTTTCTCATTTCCAGAATATAAATAACGACTACAATTTAACTAGTTATAGAACTAAAATCATATCTTCCTGGCGTTTTTATATTTTCTTTCTCATTTCCAGAAAATAAATAAATAAATAAATAACCTGCATTTTTAGTTCCAACAGAATGATGCATAGGTTATTTATTTTTTTACCACTGTTGAATTAGTGTAAAATGTAACAAATGAATTAGATGCTAACTCCTATTTTAGATTGTGATGAATGAGGTATATTTTAAATGCTTGAATTTCTACAAGTTAGATTATAAAAAAATTATTTATATCTAATAGGGGGGGATTTTTATCTTTATTTATAAACCGACAATCATACCTGAGTAAAATTTTATGAAATCGCTCTTCTGTTCTAACTCAAAAAATCCTTTTTGTAACATTAATTACTTCTTTGTAATATTAGTACTCCATTTTGTAATATTAATAACTGCATTCAGATTACCTAATAAATTGTTAGTAAATTTACGACTGGAGAAGAACTAACATTGTATCTTCTCAACATTTTTACCTTTGGTCTCTCTCTTTCATTATAAAAGCAATAAATTGCAATGCTCTAACATGAAAGTAAGTATATGTTACTTGTTCTTTATACAAAATTACATGATTAATCGTAAAGCCATCGAAATTGGAACATAAATTCTTTGATACTACTAAAATGTCATTATCGATATTAAAACTTCTTTGTACTCTATGTAATGCAAAATCTCAATATAACGAATTTTAACACTCCTATTCACCGTGAGATTTAGCTCTTCAAACAACCAGTAGATCCCTCAATAAAAACCTATAAATTTATAATTTCTGGTATTACTTAAATGGCGTTTGGAGACTTTTAATTTGTTTTATAGTTTATTGGAATCAAATTGATAATTTAAAATTATAAACATTTTTATTTTCTTTAATAGAACGTCAATGAGATTCTGTAAACTCGCTTTTTTAATTTTTCGTTGGGTTTAATAACAGCTTTTAATAATCATACCTGAGTAAAATTTTATTCCGAGAAACGTATGAAACCGCTGTCTTGTTATGACTCAAAAATTTCCTTTTTGTAATATTAATAACTGGATTCATATTACCTAATAAAGTGTTAGTACATTTACAATTGGAGAAAAACTAACATTGTATCTCCCCAACGTTTTTACCTTTTTTTTCTCCTTTAAAAAAAAATAAATAAATCCCCAGAATAATACATAAGTTATTTATCTTTTTATCGCTGCTATATTACTGTACAGTGTAACAAATGAAGTCGATATTACCTCTTATTTTACATTACGGTGAAAACAGTATTTTTTAAATCTTGTACTTCTTCAAGCAGTCAAAATAAAAAAAATATCCTTATATGTAATGGTAAAAAGGAAATTTGTTAATCTTTTTTATTTTTGAATAGCTTATCATAAATGAATAAAATTTTATTCCGAGAAATATGAAACCGCTCTCCTGTTCTGACTGAAAAATTACATTTTTGTAATATTAATAACTGGATTCATAATGCTTAATAAAGTGTGCTTAGATTTACGATTGGAGAACTAACACCATATCTTCCCAACCTTTTTTCTTTTCTTCTCTCCTTTCAAAGAAAAAACAAATAAAACCGCAAACTAATATATAAGTTATTTATCTTTTTATAGTTGCTGTTTTACTATGCAATGTAACAAATGATATCGATATTTACTCTTATTTTACTTCATGATGAAAACATTTTTTTTTAATTTTGTACCTCTTCAAGCAGTCTAAATAAAAAAAATATCTTATTTGTAATGGTAAAAAGGAAAGTTGTTAATCTTCTTTATTGTTATATAGTTTATCATAACTGAGTAAAATTTTATTCCGACAAACATAAAACCGCTCTCCTGTTCTTACTCAAAAATTTCTTTTTTGTAATATTAATAACTGGATTCAGATTGCCTAATAAAATGTTCTTACATTTACGATTGGAGAAAAAAACTAACATCATACCTTTCCAACGTTTTTTCCCTTGTTCTCTCCTTTCCAAAATAAATAAATAAATAAATCTGCAGAATAATACATAAGTTGTTTATCTTTTTACCGTGGCTGTATTACTATGCATTGTAACAAATGAAGTCAATATTTACTCTTATTTTACATTATAATAGAAAAATATTTTTTTTTCAATTTTGTAATTCTTCAAGCAGTTTTATTAAAAAATAATCTTTATATCTAATGGTAAAAAGGAAAGTTTTTTAATCTTCTTTATCATTGAACAGTTCATCATATCTGAGTAAAATTTTGCCACCTAGAAAAATGCATAACACCACTTTCCTATTTTTGCTCAAATTTCCTTTTTGTAATACTAATAACTGGTTTTGGTATTACTTAATACAGTGATCTCATATTTCCAACAGCACTTTAACCACTAGCTACATATACTCCCATTGTTTTTCCCTTTGCTCTCTCAATTTCGAAAGAGAAAATAGCTTGTATGTTTAGTTCCCACAGAATAATGCATAAGAAGGCTTCCATATAGGAGAAATTCGGGTCCGTTAATGGATCCTTCACAAAACAACTTACTTTAAAAATAGGTACCCTTCTAAATTTTTCGGTCTTAAAAATCACTCTCTAACGTGTAATTTTATCTTAGTATAAATTTGAGCCTCACAAAATTATGAATATAATTTCCCCAATTTCTCAAAAACTGGACCTTATCTGTATTTGATAACTGTATTTTATTTATGTTTTCAGTGCTTCTGAATTTCAGTCAAATGTAAAAGTACAATGACATCGATATTTTCTCATCTAATTTTATGATGAATATGGTTTTTTAAATATTTGTATTTTTTTATTCAAGTTAAATAAAGTACTTTTTAATTGATTTTCTATGATTAATAATTTGTATTATAAACTATATTTATAAATGACATGTTTTTTTTTATATTTAATTTTTATAATGTTTTTTTATTTCTATATTATTAATTCTCTTTTATATATTTTCTCCTATTTTATATCATTATGAATGTGTTTTTTTTAATTATTTCATTTTTTACAATACTTTCTAATTACATCTACTTACATAATTTTCTAAATGAAAATAATTCTTTATTTAATGGTGAAAAAGAAAAGAATTAACCTTCTTTATCATTGTAGATGAATAAAATATTCTCCTAAGAAGTATAGAAAACGTTTTCCTATTCTGTATCCTCTTTCTACTTTTTTGTAATACTAATAACAGGTTTCATAAAAATTATATAAAAAAATAATTCTTTATTTAATGGTGATAAAAAAATAATTAAGCGTAAAAAACATTTTCCTATTCTGGTTCCTCTTTCTACTTCTTTGTAATACTAATAACAGGTTTCATATAAAATGTCTAAATGAAAATAATTCTTTATTTAATGGTGAAAAAAAAATAATTAACCTTCTTTTTCATTGTAGATGAATAAAATATTCTCCTAAGAAGCGTAAAAAACGATAACAATCTCTGGCTCCATTTTTTGCTTGTTTGTAATACTAATAAAAAGTTTCATATAAATTTTTTAAATAAAAATAATTCTTTATTAATGGTGAAAAATAAAATAATTTACCTTCTTTATCATTGTAGCTGAATAAAATATTCTCCTTAGAAGCGTAAAAAACCTTTTCCTATTCTGGCTCCTCTTTCTAATACGAATAACGGGTTTCACATAAACTGTCTAAATAAAAATAATTCTTATTTAATAGTGAAAAAGAAAATAATTAACCTTCTTTGTCATCGTAGATGAATAAAATTTTCTCCTAAGAAGCGTAAAAAACGTTTTCCTATTCTGACTCTTCTTTCTACTTTGTAATACTAGTAACAAGTTTCATATAAATCGTCTAAATAAAAATAATTCTTTATTTAGTGGTGAAAAAGAAAATAATTAACCTTCTTTGTCATCGTAGCTAAATAAAATTTACTTCTAAGAAGGGTAAAAAATGTTTTCCTATTCTGGCTCCATTCTCTGCTTCTTTGTAATAATTAAAAAGTTAAATATTGAATAAAATGTGTCCTAATTCTCTAAAAAACACATTACCCCCTTTACCGTGGCATAATATTCTACCAATGTTTCTCCATTTGCTCTCTTTTCCGAAAGATAAAATTACCCATCTTATTAGTTACCGCAAAATAATGCATTATATAATTCCACGTTTAACTGTATTTTATTTATCTTTTCCCTTCTTTTGATATTCTGTGTAATGTAACAAGCGATTTGGATGTTTCCTCCAAATATATACTATGAATGTGTTTTTAAAATGTTTGCATTTCTTCAATAATTTAATCAGTCTAAGTAACGAAGATAATTCTTTACTTAATGGTAGAAAGCAAAATTATTAACTCCTCTGTCATCAATATGTCTACCAGAGCAGCGTAAAATTTTCTCCTGACAAATGTATAAAACCGCTTTCCGATCTAAATCAACTTTCTGCTGCTTTGTAATACTAATAACTAGTTTTGTGTTGTTTAATAATATGTTCATACTCTCTCAACAACACTTGCCCCCCATGACATGATATCCCCCAACGTTTTTCCCTTTGCTCTCTCATTTCCGAAAGAGGTAGTTTCCTGTATTATTAGTTCAGTCAGAATAATATATAGATCTATATTTTCTTTTAATCTTGTTACCAATGCTGAATTTCTATGTTACGTAACAATTGAATGCGGTATTTTCCTCTGTTATACAATGTGAAGGATGGGATTTTAGGGGAACATAATTTTCATACAATTCAGATTTCTCAGTACATTTAATAAAATATCCGGAATTTACGAGTCTTGTGTTTCAAAAGATGCATCGGTTTATAAAAGGGACGTAGAACATTGAATTAAATGAACGTTAGTAAAAAGAAAGAGAACTTTTTCAAAAAGTATGAACTTTTGTAAGAATGTTCTATGAGAAATAATTTATTCTTTGTATATATTCTATTATCTTTATTTTTATTAAAATAAGAGAGTGTATTTAAGTGCATGATAATCCGTCGTAGAATCACTGTCATTAACATCATTAATTCGAAAATAAGTTAAATTACCTCTTTCCAATTTACAATGTTAATGAGGAATTTTGTTAAGTTTTATTTTACAGCACTGTTTCAAGATCTTTTATTTTATAACTGTTATAAAATAAAAAATAACAAAAATAAAATGAAATCATTAAAAGCATCGAGAATACTGTATCATGTATATATCCTTTACTGTTTATACAAATAAAAATTAACGCCGAACGATGGCCGATTGGTTAGGGTGCTGGCCTTCAGTACCGGAGTTCGTGGGTTCGAATCCCACTGTGGCATGGATGTTTGTAGCCGTTCGGAATCGGCTTTAAGCTGTAGGTCCCGGTCTCATTAGACCTTGTGTAGCAAAAAGTAGACCGTAGCATTCCAAACAAAACAAAACCAAATAAAAATTTAAAATGTTATGTTATCTGTTACTATATTAAGTAACAATTGAATGCGATATTTTCCTCTGTTATACAATGTGACGGATGGGATTTTAGGGGAACATAATTTTCATTACATGTAATAAAACATCTGGAATTTACGAATCTTGTGTTTTATGAGATTCATCGGTTTATAAAAGAAACGTAGAACATTGAATTAAATGAAAATTAGTAAAAAGAAAGAGAACTTTTTTTTAAAGTATAAACTTTTATAAGAATTTTCTATGAGAAATAGTTTATTCTTTGTGCATATTTTATTATCTTTATTTTTATTAAAATAAGAACGTGTATTTAAGTGCATGGTAATCATTCGTAAAATCACTGTCATTAACATCATTAATTCGAAAATCAGATAAATTACTTCTTTGCAATTTACAGTCGTAATGAGGAATTTAGTGAAGTATTATTTTATAGCACAATTTCAAGATCTTTTATTTTATAACCATTATAAAATTAAAAACAACAACAATAAAAATAAAATTATTAAAATCATTGAGAATAATGTTCGTGTATATATCCGTCAATGTTTACACAAATAAAAACTAAAAATGGTTGATTATGTTTACAATTACTAGAATGATTTGATACACATGTAGATAAATTTCTTTCTTGCGTATCTCCCATCCTCTACCCAAAAATAATAATCTGTCAAAATGAAAACACTATACGAGGCCTGTCTAAAAAGTATTTGACATTTGTCAGGTAAAAAAAAATATTAGTTATGTGAAGATATTGGGACCTTAATCCTCTTCAAATTAGGTTCCTTGTGCCTTACGTATTGCTTTATCACTTCTTTACTTACAAAGAGGAACACTTTCAATTTCGAAAACAACCACAAGTCGCAAGGAGCCATATCTGGAGATGCAATCAGAGTTGGCAGTTTCCATCAGGTCCTGTGCAATCTGGATACGAATATGTCTTCCTGCTGACATCAGCTTCAGCCCAAATTTCTCAACCATTCTGCTCATATGTGAATTAACCAATAAAATTGCATAGGCGGAATCTTTACTGATTCCATTCTTTTTAGCAATATTTCGTAAAGTCAAACTTCAATCTCCTACATTCCATTCTACACTCTTTCTAACTATAGGTGCATTCTGAAAGGTTTATGGCTTTCAGAGTGCTGGTCATTCTCCAGTGATGCGTGATCATTTTTGAATCTGTTAAACCCTTCACGGATTTGGTTTACCTCCATAGCATCGTCTCGAAAAAATTTATTCAACCATACGATTCTTTCGCGTTTAGAATCATCGATCTTTTGAGAAACTTTAAAGCAGTATCTGCTAAAATTGTTCAGTCATCTTGAGAGAAATGCAGCGAACAAGTATAATGACTCCTTGGCGACCAGCAGGCAGGGACTAATACAAGCAAACGCTGAAAAATAAATTCGAACATGCACAATAAACTACCTTTTTTTCATTGTGCACAGTGGCTCTGCCCTAGCATTACCACTAATTTATTTTCGGAGAGATTTTAGATAGACAACAGAGTTGTATAAATTCGTATTAATACCAGAAGTATATCAATAAAAAGATCAAAATTAAAGAACAGTTAAAATATAATAACTAACAAAACAAGTATGGATATTTACTACATACTGTTACAACTGAAATTACTTTATTCCTTCTTTCAAGGCTTAACTTCTCTTCCGACTTATCTGGTTATGGTGAAGAATATTCTGATTTTTCATTATCCATATAAAACAATCAAGTGGCTTACCTAGAAGAATACATCAAAATATAATACTTTAGTCTTTGTATTATAAAGTTGTATAATTATGCAGTTGTATAATACAAAATCATACAATCATATCACTTATATGAACAATAATATTGAAAACCACGTATTGTAAGAATATGAAAACAAACTACATACTGTTATTGTTCTGAAATTATTTATCTACTGTTTCTAAACTTGAACTCTTGTCTTTTCATTACTTTAGCATTACTTATATTTTACTATTTTTGCTTATTTTTTACAAAATATCAAGGAGCAAAATGATAACAAAACTTTCGAAAAATTTTGAATGATACATTATAGTATTTTGCATTCCATTTCAAGAGTATATGGATCTAAAACATCTAAAATTCTAAATTCACTGTAAAGTTTTACTAACAACTGAAAATAATATGATTTTAAAGTATGTCATCTTTCAACAAAGAGTTTTTGTATTCCTTTATATCATTTTCTGCATACTTAAATACTCGTTAGATATGATAAAAAGCTTCTTGTTAAGCGAAACATGAAACTTTTAGGTGAACAAAATTTGAATGAAAATTCAGTATCTCTTTATCATTGAATTCAAAAATATAAGTAGACATAAGGGAAAATAGTTTTATTATATCCTGTATTTCCTATAACAAACATAATTTTTACCACAAAATGCAATAAATTTATTGCTAAGAATAACTTAAAATCTTTTTCCAAAACAATCATTTTTTTATGTTATGAGTATTTGAAACACTTCAGGCAAACTTTAAACTTTCCTTTTTCTCTGTAATTTATCAACTACTTATTTTTATAGCGTATAAAACAAAAGTTGGTTAAAATCAATATATAAATAAAGTCAAACTCTGGTAATTTTGTACTTAAAAGAAGTTTTTGGACAATAGACATTTTGGACACAAAGAGTATACTTTTACTATAGTTTTCTTTTAATATTTTCCGTGAATTCTTAAGTTAACAACTAGTTTTCATGGTAAAGGATATTATATATTATTCTAAACGGAAGTACTCTTAATAAGGCTACTTTATAAATAATTGATAATACTTTAATAGAAAGCAATAACTATATAATGATAATTAATATTAATTCATATTTTCCATCACCTTTAAACCACATTTACACACATATATAGAGAGAGAGACAGATAGGTTTGGTTTGGTCTGGAGCACTACGATCTACTGTTTTGCACACGAGGGATAATGAAACCGGGACCTACTGCTTAAAGCCGATTCCGAACGGCTACGAACATCCATGCCATAGTGGGATTCAAACCCACGAACTCCGGTACCGACGATCAGCGCTCTAACCAATCGGCCAGCGTTCGGCAGAGAGACAGATAGATAGATAGACATAGATACAGATATAGGTACACATATAGCTATAGGTATATGTGTATATTGGTAATAACATACTAAATTTAAAAGTAGATCGAAATTTAAAGAAAAAAACTTAGTTTTAAAAGTTTACTGCATCCTTAAACTTTCAAAGACGTATTTATTTTTAACTTTTAAAGTTTTATAAACTTAACATGTATTTTAGTAGAGTTTAATGAAATGCATGATGTTAAACTTATCTATGTTAAAGTTGAAACTCTTGACAAAGCCATATATAGCAGAAATTACACCAAGCTATCATCAGAAAATCATAACCTGGGTACCCCCATAATATTTATAAACCCCATAAATAGTTATAAATTTAGTTTTAAAACTATAACTTTGTTCGTAGATCATCGTTTGGATGTTAACGGAACAAGTACACTGGACTCCGCTTAATGTGATCAGTTTGGGACACCGTGATTTTGATAAAAATAACCGATTGATGACAAAAAACGATATGCAAAATTAGATAAATGTATCCCCCGTTTAATTTACATCTTATATTTATGTACAGTATATTATCGTTTAACCCATAAGAACTGTATACATAATTTTTTAAAAATGATCATTTGTTGACTGTCTAAAATATTTTGATAAATTGCTCATTGATAAATTGTTCGTAATCATAATGCTTTTTAAAGTCATCGGAGCGGTGTTGTACTCCACGTTTCAACAGTTTCAATGCATTTCTAATTTCAGCACTTATAGGAGGTGTCTTGATATCAAGAGATTATTCATCTGACTCATCAGTTCCATCATTCGTTTATTTTTCTATGACAACCTGACAGACTTCAGATTATGTTAATGTGGAAGCTACTGGAATGTGTCTAAGTATTTTCATTTTGTTTTTTTTTTCTTCTAGTAAGATCATCAAGAGTTTTCAAAATTTTGCTCAATAGAGATTGAGAAATGTTGCGCTGGGTTATTTTTGGGACACTGTCTAAACGGCATAGAAATTTTGATTTTTTTTTTGTCAATGTTAATTCAATTCGCTTTATAAGCTTCCAAATCGACAAGCCGCATCTAAGCGAGCAAAATTCCGAGACGTGAAAATTCCCCACTCTTTTGTTCTCTTCCCATTTGCCAAGGTGGAAGAGGAAATTCTCGGAAATTCAAACAACAGAGAGTTGAAAGGAAAGAATGGGTTCTTTCTGAATACATCGTGAATATTCCTTTGCCAGTTAGTTCAGAAACTCATAATCCCACAGTGACATGGATGTTCGTAGTCGTTCGGAATCGGCTTTAAGCTGTAGGTCCCGGTCTCATTAAATCTCGTATTGCAAAAAGTAGACCACAGCACTCTAAACCAAACCAAACCAAATCGAAAACTGATAACATTAACCGATGTAACGATCACATAAAGCGATAATAACATACAAATGAATAGAGAAAATCGGGACTAAGTGATTTCGATAACAATAAGCGATTGATAATATTAACCACGATCACATTAAGCGGAGTCCAGTATATATCTCTTGTTTTCAATTTCGAATTTCTGGATATGAGTCAGTAATATTGAGAATGTTTGAAATCTTAATGAATTTAAACTATAAGTTTTAATCCAGTTAATGGACGTGTTTAAAAATTTTTACTTTTGTGCTCCTAACTAACAATTCATACATCCTATGAAATTATAATATCAATTATGTAATATCTACGTTGCAGCTAATTACTCTGTCATTCAAATATAGCTATAGGTATATGTGTATATTGCTAATAACATACTAAATTTAAAAGTAGATGGAAATTTAAAGAAAAAAACTTATTTTAAAAGTTAACTGCTTCCTTAAACTTTCAAAGACGTATTTATTTTTAACTTTTAAAGTTTTATTAACATATATTATTTTAGTAGAGTTTAATGAAATGCATGATGTTAAACTTCTCTATGTTAAAGTTGAAACTTTTGACAAAGTCATATATAGCAGAAATTACACCAAGCTATCATCAGGAAATCATAACCTGGGTATCCCCCATAATATTTATAAACCCCATAAATAGTCATAAATTTTCTGACATTTTCTGACAAATTTTTCCCATTTTCTGACAAAATACACAATGTGTTTCCCTATAGAATCTATCCCCCAGAATATAATTACAAAGAGATAAAAAATTTTAATATAATAAAATAAACACTAATCTATTGCATTGTCATCTCAGCATTTTACAATATGCATTGCATATAAATTCTAAATTTACAAAGGTAATACTCCCTCCATATTGCGTAAAGAAAATTACAAATTAGATGCAATATATATTTACGTTTCTCAAAAGTGAATACAACATAATACCTCCCGTACATTAAATATTTAATAGAAAAGTAGAGCTTTGAAATTTTCAGTTACATCTACAGAACCGAACGGAAATTGAATTTACTATAAGAGATAAAATCTCTCTTCGGGATGAACCGGTGAAAATCATCAATATCTAAGTTATAGCATATTAATATTTACTACCTATTCTTTTCATCTAGGATTTCCCTATTTCAATTCTATTGTCCGTCTTGGTTTTAACGGGAGATTGTAAAGACTGACAATATATAAAGCTTTGAGCTCTACATCTCCTTTAGTTACTAAGATACAATTCTTACATTTAAGTTGGCGAACACGGGTAAGCTGAAAATGTAAGTTTGGTATACATATCTGAAGAGTGTGTCAGTTAGTATATAAGGATTAACACATTCTTTCTTTTATGGAAATAGTAAAATGTGTGTTATCATGCATATCGGATTAAGAATTTGTGAAATTTATAGTCATATTAATCATTACAATTTTACATTATTTTAGACTGAACTCTCATTAAATTCTTAAATTCAAATATTTAAACATTATACTCTTTTCAGAAATATAGAAGTGAAATATATGTTTTAATGTGATGTTCTTGATATTGACACTATAAATGAGTAAATGGAACATAAAATCGTTTTAAGGTGAGCCTGCTACTTAATAAAAGAAATACTAAGTAAAATAAAATCGATTTTTGAATGATTTCTAAAATGATAATTTTTTTTTTAACATTCAGCGCCGAAGGATGGCCGAATGGTAGACCACTGCTCTTAACATCCGTAGTTCACGGGTCGATCATGGATGTTTGAAACCATTCGGAATCGGCTTTAAATTGTAGGTTCCGGTCTCATTATCCCTTGTGTGCAAAACAGTACAAACCGAATTTCGCATTCGTCTGTAAACAATCCATTAAAACAAATTTGAAGAATATTCTTTTAATTTTACAAGACACTTATTAGATAGAAATTTAAAAAATATCAATATGTTCATATATCCATAGCATAAATATGGTCTAATAGCACAGAAAATACTTCAGACATCGATATGGATGTTCGTAGCCATTCGGAATCGTCTGTAAGCAGTAGGTCTCATTAGATCTCTGGTAGCAAAACAGTAGATATAAGCTCTCCAAACCAAACAAAACCATAATTCAAATATGAACTGCAGGCCTTTGTAAAACCTATGTACTATCAGGTAGCAATTACTGATTTTTTTATCTACGACTTTCTTAGAGAACTCCCACGGAATATTACAAACTTTAAATAATTATTTTTTATCATAATTTAAAG
>CM063501.1:66488382-66498382 GCA_032207245.1 Pardosa pseudoannulata
CATATGTATATATATATATATGTATTTATATATATATGTATATATAGTATATGTATTTATGTATATATATATATATATATATATATATTATATATATATATATATATATTAATGACAACAAGCGTGATGATTTTAAGGCGTAGGTGTAAAAATTTCATAAAACAGTTACTTTATCTCTAGTGATCTTTTTATCTTTCTACGTTAGAAAAGTCGTTATTCTTCTAATCGTAAAGTTTAGGATACAGTTATTAAATTTTCCTTCGGCATTATTTTGGATTGATCTCTTTGAAATATGCTATTAAGAGATCGCTTTCTTTCTTTTCCTCTTTAAGCATGAAGTAAGAGCAATGCATCCATCATCTTATCGATTTCACTTGCCCGGTTTCTCTCGCTCCATTAGAGAAACTCTTGAAATACTAATCTCCCCAAGATCTAGACCAATGCAACATTTAATCAACTAAACTAAACATATTATCCGAATCATTTTGTTTTGCCTTTATTTATAATCTTTACTTTTATCATGCTCTTATTTTATTATATTCGGGCATATCCCGCGTGACATTTAGTTGTGTACGTTTGCGACTGCACTCGATTTTGTCGAGTTCGAATTAGATTTAAAAAAATGCAAAATATTCCGAATTATCCAATTTTTTTTAAATCTGGGTATTACCGATTAAGGAGAGAAGATATCAGATATTTAATATCACAATATATTCTTAAATTAATATTGATATTTCTTTTATATTCTGTTCCATAAGATCGTGTCGCTCATAACTTCGTCAATAGATAGATTTAAGAAATGGATAAAAATATTCATTTGGAGAATACTCCTTTATCTGACATTTCATGGCTTGGAAATTAAGTAATAAAAATTGAGAAAGGGAAATTGGAGAATTTGGGATATCGATTTTAGTGATAATAATTTTAGCATGTGTGTATATATATATATATATATGTGTGTGTGTGTGTGTGTGTGTGTGTGTGTGTTGTGTGTGTAAGGGAAAGTAAACTAGATCTGGAAATTAATGGAGGTATTTTGTATAAAGCCTCAAAGAAGGACCTCATTAAAGCCCGAGAAAATTCTTAGGAGTTTCCAGATCTTAATTCAAGGGCAAAAACCCCTCGTAATTACGTATATCTATTTTAGAAGTAATAATTTTGATGTATCACAGATATATAAATGTGTATATATATGGTTTTTTGAAGTTCTACGGTCTCCTTTTTTGCAACATGGGGGCTAATGACACCGGAACCTACTACTTAAAGCCGATTCGAAACGGCTACGAATATCCATGCCATATATATATATATATATATATATATATATATATATATATATATATATATATATATATATATATATATATATATATATATATATATATATATATATATATATATATATATATATATATATATATATATATATATCTACTATTTAAGCCAAATATAAAAGAAAACTATTTACGTAATATCTAAATTCAGTGATAAAACGTATGAAAATAATGCAAACGACACTTAAATAATTTAAAATAAGAAATGATTAAATGAGATGTTAAAGAAATGACGTCATAATGACAGAAAAAAATGTTATTTTTACCTATTTATTATGTGATAAATTGATAAATTTAATCACCTGATCTTAACCGGTGACAATAGGGCTTAAAATAAGGCATGAAACTCACTAACGGTGGAGTTTAAGCGTTTTAAAGACTTGCTTTATATAAGTATACTAAACCCTTAAAGGCATTCCATTATTATAAGTTCTTTTCTTTGTAATATAGTCAACCTCCTCTGTTTTTTCTAATCTAATGGTATCCACTACTGTCAGGTATGTTCATATCCATTTAGAACTGGTTTTAATCTCGGTGTCATTAGCCCTCGTGCCGCAAAACAGTAGACAGTGGTGCTCTAAACCAAACAAAATCAGGTTAAACATCAGAAAATTTTGATTTGTACTATAGCAAGCCCCAATTTTACATTTATGTAACTTAATAAATAAGCACATATCATAATATAGTTTCATATTTGTCTGTTATACCTTTCTAAATTATATATGCTGAGATAGCATAATTGTATATTCTCAAAATTTGTTACAACTTAATAGTTCAGAGTTTATCGAAATTGAAGGTTTACATGCGAGTAAGAATTTTAAATTTATGAATATTAAAGCAGCGAAATTAACTTTCAAAGCATATCTTATGATTAGGGATTAGAATTACGAGACAAAGTAAAGATAAACCATTCATGCAAAACAGAAATGCATTTTTATGATAGTTCAACCTAAAATATTGTTCTTTATGTAGACTAGACTAAGAATCAATTATGCATAAAGGCGATGGAGAATAAAATTTATCAGAAACCCTATGAAGATTATTTTATTTTGGTGCATTACATGCGAACTTCAAAGTAACGAAGAAAAATTCTATACTTAAAATCTGTACCTACATAACAATTTTCAACAAAATTAAAGAAATTTTCAGATATTCCTTACAGAGTTTAAAATAAAATAAACACTGTGAGGATCGAAATAAATTTTTCTGACTCTTCTGAAAGTTTACATTGAAAGTTTTACCAATAAGCATAAAAATTTATAAACTTGAAATGCGTGAATTATAATATTATTTTCTAGACTGGCAAGTCCGTAGAAGTGAAGAAAGAAAGTTTATCTTCTAAGTTAATTTTTATCTAATTTTTTATTAATTTTTAATTAATTTTTTATTTTAATATCTAAGTTAATTTTTATCTTCTGATTACGCTGACAATTTTAGAGTCACAGTCAACATTATTCTATGCTACAGTATCAACTCAGACATACTAAAGTAAATTTTCAGTTGAGTAAAATTTGACTGAAAATTCTATTGGTCTACGTAAATAAATATTAAAATATAATTAAAGAAAAAAAATTGTATTTTAATACTCATCACATCTTAATGAATATACATATCAACAAAACAAGGAATTAAATCATTACACAAAACTAATTTGAACAATTTTTAAATCCACTTTTAAACAAGATGGCTTACCAATATGAATGGATTACCAATTTTTAAACAAGGTTCAAATTTTGTGAAAATTTAAAAGGTTTCTAGCACAATAAGCTTTTAGACCTGTTTGAAATTTTGATGTGTTAGAGAGTAACTGGTACAAGCAACCAGTAATTTATGTGAAGATAAAATTTATTGAACATTTACATTTGAACATTTTTTTTTCTTTTGGATTAAAGTATAAATACATTTTTAAAAAAGGCGTGGTAGTTTAGGTGGCAAGCATGTAAGCTCCACATAAACATAGACAAATTTTCTTACCTTTATTCTGGAAACACTTTCGAATCTTTTTTGCGGCTTAACACTGGCCTAGGTTGTACTTTTAATTTTATTTTATGAAAAACAACAGTGTAATTGATTATGATTATATTATATATAAAAAATATGTACTTTTCCTTTGGCCGATCAGAGACATAAGTCATCCGACGTTGCCAAATAGAATGTTTTTATGTATCATACTCTGTTTAAATTAAAATATCCCGGAAAAGGGTTTTTCAAAACACTACATAACATCACTAATTACATATTCTCAGACCGAAGGCTGGAGATAAAACGTCTTACCAAGGAATAAGTTTTAAAATAATAATATACCTTGATATTGTAACCACTTTTACAAAATACAATACTGAAACCATATTATAGTTTAAAGAACATTGATTATAACCGGAATAAATCAGTTTTGATAGCTTAATGTAGTCTTATGGCGAAATCCCTAATGTGAAACATAGCAACAACATGCCACACCCGGACTAATTTCATCAAACATTTTCTATAGCTTTGGTTTAGTTTGGAGTATTGCAGTCAATGTTTTGTTGCTACAGAAATATTTAAACCCGATCCACGTGCTGAAAACTATTTCCGAGCTGCTATGAACACCATGCTAACAGCGAGACTCAAACCCACAAGCTGCAGTACCAAATCACAGCGCTCTATCTAATCAATCGACCATTATTTGATTAAACTTTCTAAGACAGCATCATTCAAAATTTACAGTTATCTGACATAGAGACAGAAAATATATATATGTTATCTGATATAAAGACATAATAAATGTATAATAATATTTTACAGCAACTCAAAAAGAGCATAAAACAATATGACTTTTATTCCGTGAAAAATATCTACTATTTAACAATAAATTTTTGCAACATTTAGCAAAGACAAAAAATAAATCAGCAAATTACATTAAAATTTAATTTAAAATATTTATCCTAGTATTTCTGAAATACTTATTTTTCATTAATATTTCTTTTTTAATATTTTTTCCAACTATATTTTTACATTTACTTCCCTTTTGGTAAAAATACATTACCCTAAAATTCGCCATTTTGTCCTTTTGTCCTTTTCTGCAACTTCGGATTTTAAGCTTATTGAGCCAATTTTTTAAACATCTTTTTCTCGATATTTTCTTTTAGTTGTTGATAAATTATTCACCCTTCAAGAAATCTGAAATTTTAAATCTGGAATTCTTTTTTGAATATTGATTTACCATTCATTATGATTTCTTCGGAAGATCAGATGTCGCCGTTAAGGTGATTTTACCTTGAATTTACTTGGAAAATTGCATTTTTCTCACTTAAAATGGTTACGCATTTTTCTTTTTTTACATTATTACCTTATTTGTAGCTTACTTACATTTGTTAAAATCTCTAAGTCAGATTTCTAAATCTCTAATGAAGTTTATTGTTCTAGAATTTTTTTACAGTCAAGATTAAGTATTTATATAACCAAAGCATTTATATAATTATAAGCCAGCTAAAGTTAACAGCTAATTTTTTATTAAAATATTACCTGACAAAAGAGACTCAACTTGAAGTCAATTAGTTTTAGTTAAGAAAAGGGGATTATAGTTAGACACGTCAAACTTATAAGTACAAAACATTTAAGGACACATTTAGATATTAAAGAAAACAATCAACAAGGCAGAGCATCGCGTTTAGCTCTTGATTCAATACACGGACAGCAAAGATTTGAAGACCTTTGTTCTACTTTTGTGCTACACGTGCGATAATGTGACTTGGATCCTGACCTTGGATTCTTATTGGCTACACACATACCCACCACGAAGCTTTGAACCCATGTATTCTTTTTCCGAAATGTAGCAGGCTACGCATTCAATCATCATTCAGAAGTACAATGTTATGTCATTGTATTTTAGGCTATGATCTCCTATAGGGACCGCTAAGTGGCGCTTCAAAAGCTCAGGGTTACTTTAATTACATTAGTATATAAGAAAATAATTCTCATGAGTTTTGAGTTAAAATAATTCGATATTTTTACAACTTCTCGACGGCTTCATTCGCTAAAATCTCTAAGTAAGATTTCCAAATCTGTAATAAAGTTTATTGTTCTAAAATTTTTTTCAGCATCAAGGTTAAGTATTTATTTATAAAACCGAGACTCCATAATTCTAATCCTGCTAAAGTTAACAGCTATTAAAAAAAACAAAAAAAAAACATGACATTACCTGACAAAAGGGACTCAATTTGAACTCAATTAGTTTAGTTACGAAAAGGGAATTACAGGTGGACACGTCAAACTTATAAGTACAAAACATTTAAGGACACAACATTTAGACATTAAAGAAAACAAACAATGGGACAGAACATCGCGTTTAGCTCTTGATTCAACACACGGACAGTGATGAGTTGGTTTGAAGATATTTGTTCTACTTCTGTGCTACACGCTGCGTAAATAATGTAACTAGGACCCTTCCCCTTGGATTACAAATGGCTACAAACATACACACGAAGATGCTTTGAACTCATGTATTCTTTTTCCGAAGTGTAACAGGCTACGCATTCAATCATCATTCAGCAGTAGAATGTCATGTCATTGTATTTTAGGCTATGATATCATATAGTGGCCGCTAAGTGGCGCTTCAAAAGCTCAGGGTTACATTAATTACATTAGTATATAAGAAAATAATTCTTATGAGTTTTGAGTTAAAATAATTCGATATTTTTGCAACTTCTCGACGGCTTCATTATTCTGAAGTTTATGATCGTTAATGACTATTTTTCAATTTTTGAAAATCAATATCTGCAATTGTATGACAAAGCATATTTTTTTCATTTTACTTAAAATAGTTATGAATAACTGGATTCAGTTTAAATCATTCAGATTTTTTAAGTAACATGTTTAATCATGTCATTTAAACTTAATGTATTATTTTATTAATTTATATTAGTTAATACACAGAATATTCTTTGCTTTAGTTATGACAAAACTAATCGACAAAAGTATAGTTAATAAGAGAATTTAAAAAATTCCCTATATAATAATAGCTAAGTTATCTGTCTGTATGTCTACGAATTTATGAAGTGGTGGGACCTGGAATGGATACAGGCATCCATATTGGATTCTTAATGAGTTAAGGTTAGCAAAATTCAAAGCAAGTGAAGTTTATCTTCTCCTAAAAAATCTATCCAATTCTAAAATAAATTGGTATAAATATGCTTTACATCACAGTAAAACATACTGTCGTCTTTAAAACGTTCGAACTCCACCCTTTCCCCCTTTTCGAGCTTTTAATGCCATTATTTCAAGCCCTTTTTTTCCCCTGTTAAGAGCAGGCGATTAAATATATCGCCTAATAAATAGGTAAAAATAACATTTTTTCTAGAATTATTACGTCATTTCTTTAACCATCTCATTTAATAATTTCTTATTTTAACTTATTTAAATGTCATCTGCATTATTTTCATAAGTTTCGTCACTGAATATTACGTAAATAATTTTCTTTTATATTTCACTTAAATAATAAACTAGGTACATATGTGAAAATTTAAAATTTAATCATCGATTATCTTTTTTTGCAAGAGAATTATCAGCCAAAAAAAAAAAACCATTTTTTAAACTGCTTCAGTGGATACTTTACAATTCTGGAAAATTAAAAATTTTACTGGTCCCGTATTATGTCGGACTGTATGCTAGTCAGGAAAATAAACGCAAAAAGTGAGTGTCATCCCCAATATAATAATAGCCTAAGTTGTCTGTCCGCGAATTTCTGAAGCGGTTGTACCTGGAATGGATACAGACATCCATATTGGATTTTTTTATGAGTTAGGGTTAGCAAAATTCAAAGCGAGTTCGAAATCCACCCCATCTCCCCTTTTTGAGCATTTAAGGCTATTATTTCAAGTCTTATTCTACCTCTTATTCTATACTAAATTCATTCTTGATAGAATGGCGAGGACGGAGCGTAATATTTAAACTGGACTGTTTTTAATCGACCCTCGTATACTCTAATTAGTTCCTTACTCTGAGTAGGTATGGCACGTTCGGTAGAGTGTCTGGCTCTTCGACTGTCATACTTTTCGTGTTGACGGTTCTGTCCCAAAAGCAGCGAAGTTTTTCTTAGTGTCTAGCTAATTTAATATTTTCTGCTTTTTCTTTTAAATTCTTATTCCTTAAGTTGTTTTATTATTTTTTAAATAAATTTTTACTATTTTTTCAACTTCTTATGATTTTTATGATTTTTATTTTATTAAATTCACGTATGGTTGTACGGATGTCCCTGGCCACATAAACATTTCATGTTTTGTATCCTTAAACTTTCTTTTCGTAAAGTAATAACAGCCTAAGTCATCTGTCCGTCTGTCCTCGAATTTAGGAAGCGGTTGGATCTGGAATTGATACAAGCATCCATATTGGATTTTTGATGAGTTAGCGTTAGCAAAATTCAAAGCGAGTAAAGTTTATCTTTTCCTAAACCATAGATTCAATTCTAAAATAAATTGTGATGAATAAGGTTCGTATCACAGCAAAAAATACTGTCGTCTTTAAAACGTTCGAAATACACCCCGTCCACCTTTTCGAGCGTTTAATGTCATTACATCAAGCCCCATTTTAAGAGCACCCGATTAAATTTATCACATAATAAATAGATGAAAATAACAATTCTTTTTCTAGCATTATGACGTCATTCATTTAACCACCTCATTTAATCATTTGTTTTTGACTATTTAAATATCTTCTGCATTATTTCCATACGTTTTATACCTTAGATATTACGTAAATAATTTTCTTTTATATTTGGCTTAAATAATAGATTAGGTACATATGTGATAATTGAATAGATTATTTTTGCTGGAAGATAATTCTCAGCCAAAAAACAAACCATTCTTATTCTTCCTGTTATTCTATGCTAAATTCATTCTTGAAAGGGTGGTGAGGACGAAGCGTAATATTTAAACTGGACTGTGTTTACTCGGCCCTCATATACTCTGATTAGTTTCTTCACTATGAGTAACCCCTAGCACGTTCGGTAGAGGCTCTGCCCGTTTGATCATCGTACTTTTCGGTTTGACGGTTCTGTCCCCGAGACAGCCAAATTTTTCTAAATGTCTAATTAATTTAATATTTTCTGATTTTTCTTTTAAATTTTTATTCTTAAAGTTGTTTTATTATTTTCAAAATTGTTTTATTATTTTTAAAATAAATTTTTACTATTTTTTTAACTTTTTACGACTTAAACTTTATTTTCGTAATGTAATAATAGCCTAAGTTATCTGCCCGTCTGTCCTCGAATTTATGATGCGATTAGTCCTGGAATGGATAGAGCATCCATATTGGATTTTTGATGAGTTAGGGTTAAGAAAATTCAAAGCGAGTAAAGTTTATCTTTTTCTAAACTGTAGATCCGATTCGAAAATAAATGGGTATGAATAAGAGTCTTATGACAGCTAAAAATACTGTCATCTCTAAAACGTTCGAAATCCACCTCGTCCCCTTTTCGAGCGTTTAATGCCGTTATATCAAGCCCCATTTTAAGAGCAGGTTATTAAATTCATCAATTTATCACATAATAAATAGGTAAAAATAAGAGATTTGAAAAAAAATTTTCAATTTTACAACTCCTCTTCAACCTCCACTCAAAATATAGTTTCTTTTAAGTCAAAGAGTTTTTTGCTGGATGAGATCCCGCCTACCCTCCCTCATCCCTTTGGACTAACTTTCTCGAATCACAAATTTGTGATGAAAATCACACTCAGTTTATTTAATTTGTGATTAAGTGAATGTTTCAGTCTATTTAGTATGAATGTTATGTGTTTCCTTTGTGTTTTCTTTGTTAATTCAATTAGATTTTAAATATTCAATTTTTGTAAAATTTTTCCTCAAAATGTTGTTTTTCTTTATGTATCAATTTGTTGAGTTACGATCCCCTCGCCAGATTTCAAACGCCACGCTGCAAGCAGGCCAATTTCGCCAAATGTGGTTGAAGCACCAACAAGATCCATGATGGGAAACAGGAGAGTGGGCTAAGAAGAGGAGTTGAATAACATGTTTTCCTAGCATTATGACGTCATTCCTTTAACTATCTCGTTTAATCATTTAGAGTATTTAAATATCTTCTGCAGGATTTCCATACGTTTTATCACTAAACTTAGATATTACATCAATAATTTTGTTTTATATTTGGCTTAAATAATAGATTAGGTACATATGAGATAATTTTAATCGATTATTTTTGTTGTTGAAAGTAATTCTCAGCCAAAAAACAAACCATTTTTTTACCTGCCTCATAGGGTACCTTTACAATTCTAGAAAATTAAAAATTTTACTTATCCCGTCATATGACGGGATATGTGCTAGTTGTTAATAACTTCGAATAGTGTTATGAAGAAACGAAATATGATTTAACGGGAGAAAAATTAAAACAAATCTTAACAGGTAGATGTCAAAGAAAATACAGAAGATCAAATCTAAGGATAACAAAATTTCTTCTAAAAAATTAATATAACGTATTCATATATAAAAATTATCATTTGAAGCAAAAGTAAATTACTAGAGTTTTATCATTCTTGTATGCGGACTGAAACTATATCACTAAGTTTTTTTCTTTATTTAACACCAATATTCTATAAGAATATCCAATTATAAAGGACAAACGAGTGATTTGATATTTACTATTATTTATCAGAAGCTCACTTTAAAACAATTATTTTCAC
>CM063501.1:66503382-66510882 GCA_032207245.1 Pardosa pseudoannulata
CAGTAGCACTGAATTTTGACTACAGAATAACTTCATCTTAAGTTAATTCATCTTGGTTTTGATGCAACACTGGCTTTGGTTTAGTTTTTGGTTTTTAAGTTCTACGGTCTACTTTTTGCAACACGAGGGGTAATGAGACCAGGAGCTACTGCTTAAAGCCGTGTACTACCTGTACCAGCCACCCACCTGAAGTCTGGTGTCGGGTGTTGAATTGCTGGTTCGGTCTGGCCGTCCGGCAACAATGCGTTACGCAGGGTCAGCATTAAGTCAAGCAAGCAAGCCCATAATATTTAAAATAACAAAAGAAAAAAAAAATATATATATATATATATATATATATATATATATATATATATATATATATATATATATATATATATATATATATAACTGAAGAAAATCTAGACTAATAGGTACAATTAATGCAGTTTACGAAATTGCGGGGGATACTCCGCAGGAGTCCTGCCCAGGTAAATGTCCGGTGTACTACATGAAACTTTCTGACATGAGAGCAGGTGTTTGCGAGGGAAGCAATATCTGCACAGGGCAGTTGTTATGGCCATTCGTGAAGGGGTACTTTGACCCTGGCGGTGTAGTATTAGGTTAAATTCATGGCCGCACAATGTAGCCTTGGTTAGCGGTGAGCCAGTCAACTAGGCTCCCGGCCTTCCTTATCTGTACCGTGTATTTGATTAGGCTCTCTGCCCAGAGTTCCTTGGATCTGTCAGAGGGTTTCTTAAAATGCAAGTCATGTGTCAAGGGGCAGTGGTGCAGATAGTGATTGGAGTCACCGAGTTCACCGCAGACACAATCTCCCGATGAGCTATCTGAGACCTGGAACCTGTGGAGATACTGAGGGAAAGGTCCATGGTTCGTAAGAAGGGAATTTACTGCCGCATTTCCACTCAATCTAGACAATTTCATATTTCTTAAGAAACAATAGAGAGCTCCGATTCCGAACGGCTACGAAAATCCATGCGATAGTGGAATTCGAACCCACGACTCCGGTTCCGAAGGCCAGCACTCTAAGCATTCGGCCATAGCAGACAATATATAAACAATTACAACTCATCCCAGTTTACAAAACGTAAGTGGCATGACTGTATAAATAAGTTTTTATTTTCCTTAGATCTTAGATAAATATGTGTGGGGAATAAAACAAAGTTTCAATATGTAATGTTTATATATTATATCAATAAGTATTTATGTAGAGTATCAATATAATTTTTTTACATTTTTTTAATATATAATGAATATAACATATAAGGTTTTAAAAATTAATAAATATCTTATAGTAGCATTAAACTTTCTCTACAGATTAATATAATTGTAAAGATAGTCAGTTTGGTTTTAGATGCTATTTGTGGAAAACACAAATAGCCGCCAGAAAAGAGACAACGAATCATAACTCATCCCAATTTACAAAACGTAAGTGGCGGGACTATTTAAATAAGATTAAATTTTTTGTGAGATATTATTTAAGTATGTGTGTGAAATAAAATAACGTTTCAATACACAATATCCAACAGGATGTATCAATATAAACGTTTATATATCCTTTTTAATATATAATGTTTTGAAAAGGAATAAATATTTTACAGTAACTGTTGTAATGTACATACAACCTATACACCAGTGTTCGTTACAAGGGGGAAGCACAGAATGAATATAATACTTTATATTGAGATTCAGACATTTATTCTATACATTTATTTACAAATAGATCCTTGGTTATCATAATCATCAATTATTTATATCTTCTATTTATACTATAATTATCACACATCTCTTTATAAGGAATTATTATTATTAACAGAAGCCTAAGTCAAATGACCGTAAATATTATTTTATAAATTACCTCCATTAAAGTCACAGGGGAGCAGGAAGGGGCTTTCCTCACGGGCGTACGGGACGAGTTGGTGATGGTGAGCGGGGTGGTGTCGGTCCGGGTGCACGGAACGAGCTGGTGCTAGTGGATCCTTGTCCCACTTCTCTCGACTGCCCACTTCTTCAACTAATCCTTAACTTCATTTGCAAATTCCTCACCTTGGTATCAACGAACCTTTTTTCTTCTTATCCAATCTCTTGTCTTCGGGAAATTTTCCCACATCAAATGCCCTTCGGGAGTGCAGGTGGGCTCATTAAAGTAACCCCTTTTTGTTCAAGCTGACATTGCTTTTTAGCCCCTGCTCCCATAACTCACGGTTGCAGCTCTGTGCGATCTTGACCGTTACGCTGCCATTCCGTGCTCTATCTTCTCTGCAGGGGTCCCTAAACTTGACGTGAACAATTGAAGTCCTAAATTCCTCTAGCGGCTATGCATGCACGTGCAGACCACCGTAGGAAAGTACCTCGGTACAGTAACATTGAACTGTGACTGGACTAATCCAAATGAAAAGAGGTAGTTTGGTTTTAGATGCCATTTGTGAACAGCACAAATAGCCGACAGAAAAAAGACAAAGGATTATAAATCATACCAATTTATAAAATGCAGATGGCGTGACTGTATTATAAGATTGCATTTTTGTGAGATCTTGTTTAAATATGTGTGTGAAATCGTAAGGAAAATTCACAAGACGAGCGTTACCAGAGTAGATAATGTTACATATTACGAAATTAATATACTACAAGACTCTCTTCCGAAAATACGGTATTTTATTAATCTAATTACTAATCTAATTTTGAGACGAAGACGATGCATACGCACGCACACATACACAATAAATAACTGCATTATGTGAATATTCTCATATGCGTGCATAAAACTATTACCATATTTTAAAAATTCCTTCATGAAGTTTTGATAGAACTAAAAATGAAAATATGCATAATGTAAGTATTCTGACTAAAATTGGGACAATGAATAAACACAGTGAAAGCGTCTTATTTAAATATGCATTTTAAGTGAGAAAAACTTCGATGTATAAAGCGAACGATGAATTAGGATTCCGGAAGAAAAATAAACTAATTTGTAATATTTTGCTATTAGATGTTAAATATGTAATTTATTTATTCATGAACAAGTTTATTTATTTTATTTTAATAAACGTAATCAATTTTACAGAGAAAATATTTTAACATGATAAACAAAGTTTAAATATATAAGTGCACTAAATTTAAATACATTAAACTGTATATATATATATATATATATATATATATATATATATATATATATATATATATGTATATATATATATATATGTATATATAAATATATATATATGTATATATGTATATATATACATATATATACATATATACATTTATATATATATATATATATATATATATATATATATATATATATATATATATATATATATATATATATATATGTATATGTATATATGTATATATGTATATATATATATATGTGTGTGTGTGTGTAATATTAAAATCTCTTATTTTAATATTATAATATTAATATTATATATATTTTAATATTAATTTAATAACTTCTGTTCATAAATTAAGTTGGGGCTTGAGCGGTAATTGTGATTTGTCTGTACAGACACGTTATAGACTTAATTCAGCCTCTGTCTGTACTTTTTTAGCCGATGTAAACGCGTTCTCTTTAAACCTGGGTATTTTTTATCAAGTGATCAAATGTGCTTAGGGATTATTCGCTGTCTTTTTACCTTAGAAATCCCTACTTGTGTGTGTGTGCACGATGTTTCCAAAGTGCTTGTTTTTTTATGTATCGTCATCAGAAATAAAATGTGTTGTGTTTTTAGATGAATCTCGCCCATATTTCATATATATATATGAGTGTATGTGTGTGTGTGTGTGTACATATAGTGTGCGAGGGTTAAGTCAATTCCCTGCACTGCCAAAAGTGGCGATACAAAATAAATACGATGACACAAGCTGAGTTGACTGTTGGTGTGACTATCGTATATGCTTCTTGGAAATTCCAGGTTACACACATGAACATCATTGCAATACACTAGGATGTTGGGTATCATTTCTAATCCTGCGACAATTTTTAAACGCACAGGCCATATCGTTGATAGAAATTCAACTTCAGCCATGTTTATCGTATGAACCGGAAGTGGTGAGCAGATGGTTCGTCTTTGTTGTTGGGGTTTTTCCGAATGTTTTACGCCATCAATGACGATCTTCCACTTTACAGTCCTAATCTTGCTCTTGGTGACCTCTACTACTTGTTGTTTATGAAACAAATTCCTCATCTTTCACCACAGAGTAAGACGTGCAGCGGTTTGTGTAACTGTGCCTCCCTTTATTAGCGGTAGACTACTATGACACTACATTACAATATACGCCACGGTATCATTAGTGTTACAATTATGGTAGTTATTATGCTAAGAAGTAGTTGTAATAGTGCCGTAATTTTTATAATAAATCTTTCCAGGTAATAATATTTTGTATATTTTGATGAGCCTTGGGATATTTACAATTTCGATAAACTTCGTATAATTTACCCCATCCATCTTAATTACATCTCAACTAAATAAAGGTGGGGCAATAGTATGTACTTTAGCTTATAAGGAAATATTCCGATAGCTAATAAGTTGAAAATTTATTAAAGTTACAATATTGCTGGGGATATTTTGTAATAAATCTTTCCATGTAATAATATTCTTTTTGTGAGATTTCAGGGTCTAACAATCTCGATGAACTTCGTATAATTTACCCCAATCCTTCTAACTTAAATCTATACTGAATAAAATTCCAGAAAACAATTCGTACTTTAGCCTACGAAGAAAAATATTCAATTAACACAATTTATTTTGCAGAATTAATACTATTCTTGAGATCCTTTAAAATAACTCTAAAGCATATTTCTAACTCTAAAGCATGAAAATGAATAAAAAGAAAGTAAAAAGTGCTATATTCCTTACATATGCATTTACAAATCTAAATAACTTACAAGAAAGTAAACACTTAATAAATTGCTTATCTATTAACTTTCATTAATGAATAGAGGTTTTTATCTACTCTTTTATTATTCTGGAAAAAAAATCAGGTTTTACCTCATTCGCAAAGATAAATATTTTGAATCTTTAGATAAAACTCTTTTTTTCGCTGAGCTTAGTTTTATGAGAGAACTCGATAATGACAATGGAGTGTTTGATTTGTTTAATCAATTAATGTAACAAGTTCCGTGTTTTCAATTTAGTTAAATGAATTATTCCGATGCTATATTCTACGGTATATGCGCCTCGTCGATTCAATCCCGATCAATAATGTACTTTACTTATTCATGCAAGAAAGCAATTTATAATGAATTTTTTAATCTCTTCTCTTTGCAACATTTTTATGCGTGTAAATTTACCGATTATCTGCATATTAATGAATATGCCATTTTTAAACTTACTTAAATCGAGTAAATGAAAAACAGGAATCCCAAACGGATATTGTAATGATTTTTACTAATGTCTTTCTATTATTACATTTGCTTAAAATGACTTACCGATTAAAACTTTCTTATCTAAACAGGGTATATAAAAGAAATATTGGTGGTCACGTTCCCCGCTGAGATGTGCAGTGAACACACAGGATAAAATCGAAGCAGTTGCCACGGCGATTGTCCACAGAGGACCAGACAATATTGATGCCACCTCTAGCGCTCGTGGAGTAGTTCTGAATGTGGGTATGCCTTACAGAACGGTATGGAAAATCTTATGGAAGATTATCAACTTCTATCAGCACAAGATCAGCCGTGTACAGGAGTTACTGTACCCCGACCATGATAAGCGATTGACTTTTGCTCTCACCTTCCTTGCCAGAATGGAGGTGAATGATGCTTGGCCGTGGAAAATCTTATGAGGAGACGAGGCCCACTTTTACCTGAATGGAACTGTGATTACCCAGAACTGCCGAACTGGGAGATCAAATCACCACATGCAGTCACAGCAATTCCCTTACATTCTCCAAAGGTAACTGTTTGGTGTGGGTTCACAGCGGAATTTATCGTAGTTCCATTCTTCTGTGAGAACATTACCCCGACAGGACCGGAAACCTGTTCTGTTACCGGAGAGAAATATCGCCACATGTTGAACATCTTTGTCATTCCGGCACTTCAACAAATACAGTGACTGGGGGAAATCATTTTCATGCAAGATGGCGCCCCTCCACACGTTGCTGTACGGGTGCAACAGCTGCTACGACAGAAATTCACAACAGAAAGAATCATTTGCCGCTACTTTTCAACTGCATGGCGATATCGGTGTTACCCCATGCTACTTCTGGCTATGGAGTTACATTAAGTCCAAGGTCTATCAAGGAGCGGTCCAGGACCTAGCTACGTTGAAAGATAACATATCACGGACTGTACGGGAGATTCCTGCAGACATGTTACTTTCTGCTGTTGTGCATACTGTGCAAAGAATGCAATATGTGGTCCACAACAACGGAAGCCACATTGAACCTCATTTGAATGCAAAATAAAAAGTAATTCCGTATTGATTTGCATTTGTTAATACTATTTTCTATTACACAGCACCAAATATTTCCCTTGCGGTGACATTTAGAACTAATTCGTTTTTTTGCGGGAATACTTCGTCCTACGTCTTGTTTAATCTTCCTACAAAATGTGGCATCATTCTCGCAAATAGATCGCGCTACAGAACACTGTGAGCACTGTCAGCTTAACTATGGCTACCCGGTACATATATATACACATATACATATATATGCCCATATATGCATATATATACATACATATATATACATATATACATATAATATATGTAGATAGATAAATATATAAATATAGATACTCATTAACACTATTTCCCTTTAAGTCCACGGTTTCTAGAGTAAATAAATTTAATACAAATCAATTAATTTGATTAAGACTAGAGATAACGAAAAACATTTTTTAAAAATTACCTAAAAAATACAAAATTCAAATAAAAATATTAAAAGCACAGATCATTAAAGCTGGCGTTTCTTATCAAAATTTAGCTTCTACAAAAAGTATGAACAATAAAAAATTCTCAAAAAAAATATGTTCTTTAGATTAAAAATATTAATCTGATCTTTACTTTGCTAATTAGGCTCAAAGGAGAGAATTAATAATTTTTTCTTGCAGTTAAAAGGTTGCGTTAATTTTATTAATTAACAGATTATTACCTTTTATATTATGCAATGATTAAATATGTCAATTAGCTGTTAAACACTGAACAAAGACAAGTCATTTTCTTACGAAGGAGTTTTCTAGTATTGGATTTATTTTCTTATATGCTTGATAGACTTTAGAACTTTCTTGCAATTGAACCATAATCGCTGGAACTTCTAAACACATAGATTTTCCATCCGAATTCAAATAATGTAGAAATGTAATAATACACGCTTTAATTAAGTATAAAAAGTGATAAAAAATTTCAGCGTACAATTAAATTAGATCGTTCCTAAACAAGTATATAAACATCAACATATTGGCATGGAGTTATTGTAGCATTCTTTTATTTCCGAACAGAATGGGGGAAATGCTAGAGTATTAACAATGGTGATATTACTCCCAAATGCTTT
>CM063501.1:66515882-66530882 GCA_032207245.1 Pardosa pseudoannulata
GATAAATCCCACAAGATTAAAGATCTAAAAGGGAAGTTTTTAATTGAATTTGCCATATCTGAAGGCCATAGAATAAGATATATTTATCAATGGCTACGCTTAAAACTGATACGTCAAGGTAACATTTATTACAAAAGTCTTTATTGCAATGGATAGTAAGTAAATCTATAAAATATTGTCAGCAGTATTATTAAATTATAATAACTAATTTCCCATTATTTTTTTCAATTATAAGTAAAAGCTTTATTAACTCTTTACATTTACCAATACCTTAAAATAAATAACCTAAATAAACGAAGTAGTTTTTAACTGAAGTTGCACATTTGAAAGACCTAAAAGAAGAAACGTTTATCAATGCCTTCGTTTAACCCTTTAATGCCCAAGTCATTTCTGCCGATTACATTTCGGAGCCTATCTTAAATCTAAGTTAATATGGACTGTACAGAACAAAATAAATTTGAAGATCAAACAATTTTGAATTCTAGAGCATGTCACGGTAGTGATCAGTTATCGTTTTAAACATAGAGTGACATTTATAAAAAAAAAGGAAAAACTTCCTGAAAAAAGATTTATTTGATATTGCAGGTAAAATAATCTCTGCAAAATGCTGTAGTGTAATGGAAAAAGCAAATTTGTCATGATCTCAGTCTGTACCTGCAGAAAAAGTAAATTTATGAGCGCTGATCAAAAAATTATAAAATCTAGATCTAAATGAAAAAAATATAAATAATAGAAATTACTTGAAAATTTCGTAGATTGTTTATAAGATTGCCCATTACCTACTCTCAAAAGGAAAATTTGTTCTAAGAAAACATAAAAACTCTACAAGCTATTTTTTAGCAGTATCTAAAATGATACGCCAGGCTTTAAAGGGTTAAAACAATAAGGTGCTATAGAATTATTTTAAAATTTTTATTGCTTTGGATAGCGTGTATGATGTCTATTGAAGATGATAAAATGCTGTCAAGAGTGTTGTTAAATTAAAGTAAAATGTAATCACACAAGTAAATACGTAAAACTGAACATCTATGGTGAAATTAAAGTAAGTGAACTAACTCAACAGCAAAGAAATAAACCTTCGTTCATATGTTGTAGTTATTTTATCTTGCAGGTACTGCAGAGTTTCATTAATTTCCTGTTAATTTTTTTGTTGGCTTAGCCTTGAATTTATCATTGCCTTTATCAGAAACAATATGTAATTGCAAAATAAGTCCCTCTTCCCGTCGCTTAACCAGAAAACATGCTAAACAGCAAAATTGGCGTGGTGAGTCGAAGAAATTTTATTTTTAGGTAAACGTTTCTATTAATATTATTTTCTGAAATACTACATTATTTTTACAATTCTTACACCACGAATCAATCAGTCAAACATGTAATAAGTGACCTAAATAAATGAAGTAATTTTCAACTGAAGTTGCCATATTTGAAGGCCATAAAAGAAGAAACGTTTAATAATACCTTCGTTTTAAACTAATAAGGTGCCATAGAATTATTTTTAAATTTTTATTGCTTTGGATAGTGTGATGTGTATTGAAAATGATAAAATACAATCAAGAGTGTTGTTAAATTACAGTAAAATGTAATCACACAAGTACGTAAGACTGAACATCTATGGTGAAATTAAAGTAAGTGAACTCAACAGCAAATGAATAAAACCCCGTTCATATGTTGTATATTTTATTTTATCTTGCAGGTACTGCAGGGTTTCATTAATTTCCTGGTAATTTTGTTGTTGTCTTAGCCTTGAATTTATCATTGCCTTTATCAGAAACAATATGTGAGTGCATATTAAGCCCCTCTTTCATTCGCGTAACCGGAAAACACGCTAGAGAGCAAAATTGGCATAGATGGAAGAAATTTTATTTTTAGGTAAACGTTTCTATAAGTATTATTTTCTGAAATACTACATTATTTTTACAATTTTACACCACAACTCAATCAGTCAAACCTGTAACACAGTCGCATACATTTTGTCACCGTGTTGTTGTCTCAAATCAATGTATATAAAATTCTTTAAAAATTTATCCCCGAATCTTGACACAATCATCGATGATACGCCACATCCAGGCTTGTTTCCCTTTCTTCGCTGTACAGGTTTTTATTATGAAGTCTGAATTCTGTGATTTGTTGTATGTTAATCTTTATTTCAATTTAACAATTTTTTGATTTTCAATTTAACAATTTTTTGATTTTCAATTTCTCAATTTTCAATTTTGTTTTTTAATTTTCTTATAATGTATTAATCTATCTTGTATATATTTGCTAATTTTTACTATCTCCGTTTGTTTGATTTTTATGTGCCTTTAACGTCTAATTTATTGTTTCGTCTATTTCATCCACAAAATTCCTTTCTCCTGTGTTTATTTTTCTTTTTTATCTGTTACTTTGTTTTTGTTTTTTTTTTCGTCTTGTTTGGCGCAGTTTGTCCTTCCAGGAATTAGCGCTATTAAATTCCAACCAACCAACCAAACCTGTAATAACAATGTACATCCAATTTAAAATACCATCCAATTGTTAAAAAATTGTAAAAATCATTTTAACTCCTTCACCCATTATAAAAGACTATTAACTGTAAAAATAGAAAAGTTCCTACCTTTAAAATGAAACAATTCTTCAAATGATCATATAAAGCAAAAAGGACATTTTTATTCCAGTCAAAATTGAAAAACTAAAGGTGTTTTTTATTTACTTTTTTATTTATTTATTGTTTACTTCACGAAAAGGGCAAACTCTCCTTTTTTTTCTCTCAGGAGGAAGGATGTTTCTCCTTTTCCCCTCCCTGAATACGCCCCTACGTCTCTTTTATTTTCTCAGAAATGAATATAAGTATTTGTCATATCATTCTGTAACATAAATGTACATCACCGTAATGTGTATTCTGGCATTTGTGGACAACCGACTTGTCCCGCCGATTTAGTTTTTGATTACTATCTTTCAGTTTCAACTCCGGACGAATCATCTCTAACAAAAATCAAATTTGCCATCATGAGAGAGAGATTTTGTCCATAATTTCTACCCTCTTCCCCTTCTAATATAAAACGAAGGAGCATCGTAGGACTGGACGGAATGTTAGCTAATGTAGAATTCCCATTTTTGTTTTAGCTATTCGACCATGAAACTTCAATGCGTCTGACCTTACGGTTGCAGTAAATTTGCAATAGAACGCCAAATAATTATTTCTCTGTAGTAAAAATGTCTTTTTAACGGTGTCTTGTTCTTATTTGTATCTTGCGTGCATTAGATTTTGGAATTTGTATATTTCCCCTAACAAACAAGAGTATTTGCATTTGAGTTGCTACGTTGTACGATTGCTTATTTTTCTTTTGGTTAGCCTTTCCAACAGTACAGAGTTATATATTTCTCTATATTCAACATAGCTTTTTATATTTGATGAAACGCGACTAGCTGAGGGGCTTTATAGAATTTTTTATTAATCCTCCTTGTAATGTACTTACAGCATAAATACCATTTTCGTTCTCAATGGGAAACACATTAAAAATATAATACCTTATATTCGGACTAAAACATTTATTCTGTACACTATTTACAAACTAATACATTACTTGATTAATATGTGACATAACCAGCAATTATTTTGATTTTATATTCATCAGTACACAATAATTATTATAATTTTCTTTTTGTTATACGTTATTCCTTAATCAAAATATTGCATTAATAACTGAGGCCTATGTAAAAATCATGAATATATTAAATCTGTTTACATCCAGTAATTACAGGTGAGCAGGCTGGGGCTGGCAACAGGAAGGCTGGAACAGGTAGGCTTAAAGAGCGTCGGTACTGGCATAGCGGCCGTTATTTTGCTGGATGTCTATGCTGGCGTGGCTATCATATTCATGCTGGTTCGAAAATCGATTACTGGCTCTCTAGATGTCCAGCAACTCTTGAATCCCGACATCGACTTCCTCACTCTCTTTCACAATTCATCATCTCGGGTTTTAATGCTCTTTTTTTTTATTTGCCAATCGATTGTTGGTGAAATTTTCCCACATATCTGGTCCCCCTTCGGGAGTGCAGGTAGGCTCATTAAAATATCCCCTTTTGTGAAAGCTGACATTTTTTAGCCCCTGCCTCCATAACTCACGGTTATATCTCTGCCTAGGCTTGAATGTTACGTTTGTGCCATTCCGTGATCTATAACTTCTCCACAGGAATCCTCACTAAAACTCGAAGTCAACAGCTGCACCTAAATTCTTCTTGGAAAATTATTCTAGAGCTGTGTATGCACGTGCTGACCATCGTGAGAAAGTACATCGGAACACCTCCAGACAGATTCAATTGCAGCACTCCTTATGTCATCTATATCGACAATAGATTGCTTTTTGAAAATCTATCAGTAAGCGAGAATTGAGCAATAATATCAAACACATTTCCTGGGAAACTGCCTACGATTAAATACGAGACTTTAAAGAATATATATATTTATTGGTGGCTAATAATTGTATCGAACCTGAATGTTTGGCTTTTGTTGAAATTTCATAAGAGGAGAAATTTTATCATTAAAAAAGAAGCAATGTCATGCAAAAATTTAACACAAGGCATTTCTAGTTAAGTCAAATGAATCAGGTAATTGAATAATCTTAGATCTGATAAAGTTATTTTTCTGTATCGAGTATGGGATAACACTAACCGATTTAGATTAAACATAAGGTTATTTGCCTATTAAATATATACATTTTTAACTGTGATGTTACGCACAGAGATATATCAGGTCTTCGTAGATGTACTTTCATTAACCCAGAGCCTTTTTATTACACTTTAAACTGTAATTGAGTTGCTATCAGTTTAATCATCCTTGCAGCATACAATCTCTACTCGTTTACAAATGTCATGTTTTTTACTTTGAAAGTTGGTCTAATTTTAATATACATCTATCTGTCTGCAAGATTAACGCTTTAAAAAGAACTAGATTCCATAAAAGCTCTGCAATTTTTTTTATATTCTAAATAATATTCCTCTATCATTTGGTATAACTGCCTTTTCCTTCGTCTCTAACGTCTAAATTCAAGACCAGGAAATTAATTTTAACCAATCATACGTCATAAGTTGTATTTTCAATATTTTAGAGCAAAATTCTATTAAATATTCAATTTTATTACTTAATATATAAATGGGTATGTATAGATAAAGTTTAAATGTTATTTAAAATGTATAATTTGTTTCTTTACACACATAAACAGACGCTGATAACATTGAAAATATGCATGAAAATATCTCTCTGCGAGGTTTAAAATCTAGCAGCTATTAATGAACAACTTTCTCAAAAGTCAATTCTGCAGCGAATAAAATTGGAGAACTATTCCATAAAAATTGCTTTAACACTTTGCATCTACTAATGAATTAAAAATTAAAACATATATTTGCTGAATTCCTTCATTAAATATTAACTTAAAATGAAAGCTTACAAATGAAGTTAATTTTTTATCTCCACAGTGATAATATATTAAATTTCTCTGAGTAAATGGAATAGATTCGTATTAATTATACAGGAAGACAACAATATATTATGTATTCCTCGTTTCCAGGAATATCCCTAGAAGAATATTTTGAAAAACATTTTAGCTTTTAATAACAATTTTATTCATCTCCGTTTCATATATATTTTAACAAGTCTGTGTCACTTATTTAAAAAGTAATCAAAGTTAATTAGTTATTTTCAATTGTGAAGTATGAATATTTGAAGTTTGTTTTCAGTAATAAAATCAACAGCATATATTTTATTATTCATACCGAAGTCTTTTATTTAATAGCACTAATACCAACCAGCATAGCTAAAGAGTGTAGTAAATTTTGTAAATTTCTAAATTTACAAACGTTAGTAATATAAATTTTCTGTAGGCTGTTATTATTAGTATTCCAACATATTTTTTTTATATTAAAGAAAACTATTTAGCACATTTCCCCATTTAGATTTAAATATTTATTTTTAAATGAAAGTGTATGTCCAAACTCTCAATCCACATTTGTGTACGTATATATGTATATATATATATATATATATATATATATATATATATATATATATATATATATATATATATATATATATATATATATATATATATATGTATATATATGTATATATATATATATATATATATATATATATATATATATATATATATATATATATATATATGTATATATATATATATATATATATGTATATATATATGTATATATATATATATATATATGTATATATATGTATATATATATGTATATATATATATATATGTATATATATATATATATATATATATATATATATATATATATATATATATATATATATATATATATATGTATATATATATATATATATATATATATTATATATATATATATATATATATATATATATATATATATATATGTATATACATATGCATATATATGTGTATATATATATATGCATATATATATATATATATATATATATATATATATATATATATATATATATATATATATATATATATATATATATATATATATATATATATATATATATATATATATACATATATACATATATATATATATATATATATATACATATATATACATATATATATATATATATATACATATATATATATATATATATACATTATATATATACATATATATATACATATATATATACATATATATATGCATATATACATATAATATATATATACATATATACATATATATACATATATACATTATATATATATATATATATATATATATATATATATACTGGATCCTGTCGGCTCGTGACGTGATCCAGTGTTAAGGCGAATGGAATAATTAGTCCTTCTTAGTAAAAACACTTCTTTATTTAACATGGAGTCTCCGTTTCGGGCGTCGCTTGAGCCATTTTCATTTGTTCGTGGCCGAGCTAAGCGTGGAATGTGTTGACTGCTCCTTGTCCACACTCTAACTGATTCTTCTCGCTTACTCCAAAAGGTTAAGCAAGCGTGGGTCTTTTTCATTTATCTTATTATTATAAAAGAGTTCCCTTTTTAAAATCATTTAAAACTCACGTAATTTTCAACTACCTCCTTTTTAGACCTGACATATATATATATATATATATATATATATATATATATATATATATATATATATATATATATATATATATATATATTCATTCATTTTCAAAATGCTATATGATCAAAATTATTACACAACATATGAGTGTATGAGTAAATAACTTTAAACTCAGTCTGCCACACAGCCTGAAAATACTGGATGCCCACATTCACAATACACACCTAAGCTGAAACTGAAATCTTTTCACAAATTTTGTAGCATCATAATATCATGGGTCACCATTGCAGTATTGATCTGTTCCTTTCTAACGGTTTTGATAATCGAAGTTTTTTAATGTGCCTACAATAGAGAAAGTAGCAAAGCGTTACACCAGGTGACCTGGTGGCCAAGAAAACAATGTGAGATCATCCTCACCGACAATTCCAACCATTAGCTCCGATATCACAGAAACAAAAATGGCCCATACAAAAAATACCTACTACCAAGACAGTATCAAGTGACTCAAAAGATAAACAAATAGCTGTGTACTAGATAAATAAATGTGTGTGTACTTTGGATGGCTTAGAGTAAAAGTAACTAAACAAGGTTAGTCTCACTAATATGCCTAATTCCACGATACAGCCTTTCATTGTTAAAATATTGATGAACTTAAATGTTCCAATGAGGAGTCTTGTCCTTTTAGCATATAAAATTCCTGAAATTAGCAGGCAACATCCATAATTACACATTTTTTCGGTAATCTACAACAACCCTTGTGTTAAAGAAAATAAACGGACCACACACTAAAGTCCGACCAAGACGTGCTTGAAATAACCTAAAGAACACACAAAAATTATCTTTTTTGTTTTGTTTAATTTAGTTAAATATATAAGCTTGATTTAATCTGGAGTTCTATGGTAAAGATTTTGTAACATGAGAGCTTCTTAGACGGTGACGTATCACTTAAAGCCGATTCCGAACATTTCCAGATACAGCAGATACGGGCTGCATTCTACCAAGGTTATTGTCCATTATATGTCAACAAGAGGAGGTGTTCCCAGCTGATCACCGTCCTAGTCATCACGCCCGATGCTGAACACATCGGGCTGGATGAGTACTTGGGACGGCACGAGAACTGATTTTTTCATACAATTAATGAAAGAGAATTTGTGTCAGTAACATTCTCATACTATATCTGTCCACAGCGATGACGGGCGGGAACTGATTACTATTTATACACTGCCGGAATCAATACATGTTGTTTTTAACCGATATTTAATCCCATTAATAGATATATACAGAATTATTTTCAGAAATCTGTAATATTACGCAAAATTCTTTGAAGTTTTTTACAACACAGAGCAAGCGTGTATAAAATTTTGTACCGATGGGTGCAGGTATATTTATTTGTATCGCTAAAAATTTTTATTTTTATATAATAGATAGCCATTTGCAAAATATATTTTCAACAAACCGATTCAAATTAATTACAAATTAAATACAGAAAATTATATACTTTATATTTTTCTTTAGTTTTAGTACGTGAAATTAGGTCCATAAAATGGTATAATGTATGTAAACAATCCCTCATGTACAGGACTACTTCTTATCTGGCATTGCAGCTTTTATAATATAATAGAAAATTATTTGTCTATCAACGCAAAAAGTTCTGAATGTATCGAGATACAGTTTTTTTTTAATTCCTTAGTAATACTCCTTAGTAATTCCTTAGTAATTTTAAGTTGGTGATTTTTTAGAATATATAAAACGATGCTCAATTTGAATTCTGAAGTAATATAATATCATAGATTTGTTCATTTCTTTGCACGCATTACTAATAATCTGCTTTTTTAAGGTTTTGTGCTATTATTTCGTTTTTTAATACCTCTATGATAAACTTTTATACTTTTTCCTCGAAATTCAAATTTTCTCATACATAATGTTTTTATGTTTATCAAATTATATCCTAATTTAATTCGTTATTATTTATACGAAATTAAAATAAGTAATCATCATATGCTCTTCAATTTTATTTACTTCATAATTTACTAGAAAATAAATTAGTTCTAAAAGTATTTAACAATCATTTTTTTTAAATGTCTTCAAAAGAAAATGTTACATCACTGTTTATATATGCCTGTACTAAAGGCTAGAAGCTACCTGTAGTTCATTGTAAATTATTTAGCTTTGTAATGGTTATAAGATAATAAATTATCAAAGTTATAATTTGAAAAAATATTTAGAACAAATATGCATTTATATCATCTATTTAAAAGACTATTTAGAAAATCGAGAAATTTATGGTCATGCATTAATTTTCAATCTTTCTTTAAATAGCTAAAAACTGTACGAATGTATTCCATTAAAGAAAAATTTATAGCTATAATAAAAAAAACTTGGAAAGATAATAAATTAGAAATATTGAACTTTTTTCAAGCCTTCTTGTTATTTAGAAAAAAAATTCAGTTTTTCGTACCTTTCTCCCCGTTTCCATGCAATACTATTTTCCTGCGGTAGTTTAATATCATCAAGATCATTATTTTTTTTCTCAATTTTTAAAGATGATTGGCAGTAAAATGTATATAATTAAATTCAAGAAAAACCTTTGCATTTTTACTTCATTTCAAAAGAGTTAATCAAAAAATATCTTTAATGAAATTTTTCAAATATAATCGTAGAATAACTCCTCCTGTAAGTAGGGTTTGAAAAATCACCAACTTTGAACCTATATCTTTAATGAACTAGAAATTCTTAAGTTCTGTTAATAAAAGAAAATTTATGAAATTTTATTACTTTTTCTTCCCTTTACGTAAACAGTTTTTCGCTTTGGTTCTTTGATAAGGTCATAGATCAAATACCACTCTAACTGAGAGATTTTGATGAAGTGTGCAAAAGAATGCAATTAAAAATAACTTCTTTAATATATTTACAGATTAAGGACCATAACTCTTTTTATACACTAGATAAAATTACTGATTCCAGATAAATTTAATTGATAGATTTTTGACTATTAATGTAAAAAGTAACTGATTAATAATAGAAATATCATCTGCTTTTATGCCTTAAATTTCCATGCTATTTAATAAATGGTGCTGTCAAAGATTTAATCAAACGTTAATAAATGATATGGATTGGAGATAAATTTTCTTTCTTTAATCAAACTTATAGGTAGATTCTAAATTTATTTTACCTGTAAAAAGGTTAAACTGCATAATGCACAAACTCTTAACACCTTAGTTTAAATTCTTCTAAGATGACACTCGTTTGAAATTCCTTTAGCATTTGTTACTTTTCAAATAAATATTTAGATGCGGCTCATAAGTCAGTTAGTATTGCAACAAGAAAAAAAAATTACTCAACTAAGAAATTTAACAAAATTTTCAAAGCTGTGACTTTAATGCACGTGACCAAAATCACTGATTGCAGATGAATTTAAAAAATAGATGTCTGAATATAAATATAAAAATAATGTTATTAATAGTGAATATCTTCAGCCTTCTTGCTTTAGAATTTGACATAAGTTTAAAAATAAACCCGCCAAAGATTTAATCAAGCATAGGTATGTGAAATATTTTGAATTTTATTATCGTTTCTATTTACCTTGAGGCATAGTGATAGTAGGTACTGAATATCTTGTACCTACGAAAAGTGACATTATATCAATAAACAAAACGTTGACAGGCAAATTTAAAATACACCTGAAATTGCTTCTAGGCATGCGTCCCGTAATTTCGACTGAACATTGTAAAATAGTGTTGTGGGAAAAGAAATCGCATATCGCTGAACTTTGTAAATTTAACTTTCCTGATAGACAAAATCTAGGTAATGGGTAGGCATTGATAAACACACACACACACACACACACACACACACATATATATATATATATATATATATATATATATATATATATATATATATATATATATATATATATATATATATATATATATATATATATATATATATATATATATATATATATATATATATATATATATATGTATCTCAGGAAAACTTAACTGGGGTTAAATCTAAAAAGCTATCATAAATCAGATGGACAGTCGTGACAGAAACAAAATTTTTATTTACCTTTAAAAGTATTAGCATGGCCGAAATATTCCAAATAAGGTATTTCTGCAATTTTCAATTTTAAAGAAACGCTGCAGCGTAAATTGATGCTAAATACCAAAATGTTCACAAAAGGCAGAAATTAAGGTGGATTGTAATATGAATTTTCCTAAACTGATGATTTATATTTTATTACTCGACTACACAAGTACATGTGTCAAACTCCACAAGCAAAATTTGTGACTCATGCATCTGTCTGAGCAATCTTAAAATATGAATAAATTTAATCTCCAAAACAGAGAAAAGTGAGTTTTGAATTATAAAAATATGACATCTCGTTTTTTTTCTGGCTTCACATATATAAAAAAGTGTCTATGCATCTATAAAAAAGTGTCGTCATAAAAAAGTGTCTATGCATCTATATGAATGCATGTTTACATGCCTAAATAAATGTATAACTATATATATTCATGTGTTATCGTGCACACTCTCAGGAAAAAAATCGAGTACTTTAGAGTTAGGGAAAATGAATACCAGAAAAAGATAAGAAAAATAGGAACTATCTGAGTAAGTTATTTACTAAGAAATTTTATAGTAAATTTGTACTTCTTTTCGTTCTACTGTAAAATTTGAAAATATATTATTGTAAACATGAAAAATGCATACTTTATTTTCAGGTTACTGTAGAGATCAATTTGTTTCTTTATAAAAGATTATAGTTTATATGCGCAAATGTTCTTTGATATTGCCTTTGATATTGTCTATACATATGTCAGAATTACGTGGTCTAGACAGACACTGTATCTTTGCAGAAATATTTTTTTAATCGGTCTATAAAGATTAATAATCATTTTTTGTTCATGCTTACGATCAATAGATGGCGCTACGAAATCGATGAATCTTTTGGAGAAATATAAATTTTAATACTTGCGACATGCGAAGATATAAAAAAATCTTTCTGTAAAACAAACTTTTCATACAAAACTGATGCAATGTTTTAAAATATATTTCTACTTGTTTTTTGAGTGGTTTTTTGTAACAACTGAAACAATTCTATTTCCCTATTTAATGTTTTCGTTTTCTTACAGTACACTTTAAATTCAATAGCGTAGAGAGCTATTTTTTTAATTGATAAATAAACGTTTATTATCACTTTATAGATATAAAACATAAGAGCAATATTAATCACTTTCTGGTTTTTAGTATTATATAGTTTCCATGCTTAACTTTACTTTTTACAGTATTTTTCTCAAATTTTTTCAATTAAATAAAAGGGAAATTCAAACGTCATACCTTCATTTTTTAACTTAAAATTTGTAGTGATTCTCGATTACAAATAGAAATATTTTTGCATTTAAGATTCGTACAGTTTAGATGTTGGATATATATTTTATATTACGTATAATATATTACAAACATTAGTAGTCACATTTCATAAAGCACAAAATAAAATTCAGGCAAAATTAAAATTCTGAAAAATATTTCTTGTATATACTTTCTATACCAGAATAATGTAAAATTCTTCTTCCGAAAAAACATTTTTTTTTCTAAAATTTTAATAATCTATTAATCTGTGTTGTAAAGTGAATGCGTTTGTACGGTATTTTCAATATATGTAATCAGGACCAGGGACATAGGCAAGGGGGGTTTGGGGTTTAACCCCTCCTTGAGCTCAGACAAAATGGCAAAAATAAAAATTTTAGTAGAAATTATACGGGCTATTATTTTTTAGAATTATGACCTCCCCCCACTTGAAAACATTCTGCGCGAGCCACTGATCAGGACTGAACAGTTTAAAGTTGAATTCTAGTTAAATAGAAATTATCGAAGCCCCACCCACAAGGTATATTATATATGTATATATATATATATATATATATATATATATATATATATATATATATATATATATATATATATATATATATATATATATATATATATATATATATATATATATATATATATATATATATATATATATATACATATATATATATATATATATATATATATATATATATATATATATATATATATATATATATATATATATATACATATATATGTGAATGTGTGTGTGTCAGTAAACATCAAAAATGAGCACAATTTCTAAGGAAAGTATTGAAACAAAAACAATGGTAGCATTTTTTTTATTTTAAACATTCCTCTCTTTCTATTTACAACAAAAATTTCTAGTTTTTAAAAATATGTAATGTATAAATAAGAAATGCTATTTGACTTTGTATATTTACCTGAGAAAACATTCTAACCACCAAAATATTTTTTTAATTACTATCAACTTTTTTCAATCCTTCTTAAGTTTAAAAACAAATACAATGTATTTTATAATCCCCCACACGTCTATTAGACGTATGACATCAGGAACTTTAGTTTCACACCGCATTCAAAAAATAAATTTATGAACATAATTCCACCACCTTGTTGAGTAAGATATTGTAATAAAAATTCAAAGGGGTTTCATCCTTCTGTGTTACTTCTGTAGCAAAAATATTTTGCAAAGCAAAGGAAGTATTTTAATCGCTATAACATTCGGTCTTTAGGTTTCAACGAAAATACTCATTTTTATCATTTTATTTGTGATAATATTCCGCCTTTAGGTTTCAACGAAAATATTCATTTTTATCATTTTATTCGTGATAACATTCCGTCTTTAGGTTTCAACGAAAATATTCATTTTATCAGTTTATTCGCGATAAAATTCCGCTTTAGGTTTGAACGAAAATACTCATTGTTATCAGTTTATTCGAGATAATATTCCGCCTTTAGGTTTCAACGAAAATATTTATTTTTATCATTTTAATCGCGATAACATTCCGTCTTTAGGTTTCAACGAAAATACTCATTTTTATCATTTTAATCGCGATAATATTCTTTCGGTTTCAACGAAAATACTCATTTTATCAGTTTATTCGCAATAATATTCCGCTTTAGGTTTGAACGAAAATATTTATTTTTATCAGTTTATTGGAGATAACATTCCGTCTTTCGGTTTCAACGAAAATACTCATTTTTATCATTTTATTCGTGATAACATTCCGTCTTTAGATTTCAAGAAAAATACTCATTTTTATTATGGCTGAATCTATTTTCATTTATTTATGCTTGAAGTCTGTTCATATGCACAAGGAAGGTTCGAAATATTCAATATCAATTTAAAATATTCAATGTATTTTGGCTAGTTTCGCAGTGATGTCTATACCTAATTGAGCTACGTACACATATAAGTCTCACTTGTTTTATTTCTTTATTTTCCCTTTTTTATTTTTAATACTCATTTATTATTTCTACATATTCATTTACTTTAATCAATTTCTTTTATTTAATGTATACTGGCATCTTGAGTACATGTATACTCATTATCAACCGTTCACTGGTTATCAGGGCTTCGAACCGTAATTTTTTTTGTTCCGGTTTTCGTTCCGGTTCAACTAAAAAATTAATATCGGTTCAGTTCCGGTTTTCGCTCCGCCAAAAATAACTGTTTTCGTTGCAGTTCCAAATGAATAATTTCATTTTATGTATATTCTTATTTGTACTAAAAATATAATTCTATCATAAACAAAAAATCTAATTCTATCAAAATTTAGAAGATTTTATTCTTTTTTTAATTGGTACACTATGTGAATTAATACAAACAGCAGGCCTAATGAAATACTACTATTACGAAACATTTGAATCGCCGTTACCAAACACATTTGATGCGCAGAAGATTTAATAGATGCTTCATTTACGTCACTTAGGTCTCCTGTCTTTACTTCCTGATCTAAACAGTCTATACAAACATCCGTGGATGATCGCATGCTGAGATGTGAAATAATAAAAATACTAGATATTTTTCTTAAAAAATCATCTATA
>CM063501.1:66535882-66565882 GCA_032207245.1 Pardosa pseudoannulata
AGGATCGAATTAAAAGAAAACCCAAGGCCCAAGGTATCGTTAACAAACTCAGAAAGAGATATATCCCAAGGTGGGATTTTCGCTAAGAAAACTCTCCGATGGAGAGACTGGTCAAAACGACTTCCGAATTAGCTGCTGCTAGCTAACTTCTTGAAAAAATCTTATCTCATCTCTTTTTTAGGGGAGGGGCCTCTAAGAGAGGGGGCCTCACCCACAATTTCTTCATTGGATTATCTAGCGATGATCTCACCTTCAACCAACTTGATTGGTCTGGGCTAGACAATCACTGGCTGCAAACCGCCGGAATTTCATTTCGGCGAAAGATCCAATGCCGCGGCACCCCCTTCGAAAACTTGTGGTTTCGACGATCATCTTTCTGGCTGTCAGTTTGGGCTTCGGGCTGTCTGCCCTGTTGTTTCTCTACTGTACACAAAAGTCTGGACATCGTGGTACCGGGGGAAAACAATACCTTTGTTTCCACATAAGGGAAGTCCATTTTTCAACCTCTTTTGAGAAATAATGTCTTTGTGAGGAAGGACCGCCGTTAAGGCACGCCGTTACAACATTAATCGATTATACACTAATAAGTATTGATTCTAAAATTCTTTAAAAGATAATAGCCACTCTGAAAAACATCATTTAGATACATGATTAGAAAATCGTGTATCTAAAATTTTCTAAAATTATCTCAGATAACCCAAAAATTATTAGACTTACAAAATCAATAACTTCTATTTAGCACTGTTGTAAAGTCTAATTGTTCACCTTCACTTTTCATTGCAATCTGCCCTCTATTTAACAAACAATTTCAATAGAACATGCATTAATACTGAGAAGTATAGTTCATAATTGATTAATTAGCCTGAGAAGGTTGCAATTTTGTATTTAGTACTGAGCTAACCTACACCCACATCCAATAAAAAATGGGCTTATGGTTACCTAACGACCACAGCAGATGGGGAAAAGCCTTACCCTTTACTCAGTTTTCAAATACAATTATAGAAAATACCATATAGAATTTAAATTATCAAACAAATTACATAAAAATTTACAATTAAAAAATGCATAAACTTGTATATACAAATTAAATTTTAAAAAAAGTTTTTCGTTTTTAAACACAACGTCATTAAACATGAAAAAGCGGAAGATATTTTCTGTCTTCATATTTACATTTCACATATTATTTTTGAGGGAAAAATAAAATTTTATATACTGAATAAACGAGTAGAAGGCATTTACATGATTATATATATATATATATATATATATATATATATATATATATATATATATATATTAATTCAATATTAATATATATTAATTTAATATTAAGATATATATATATATATATATATTTAATATTAAAATTGAAATTATATATATATATATATATATATATATATATATATATATATATATATACATACATACATATATATTATATGTATGTATGTATGTATATGTATGTATGTATGTATGTATAAATATATCTTTTATTTTATTAGCTCCTTAAATGCATCTTAAAAGCTGTGTTTTTCATAGTTTTTCATTATCTTTAATTTCCATTTAATTCCGTATTGCACATCATATCTACATACAATTAACTAATTACCTCTGCTTTTTTGTTTGCCTGTTTGTTTTTGTTTTTGTATAAAATTGATGGTTTTAATCTAAATCAAAACAGACCATATTATATTAAAACATATAACTCCGATTTTCACATATTAGTTTATTACAAATAATTTTATCATGTTTAAGTTCGATCTAATAACACTCTTACACTACTTTGATATTTGTCTATTTTGTAAGGATGATGTTTCCCTGATATTATTTTAAATGTTTCAGCATAGATAAAAAAAAATGTAACCTAAAATATTTAGTACAAATTTCGAATATTTTATTTCGAGTATTTTGAAATAACTTTTCTGTCAACATTATAAAATAAACCATCGCCGTTTGAGATTATATTTCAAAAACAATGAATATTTTCTTTATTTGTATAGTTATGCTGAAAACCTTAGAAATAACTGTATGCCTCGATGACTAATTATTTCCAATGGAGCATGGATAAATATTAGCTCTAATGTTCGATCAGAAAATAGAACCTTTTTAATGCCTTTTTCCAGGATTTTAGTTATATATATATAACAAACGTGATTTATTTATTTTACAAGAAACCATATTTCCCATTTTAAAAGTTTATATTTAAAATGGTTATACATTTTTAAGTAGCTAGTATAATTCTACCTAAGGCAGATTTGATTAGTTATGTTTCGAAATACTAATATCTGTTAAAAGATACAGCCAACATCTTAAAGAGTTTATAAGAATTGTTTATATTTCATATTTCTGTTTGCTGTTTTGTTACTAAGGAGGGCTCAGATCAGATGATACTCTGTATTAATAAAATGATGTTAAATAAAAGAAAAAAAATCATGAGTTATAATGACTCTTTTTTTAATTTAAAATTTCCTAAACATATGCGTGTGCAAAGTCATGTTTTAGAATTCAGAAAATATACATTAACTCAGTTCTTTTTATCTTTGAAATTTTGTAATTTTTTACTAAGAAATTCAAATATTTAGAATAACAGACTAAATTTTAAGACTCTTCTTTTTATTTTTACAATTTTTATCACTCTTTGCCTAAAATTGTAAGCTACATAAAGTTTTCTAAGCAAAGCAGCAACTGGAGAAAATTCTAACAAAGGAAATTTTAAAAAAGAATATATTTGCAATTCATTTCTAAAATGTTTGATGTTTATATGTACACAGACGCGCTTCTAACGTCATATTTTTATTCTCATTCATTGACACTATTTGGAATTTATTTTCCAAGATGTTTGATCATGCTCTCTTTTAGTCGAGATCTAAATACATTCTTTATAAATAAGGAACAGTTTAAAAATTTCAAAAAATCAATACGATATCAGTGCAAATATCCCCCATTTAACTCTAAAGACAGTTTATAGTAAATAACTTTCATCTATTGAAACAAAGTGAAACAGGAGATTTTATTGATCGTTATTTTAATATTGTTTTTGACATTCAATCGTACTTTGAGATTTATATTTTGAAATTTATTCATTAAATTTCATTATTTTCATATAATAGTGCTTAATTTGTGTACTTCTCAAATGGTCAAAAGATCAGTTTTCAGAATTCTATATAATTTGAACAAAACAAAGTGTCAAATTTATAGTGTATTATCAATATTTATCTATCTAGATAATAAAATGTAAAAATCAGTTTTATGTTTCTTGTTTAAATATTATAGGTTATAACTTTATGTAGAATGATATTAAACTTCCAGTTATGCGTTTTCTGTTTGTGAAATATTTCCATTTATATCTTCGTAAAGGAAACTTGATGCCATTTTTAAGCAGACAATTTAGATAAGGAAAACTATTTTGTTTTGCGAAATTGAAATTTATATTATACTAGGCGTGTATTTTATAAGTAAGTACGAAAAGCTAACAAGTGCACCCCTTTTCAGTTTTAATCAAGAATTAAAGACTTTATATAAATCTACTCTTTAACAAAATATCTTTCAATATCAAGGCACAAGAACCAGTTTTTAAATCCCATTCTTCTATAAATTTGCCTCCACGATAACCACAGGTTAAACGTTTGGGTTTATGCCCCTCCCCCCGGTCGACATATTCGATCCATATTCTCCAGCCATAGATATACTTATGATAATTTAAATGTTGTGTCACAATTTCGCAATTATCTTGAAACTTGTGAAACACTGAGATATCGAAAATGATATATGAAGAGCACAAAATTAAATGTTTAGTTTTTGTGTAGCCAGACGGCAGATACAATGGTCACAAGTACATCAATAATGTAAAGGTGCCCTTTTCCAGGACGACTTGACATCTAATTCCACCCTTGGGGCAAATTAGAAGTAAAAATTACAAAGAGATTAAAAAATTACTAATGAATAAGTAGATATGATGCAACTCAGTAAAATAAAATCTAGTATTAATTTATTTTTCGGAACGTAAACTTTAATATGTTTGTTTTTAAAAAACTATTTATTTTATATCTTCTAATCAAGGCACTTTAATTCATATCTAACTACTTTTTTATTGTGATCAACATATAAATGTTTTATCTAATGCATTTTCTGTTTATCTTAGCTATCGGCTTTAAAACAGTCTTACATTTAGTCAAATATTTTGCATTTACCATCTATTACTGTACTGTTATCCTTTTAATATTCCTATATCATCATGATATACTTTCTGAAAAATATAAACAAATAGTTACTGCTAATAATGCTTTATAGGGATTAAGGCATTTACTTAGATCTGACCTAATATCTAGTTACTACAAAGTTACTACTAAAGACCCTCATTCGTCTTGCCTTGACCTACGCTTCAGAAACCTGGAACATCACTAGGAAGGAAGATACGATTGTAGGTGTTCTCGATGGAAAGCTGTTAAGAACTATTTCTAGTATCTGGTATAGGAGGTATAAAATTGAATTGCCCAGGATGTCTAAGGCACCAGATCGTATTAATTTCACACATATAAGTCACCTTAGTTGGGTAGGGCATGCTATTTGTATGAACAACAATAACACACCCAAAGAAATATGTTTAGCTAGAAAAAACAATACAAGAAAAAAGGGCCCAAACTTCAATGGGTGGATGCAGTCGAAGAGGAATGATTGACTAGTACTTAAGACCAAAAAGTGGAGGAGTTTGGCTGCAAGTAAGGGTGCCTAGAATCGATTGGTCAGAAGGTCTTGGCCCACTCTGGGCAGTCGTGATGATAATGATGACACCATAAATGATAATAATGATGATGATATTGAAGCGTCTTAACTCAGGAAATTAAAGTGGATTATATTAAATAAGAACACGAAAATTTAATTCCATCAGTGAACTTTTATTCGGACAACGACCTTCAACATTTTACGGTCACATCACTACTGTTCCTCCCGTGCTTTGACAGCCTATCATCTTGACCGACCTCGTTAACAAGGGGTTGAGCAGCAACTTAGGGATGTAGGGTCAGTCGCTGAGAAAGAAGAAATCTGCTGTGATGAAATTCGGGGATTACGACAAAACAGATATTCCTTTGAAATTATACATAAAATAAAAACTAGAGGTAATAAATTACTAATTAATAAATAAATACAATGCAATTCAGTAAAATAAAATCTAGTGTTTATTATCTTTTCGGAAAGAAAACATCAATAGCTCTTACCAAATTTAACCATTTTCTATCTTCAAAACAACGTACTCTGTTTAATGTCAACCTTATTTTTAAATGTCATTAACATATAAATGTTTAATCTAGCTACACCCAAATTTTGTGTTTATTTTCTAATTATCAGCTTTTAAAAACATATCCCAGTCTTATCAACACGGTTGGAAAAAATCATGATTTTTTTTAAAAAAATCAGATTTATTTGATTTAAATCAGATTTATTTGATTTTTTTCCGAATTCTAATTTTAATTACTGTTGTGTTTTTATATTTTTTGCAATATACATGGAATAGTTTGTTATAAGTAACAACTTACCTATCTAGTATATTCTACACACTGATTACCTAAAATTAAATACATAAATTTTAATCTAAATACATTCCATTATTTTGTAATTGGATGGTGCAAACTAAATAAGATGTAAATTTAAAGAACAAATTAAATATTCATTTAATGCAAACTATTTATTAAAAAAAACAAAAAATTCACAATTATTTCAATATGTTTTAAGCACTAAATTATGGATTTAACTGTTTCAATAAAAAGACTAGCTTTGATGCTTTATCCACTCCTAATTGGTTACGAAGGCTAGACTGAACAATACCAAAAGAAGAAAACTGTCTTTCCATTCCAGCAGATGAAGCCACGGTTGTTGTTATTTAGTAGACAAACTAGAATTCAAGCTCTGTAATACTCTCTTTACCCCCTAATTACATAAAATGAATTCCACTAGTCATAACTAGTCGTACCTACCCCTACTACATACTTTCTGATAACAACCCCTAAATTCTTAGAAAACATACTATCTATTTACACTTATTTACTTATTGGTATTTCTGTGCTGACTGATTCCCAATTCTCCTGTCTTTCAAATGTAGGTTTTAAGAGAAGTGAAAAAAAAATGATTTAAATCAATGATTTTTTTTAAAAAATCAACTGATTTAAATCATGATTTAAATCAACTGATTTAAATCATGCCAACCCTGCTTATCAAATATTTTACATTTTCCTTCCAACACTGACCTTTTCATATTTCTATATCCCTTCGAAATTATAATTAAAATACTTACTCGGGGTAAGCATATATCGAGATAATAAATCTTTAACAATTAAATAAATATGATGCGCTTCAGTAAAATAAAATCTAGTATTCATTAATTTTTCGAACCGTAAAAGTCAATACCTTTTTACAAATCTAAACGTTTAACAACTATAAAACGATGCACTTAACATTCAGTTTTACGGTTTTGGTTGAGCTTGTCTCATTCTAAGCTTAATTTTAAGCGTCATTAAATCATTATGATTGTACGAGTACTCAAAGATATAAATGACATCCAGAACAATGCGTGGAAAATTAGACGGTCATTCTGGCATACAAAGGAGTTTTATAAATTAAATGTGAGCTATTTAGTGAATGTGTTATTCATTATATATAGTCTAAAAATAATGAAACAAGGAAAATGTTAAATCAGTTTTCAATTAGAGTTTCTGATTTATTCTAACCTGATCAAATTAAAACTATTTTTCATTTTATTTGCTAGTATTGTTGTCTTTTTCAGAAAAAAATATTTATATTATAATAAAATGTTATGTCTGTTTGCAAATACTAATTATTTTTAAATGTCATTTTCACAGTAGTTAAATCAGTATTAATATTCTTTCAAAACTAACTTAATTTAGATCTCACTTAAAAGTAGAATGTCTCTCGCCAAAAATATAACACTATCTATATTTATGATCACTTATTTTACCATAAGGGCTGATCATATTGGAACCTACTTCTGCAAACATCTCGCTCACTTAATAGAAAATCAAAGAAAAAAAATATGAGAGAGTTCTGTATGATCCTATAAGATAAATGTGAAGGAACTTCATAAAATTGTTGAATTCCTGGAGGAGAAAGGTTATAAATTAAACAAAACAGAAAATACACTTAGATAAGGAATTTTGTGTGATGAGGCGATTTAGATCTGTTATATAATTGATTCATTCAAACAAGAAGTAAAATGTTCGGGATCTAAATCTGACCTCATCACATCTTTGTAAAGAGATGGAGGACCATAAATTTCTATTCAACGGATATTGTTGTCTTGTACGGTAGTCTCGGGCGGGGTTCTGATCCCAGTCCCAGATTAGAATCCCGTCTCCGTACTTGACATTAAATAAGAATGTACCTTTGTGGAGTATTTATGAGTCCCTAAGGGACAGTTCCCAATGAGAAGGAATAAGGTTTGGCACATTGGCGGTCTCAAGGCAGGATTGAAGCAGACCAATGAAATTCTTACAACTATCCCGATTGGACGACAAGAAGGAAGAGGGGACAAGGTTGAAATAATTAAATATGAAAAATCTAAAAGATGAGACGATGGTTCGGAGGTCCCGGAGAAGAGGTTCGGAGGTCCCAAAAGAAGGTGTTCGAAAGTCGGGAGTCCAGTCGGGTCCGACGGAAGTTGTTCGTGAGTCCAGAGGAGAAGGTGCTCGATAGTCCAGACTAGGAGAGTCCAGCCAAGTCCGACAGGAAGTGTTCCTGCACCAAATAGTACGGCCGCACCCCAAAGACTCAGGAGGAAGCCCCTGACGAGACCAACGGATGATATATAGATTCCCTCTCCTGATCAGCCATAGATACCCTTCAACCAGAAGTGTTCCGGGTCCAACATTTTAGACCCGGCCACCAATTTTTTTATTATTATATAAAATATTTGTCAGAACTAATTTAGAAGATGTTGACAAAGCTTATTTTATGAAAATTAGCATCAGTTTTGTATGTAAATAGATGTATATATATTATAATAAATTTACTTTTTTTTAATATTAAGCTAGTCTCGGTTGCTGTCAATTTAGCTATTAGTTTATTTTAATTTTTATGTCTGTAGTTTCTCAGAACCTGTGGTTAAATTTAGTACAAAAATACTTAACACAACGCAATTAAAAATAAATCACCACTATACATTTGATCACAGGTTGATACTCAAATATAAACGAGGACTACACGACATTTTGTACCTGTATTAACATATTATACTATTATAAATGTTAATTCAAAGAAATTCTAGCAGTGAAGAGACTAAAGGTAAGCTTAAAGATGTTTTGATTTTGTATTCATTTCTTCCTCAAATCTCCATTAAATTTTTACACTTGTTTTATCAACTATTAACGAGAAGTAAAAAATATGAATCCATTTATGTGGCTTAGATTTACAAGAGATGTATATTCACTTCTGCAAAAAATCTTCATTATATATTTATACTTTTTCTACCAATTATCATCGGGAAATAAAATTCCAAGGCACAAATAAGGCTTAGATATATAAGAGGTGTCATTGAAGATAAAACTTTGTTGAACAAATTTCTAACTACTTTTGTTTTGTAAATTAGAAGATTTAATTTAGGCTCAGGTAAGTCAGAAAGTTAATTTGATCCTGGACAGATAGAAACATCCATTAGAGCAATGTTATTCAATTCCAAAAATACATATGCAGTAAACCTACCTGTGTGGCTCTTCACAGTCCTTTAAATATGTGACCCAACTGTAACCGTGATCAAATTGGGATTACGGTTACAGTTGAGCAAAATTGGGCAAGTTTAAAGATATAACTGTTTAATGTTAATATATACTTTTAAAAGATATTACGCCTACAGATTGAGCCTTCAGAAAGTCTTTTCAAATAAAAGCAAACAGTTATTTTGAAGAACAATTCTTTCAATACAAAAAAATCGTGCCAAAAAAATTTTAAGACAGTCATTAAAATCGTCTAAATTTTGTTACACAATCTTTTGCATTCTTTATAAAAAAGAAAGTAGCACATATTTCTTGAGAGTGAGAACTTCAAAAAGAAACCTTAATTGAAATTTGCGGAAAAGAAAGATCATCTTGGTAGAACGAGCAGTACCTTTTAGAAAAATATAGTTGCTTTCGAACACCAAAAATATTTCTCAAGCGATTTCATTTAAAATAAAGGCATAAATAATAAAGAGACAGAATCAATAATTGCATAATAAAGCAAAAAAATGACAAAAGATACCATCGTAATAGAAATGTAGATTATAAAAGAGAGATATTGCTACTCGGAAGAAAAAAAGGAAATTCACTTGGGATACAGTCGAAAATAATGCGAGGCAATATGCGTGAAAAAAAATACTAAGAGACACATAGAAATGAAAAAAAAGGAAAGGTAAAATCCCATTCAAAGAAAGTCAAAATGATTTAGTACTAAAATTACAGAATTCTTTGTGAGTAAAACCTAGAACTAGTTGGAGTGTTAAAATCTGCTTACATTATTTTTTGAACTGAAGAAATGCTACCGAGAGAATGCTGATGTTAAAATAAGATTTCGTTCTAAGAAATTTTAGTAAAAATGGCAAAAAGAGATTGAAAATTCGTTATTCTTAAGTTTCTTTATTTATTTTTATGACTCGTCTTTGTTAACATAAATAAAATTCGGTGCTAGAGTAAAGTAATCTACAGCGAGAAAAAATATAATTTCAAATTTAAAATAAGTTTTCCTTCTTATTTAACATGTAAAAAAGCAAGTAAAAAGGTTCAATTAAAATAATTTAGAGAAAGGCAACCTTCATAAAGTTGCTGCTTTCCTTTTGTACAACTTTTATTTAAATATTATAGTAGTTGCTCAATTTCATATATAAGACATTTGGGACCAAAAATGCACAATTTTGTAGCGATAAAGATCCTTTTTAAGCTTTGAAGAAGGCACTTTCGACTTTCTAAAAATACTACACGGTTTAATTCTGTCTAATAACCAACTCATTATATAGAAATATTTCCTAGGCTCGTTTAGCAAAGTTTAGAAAATTTCTCCCAATTTGTAAGTTTTAAGCAGTGGCAAAATTAAAATATTAAAAGTGTTTACGTCTATTTAATTAAAAAGAATCTTTTAAGATAAAAAATAGTATAATATGGCATATACTTTTTTTAAAAGTACGCTAAATGATTTTAAAACTAATGATCTACTTTTGAAAAAATAATAAATATACATTAGTTTTTTTAATTTTCCATATTTTACCTGAGTTTTTAAAACGTAACAGGCAACACAAAATCAACATTTATTATTTAAGGGTACATAGTACCTTTCGAAACTTAACATTTTAATTATAACAAACATCTTCTATAATCAACATCTTCGTTATAATCCCCCATAACCTTTTTACAATAATTATGAAGCAAAAACTTCTGCTATTAGAATGAATTTTGACAAGTTCTTTTTATAAAGTTCTACATTTAAAGAAAACTATTTCATTTTGTCATTTGAAGCAATATATTTAAAATAGCATACATAATATACACCAAATCAAAAAAAAAATCAAATTAACTTAAGCCCAAGATAACTTTTGAAACATGTATATTCGAAACTAAATTTTTATATAAAACTGACTTAAAACATTTGGTTCTTACTGTAAACTTCAAACTTTAAAGCAATCTGACATTTCAAAATTAAAAAATAATTATAAGCTGTTAAAAAATTAGAAACAGAAAATGTAGATTTTATTTTTATATGAGATAATATATATATATATATATATATATATATATATATATATATATATATATATATATATATCATCAATATCGTTGAGGTTTCTGAAATAAAGAATTGCAATATCATTCTCTAGATAGGAAATATTGCAAATTAATGGCTTACAGACAGTAAGTCACAGTACCTTTTCCTATGTATTTATATGTTTCTGAATGAATTTTCAACCCTAAGTTTTAATATATCATGAAGCAGCTTGTTTTGCTTTCCTTTTTTGAACATCAGATTTAAAAAACGTTATGTTTTTAATTTTTTAATTTTTTATATCTTTCATGGTACCCTGGGTAACTATATGTTATGCCTCGAGCTTGCAGTTAGGTTGTAGTAAATCTTAAGTCTTATAAAATTTACAAATCCTTAACACATTGTATGCTGGACATGAACTAGTGCGTTTTCTTACGATTGATACTTGAGCGCGGATCACTTTCTTGTACGGTTTAATGTAACAACATGGTTTATTTGTGGGTAGAAAAATAACGGTATATACAGGAAAACGAAGCCGAATGTTCTTGTCTACTACATAGATTCTGAAAAAATTTAGACAAATAAGAACTACTTTTTACATCAGTCGATGCGGAACCACAGAACGAGAAGGTTGATTAAAGAAATTAATTTAGATTTAAAATTAACTTTTTATTTATCCTTGCGAAAATGATATTATACATAAGTATATTTATATATTATATATATATATATATATATATATATTTGTATTTATATATATATTTGCTTATTTGTCTATTTATATATTTGTTTATATATTTCAATATAAAATACGAAAAATTGGTTAAAAATTGAATAATTTTCGAGCTATTGAGATTTAACTGAATAACTAAATTTAAGCGCAAAACGCCCGTTCCCGGTACAATTCCGCTGCGATATGTACCTGCACTCAATGTGTTAAGAATGAAAAAATAATAATATCTGACTAAAGCAACCGAAATTAAAACAAGGATTTCTAGTATAATATCGAACAGACTTCTTGAGTAAAAAATGTAATTGAGCTGCTGTAACTTAAAAATTTTCAAAACACTAAATATTTCAATCAGCTAAGAAGATGCAAGTACAGTTAAATTTTCTTACTTTTTCAGTCCCACCATTTAAACTGGAAACGAAAGGAGTGTTTTTTATACTATGTTAAAGTTCAAGAACCCCTCTTAACTTCCCGTTCTACTGTTCTACAAGGCAGAAGTTATCAAATGCATATATTTTCCACCTATATATTTTTTAAGAAGAATGCATTTAAAATCCATATAAAGGTATCTCTAGGGAATTATGCATGTCTGATGTATCACTCCTTTGTAAAATTCGCATGTTCCCAAAACATATTCTTAAAACTTTTTTCGTGGTTAGTTTCAAAGCGTAATTGTTTCATCAAAGGGATTGAAAAGTAAACATACATCACTTTTTTAAATAAAATTTTGCATTCTATTTTTTTCAAACGTAATCTTTACACAAGATAAATGTAAAGGATTTTCACATAAAAATAAAATGTATGCAAATAAATAGCAAAAATGAAACTGTACTTCTCAAATGCCCTTCTGAAATAAAAACCGCATAGCATACTAAATAATAAATGTAATGACTTCAATATTGATTGCTATACCATAAATGTAAGCTTTAATATTTATAAGCTTATATATTCTTCTAGTGCATATTTCCTTTCAGGAGACCCTTGATGAATAAAAGATATTGAACCAGTTTACTGGAATAAATAGATCAGTCTATGATTGCAATTATTGATGTTTCTGTGTTAATGAACTATGTACTAGAAAAATATAAAGGTTTTTACAAAAGCTGTTAATATTTAGCATTTGAAATTAAAATTGCTTTATTATGTTACCACAATCTCAAAGGTAAGTAATATTTATTCCTTATAAATTTATTATTTTTCTCATGCTATTTAATTCTTGATGAATGTTATTTGTTACCGGTATTGAAACGAACAACTCAATACCGGTACTTGAGCAGAACAAGGTTCTGGTAGTGATTATAAAAAATGACAAACTATTTAAAAACGAAAATGTAGATTTATTTTAAATCTTAAAAAACATATTCTCCGATGAGTGCCTCCTTAGTGCCTGGAAAAATGCACAAATACAAAAATAATCTAGCAATCCTCTTATATATCCAGCAGCAGACATCGCATACAATTTAACATATTCATGCAACTTCCTCTCCCACTCAGCCAATCACAAAATTACACAGTTCGTAGCTGCCGAGTGAGAGTTGAAGTCACAATCAAACATACAGTGAGAGTCAGCTTTACAAATTGCGATTAAGAATCCTCGGTTAACCCTTTAAATGTCACCAAAATAAATTCATGGGAATTTAATGTAATTTGTTTATAAATGTTATCTATAAGCCTTGTATATGTAAAATATATAATTTTTTTTACATTCCTTAGAAGGGTTTGCCTTAGAGGATACCAAATTAGGGTTTGAGAAGTGGTTTAACTGACTAACCCCTACCCTTGTACATTTTAAACATTATGCCTTTTTAAAAGTTTAACTATATGGGAAGAACAAAAAATGACAATCCTTAAACTGGTATAATAAATAAATAGCTTAACATCTTAAAAGTGTTGTTTGTACAGATACTTTTACTTGAGGTCATAAGTAAGATAAACTGAATCTGACTTCTCAAGTACAGAAAGTTTAAATGCATATATTTCAATAGAAAAATAAATAAATAAGTTAAACGTAGAACTATCCTCTGTTATATATTTAAAATATCAAAAATATAATATGTATATATAAAGTGTATAACGTATGTAAAATATATAAAATATATAATGTATTTTCAATATATAAAATGTATAATATGTATATATAAATATATATATATATATATATATATATATATATATATATATATATATATACATATACATATATATATATATACACACACACACTATATATATATATATATATATATATATATATATATATATATATATAATCAAAACCTCATCCATGTCTCCAAAAAGTTTTTTTTTTAATTTGCAAAACCTCTTGATTCTACATCATTGACTTCCATATATCACAGATGTATGAGATTGGAGCCGTAAATATTTATAAAAAGATAAAGTAAAGTACTCCAAACAGTAAAGTTTAAAAAAAAAGATGTTTAATAGGTGGTTTTGCTACGAAACCACTGTCCGTTAAAGGGTTAACTTTTAACAAAACAAAAGCAAATTGCCGGGATTCACCGGAGGTTGAGAAGGTGCCGATTCGGCTGCAACTTCTAACATTATTTAAAACAGATATTGTAAGACCTTTCTTTCTAAAGTATTTCATTTAAAATTAACTTTAACTCTTTTTAAGTCTATTTTATTTTTATAAATGGTTTATTAAACTATCTTTTTAGCATGAGATTTAATTAAGAAAATAAATTCATTTAGGTTATCAGGTTATGTTAATTTGATTTTAACTCTTTTTTCGGTGGAAAATATGCTTACTATCGCCCACTGTGTGGTAATAATGAACACTTTATGCTTTTTATTCCTTTTTATGCTACATTTCATAACACTGTTAACCCTTTAAAGGTCACCAAAATAAATTCATGGGAATTTAATGTAATTTTTCATAAATGTTATCTATAAACCTTGTATATGTAAAATATATAAATTTTTTTTTACATTCCTTAGAAGGATTTACCATAGAGGATACCAAATTAGGGTTTGAGAAGTGGTTTAACTCACTAACCCCTACCCTTGTACATCTTAAACATTATGCCTTTTTAAAAGTTTAACTATATTGGAAGAACAAAAAATGACAATCCTTAAACTGGTATAATAAATAAGTAGCTTAACATCTTAAAAGTGTTGTTTGTACATATATTTTACTTGAGGTCATAAGTAAGATAAACTGAATCTGACTTCTCAAGTACAGAAAGTTTAAATACATATATTTCAATAGAAAAAGAAATAAATAAGTTAAACGTAGAACTATCCACTGTTTTATATTTAAAATATCAAAAATATAATATGTATATATAAAATGTATAACTATGTAAAATATATAAAATATATAATGTATTTTCAATATATAAAATGTATATGTATATATAAATATATATATATACATATACATATATATATATATATACATATATACATACATATATATATATACACACACATATATATATATATATATATATATATATATATATATATATATATATATATATATATATATATATATATACATATACATATATATATATATACATATATACATATATATACATATATATATATATATGTATATATATATATATATATATATATATATATATATATATATATATATATATATATATATATACACACACATATATATATATATATATATATATATATATATATATATATATATATATATAATCAAAAACTCATCCATGTCTCCAAAAAAATTTTTTTTTAATTTGCAAAAGCTCTTGATTCTACATCATTGACTTCCATATATCACAGATGTATGAGATTGGAGCCGTAAATATTTATAAAAAGATAAAGTAAAGTAATCCAGACAGTAAAGTTTTTTTAAAAAAAAGATGTTTAATAAGTGGTTTTGCTACGAAACCACTGTCCATTAAAGGGTTAACTTTAAATAAAACAAAAGCAAATTGCCGGGATTCATCGGAGGTTGAGAAAGTGCCGATTCGGCTGCAACTCTTAACATTGTTTAAAACAGATATTGTAAGACCTTTCTTGCTAAAGTATTTCATTTAAAATTAACTTTAACTCTTTTTAAGTCTATTTTATTTTTATAAAGGGTTTATTAAACTATCTTTTTTGCATGAGATTTAATTAAGAAAATAAATTCATTTAGGTTATCACGTTATGTTAATTTGATTTTAACTCTTTTCTTTTTTCGGTGGAAAATATGCTTACTATCGCCCACTGTGTGATAATAATGGACACTTTATGCTTTTTATTCCTTTTTATGCTACATTTCATAACACTTAAAAGCATATATTGCAAATACTGCAATCTGAAAAATAATTTTTATTGAATAACGGAAAGTGAATCAAATATTTTCTTCTCTCCAGAGATAATTTTATTTTTTAAAACCATGTCATGAAGTCAAACGCCTATTAATTTATTTTGTCATTTCTGCACTTAGTAATAAACGACATATCTAATAAAAAGTAGTAAAATGACTTACCATAAGTAATTAAAATTGGAGACTTTAGGGATATATATGTATACTACAACCTTAAAAAGGGTAAACGCATTCTCTAAAATTTACCTTAAAAAATCGAAACTCTCACGTCATAATTTCTTTATCGTATTCTTGAACGTTTGATGTTTTTGCTGTAAAAATAATTTTCTAAATATTTTTTTCTTTTGGAAGTTAAGTAATTAAACATCAAGGTTTACCGAAATAGAGGTTTCAAAAAATAGCGTCTGGGTGGAATAGATAACTTGCTAAATTATTTTACCTTGAGCTGAGAACTTTTTCTGCTAAAAACACTATTAATTTCTTTAAATAAAAACCCATTAATAACATTAGAAATTCAATAGACTGCATAATGTTGAAGTATTCCATAAAAAAATTATATATTACTGTACATAATTCTCCATTTTCCTATTTTACTTCACGCATAATAAAGCATGTTATTTAAAATGGAAATTTTATTTTATTTTTAAAAGTCACTTGAAAAAAATTGAAGACCCGGGTTTTAATTTCTTTCACGAATCTACCAGCAGTTAATAATTTTTTAGTAAAAAAATTCCTAAATCGTTTTAACTTTTAAAAAATAATTTATTACAATCAAACTTTACCACTCAGGAAAGTTTTAAGAAATATTATCTAAGCAGAAAAACGTCACTTGCTAAAAGGTATCTCTTTTCTGGAGTAATCTTTTACAAATAAATTAGTAATTTCTGTACAAAAATTATTAATAATTTCCATTTGAAATGAAAATAGCTATATTATGTTACAAACATCTCATAGTAAAATAGTATATAACTACTATGATACAGCAATAAATAATAACAGTAGTAAATATGAGTATGTAGCAGTTAATAATTTTCTTGTAAAAAATCCTAAATAATTTTAACTTTAAGAAAATAATTTATTAAAGTTAACCTTTACCACTCATGAAAGTTATAAAAAATTTTATCTAAGCAGAAAAATTTAACTTGCTAAAAGGTATCTCTTTTATGGAGTAATTTTTACAGATAAATTAGTAATTTTTGTATAAATTTATTAATAATTTCCATTTGAAATGAAAATAACTATATTATGTTACAAACATCTCATAGTAAAATAGTATACAACTACTATGTTACAGAAGTAAATAACAACAGTAGTAAATAATAAAAGTAGTATATATAAGTGTATGTAGCAGTTAATAATTTTGTAAAAAATCCTAAATAGTTTGAACTTTAAGAAAATAATTTATTAAAATTAAACTTTACCACTCATGAAAGTTATAAAAAATATCATCCAAGCAGAAAAACTTAACTTGCTAAAAGGTATCGCTTTTCTGGAGTAATTTTTTAAATATAAATTAATAATATCTATACGAAAGTTATTAATAATTTCCATTTGAGATGAAAATAAATATATTATGTTACAAACATCTCATATTAAAATAGTACATTTATTTTACTTACAAATTCCCAATATCATTCATTTTTCTTAATATGTGATAATGAAAGATATTTAAAGTAGTAATTGTAAAATTTTTAATTTAAATGTTATTAAAAAAATTTTCAAAAACCATGTTATATTTCCTCAAATGTATTCTCCGCTGGTTAATATTTTCACTGTTAAGAGATTTCTTATGCAATTTTGTCTTCTAGAAATTAAGTCGTTAAACGTCAAAGTTTACAGGCCATGAAATTTTAAAAAAATAGCTTCTCTAAGCAGAAAAGATTAACTTCCTAAAATATATTTCCTTATAATTTTCTTGTAATAAAATACCTAAATAGTTTTAACTTTTACAAAAAATTTATTAAAGTTAAAAACTTTACCACTCATGAAAATTATAAAAAATATCATCTAAGCATATAAAATTAACTTGCTAAAAGGTATCTCTTTTCTGGAGTATTTTTCAAAGATAAATTAGTAATTTCTGTAAGAAAATTAGTAATAATTTCCATTTGAAATGAAAATAACTATATTATGTTACAAACATCTCATAATAAAATAGTATATTTTTTTGCTTACAAATTCCCAATTTCATTCATTTTACTTAATTTGTGATAATGAATGATATTTAAAGTACGAATTGTAAGATTTTTAATTTAAATGTTATTAAAAATTTTCTCAAACATATTCTCCGCTGGTTAATATTTTCGCTGTAAAGAGAATTTCTTAAGCAATTTTGTCTTCTAGAAATTAAGTCGTTAAACGTCAAAGTTTACAGGCCATGAAATTTTGAAAAAATAGCTTCTCTAAGCAGAAAAGATTAACTTCTTAAAATATATTTCCTTACTCTGGGTAATTTTTTGTTTATAAAAAAAGAAATCTGAGCATGCCATGAATTATCTAAAATCATCGTTTGTTTTCAGTTTGTGTAGAAAAACAGAATCATTCATCAAGAATTCTTATTTAGAAGCGTGCATCTTTTTTTTTTCTTGGTAAATTTTTCCTTTAAATGCCACATTAGTTTACAGGTCACATAAATCAAGATATTTACGGGACAGTATTTTTAAGCTTTTCTCATTTATAGAAATATAGAGAAATGTAGGGAATAGCACGTAACTAAATCTTTCTTTTGATTAAAGATAAAAACGTTTGCAACGTTTTTCAATACAAAAAGCAAAATATTTTTTTAAATCATTTATTATTCCCTAGTCGATACATTTTAAAACTAAATTGAGAGTAAATTAAAAAATCTTCATTCATTTTGTACTTTACAGTCAGAACCTCTTTGTCATCACTAAGTAATTAATAATTATTCTTTTTAATCTAATTAAGAAGAATTCTAATTTTGTATTGAATTTCATTTACAATGAAATTTCAAAACTATATCCCAGTGGCAAACTGTAATATATATATATATATATATATATATATATATATATATATATATATATATATATATATATATATATATATATATATATATATATATATATATATATATATATATATATATATATATATATATATATATATATATATATATATATATATATATATATATATATATATATATATATATATATATATATATATATATATATATATATATATATATATATATATATACATATATATATATATATATATATATATATATATATATATATATATATATATATATATATATATATATATATACAGAGAGAGAGAGATCTTGGTTCCTTTCATGTATTTGGAAATATACAAACAATTAAAAAATTAAAGAAATTAAAAGAAATTTTTTTATGTTGTTATTTCAAACTTTATTTTCACATTCAATCATAAATTTCTCGATGATAATTTCTAACGTCATTGTTTTACTGAAAATAAAATAACTTCATTTCTTATTCTATATATTACTCAAATATCTTATGAATCTATTCCTATTAAAACTCTATTAAAAGTCTTGGGAATAATTAGATATTCTAATTACTGAGAATCGTTTAAATATTTTATAGATGATTTATAATAATTTTAAATTTAATCATCTGTTAATTTTTATGCCTGGCAAGTAAATAAAATCTAGAGTATTCTATTACTTATATTAAACGATTCATTACAATATTTTAAAGTTTATTTTTTTAATAATTAAACCGATTTGTTCTTGAAAGTTTTTAATTAAGATTGTTTATTGTAGATATTTTTAGAAAACAATACTTTCTTATATATATATATATATATATATATATATATATATATATATATATATATATATATATATATATATATATAATGGTGGAGAATTGCTAAAAATATATCAGATTTAGGAAAAAATTAAAAATAAATTAAGTGCATAAAAGCATTTAAATGCGGTGGGATACCAAGTGAAATAAAATAATGCCAGAATGATAGAATATAACAATAAAGAGAATACATTTAGTTAGGTCTGAAACTCTGAACACTTTGAAAAATGGGTAAGGAAGAAAATAATCGCTTTTTGCCGAATATATAAAGTGGAAAAAATTCAATTAATGGCCACAGGTATTCTGGAGTAAGATGTCAATATGGTATATGACCACCATGAAAAGCGATGCAAGATTCCATGCTTTACACAACATTATCCCTCAGCTGTTAGAGAATTCATCACATTTTTCTGTCAGTACACGGATCAGGGTGTACCTGTTGTTTGAAAGGCACTGTCGACCAACAAGACTCTTTCCCAAAACATCTCAGACACTTTCAATGGGATTTAGGTCTCCTGAAAGTAAGTACCATACACGGCGTTGAATATTCTCGCTGTCTAAACACTCCTGGACAGTAACATACTGGTTGCGTCCATGAAAAGAAATTAATCACCAACATCCTCATGGAAAATATGTATATCAGATAGTAGAACATTATTAAAGTACCGTTGGTCAATCATAGTCCCACATAGAAATACACAGAGGTAAGACCGGTCACGGATAATGATCTCAGTCCATACTATGACACTACATGTAAAACATCGATAGGTTTCCTGTATTGCTACACTATATTCAGTGATATAGTCACACCAGATTATTTGTCGCCTACAATCAGACGAGAGGCTGAACCTACTTTTATCTGAGAATAATACACCATCTTAGTCGTCTTACCTTTCATTGTGATGTTGATGACACCATTTGAAACTTGTCAAGTAATGAAGCCTAAACCAGGGAATGCATACAACACAATGACGGGCATATATTTCTAACGAATTCAAATGTCTGGTTACATGTTTTTGGAAGGTGTTGCATGTTTTTACAGTAGTAGCAAAAAACTTTATCGAACTTGGTAGCTGTGAAGTACCGTTGCTTTTTGTTAACCATACCTATAGTCTGCATGCGCTGTACTACGAACACGACCTAACTCGTGATGTTTGCGACACATTATATTTATTTAAAATGATTTCGAAATCCTTGAAGCAAAGCTGTGATTGGCGTTGAACTCTCTAGCAACATCTGTTATTTTTTGCCCTTCTTTAATCTGACTAATAATACGGCCACGCCTAAAATCGTTATGGCTTAATGTCAGTAATGTCAGTAAGACGAACAAAAATTACAAGTACGCCAATAGTTTAATTCGCATTAAACATTGCTTATTTTCAAACAAATTTATTCAAATAAATTTTGTTTAAACAATGTTTCCTTTATATCTTCCTATCTCATCAGTGATTTTACGTAGAGGATAACTTTTCCAATTCAAAATTTGTATACAAACACGTCGTACTGTATTCTATACTTACGCTATTTCCCGCATGTTTTTGACTTTCATTTTGTGGTTACTATCGGAGCTATTATTATCCATTTTTAGCAATTGTCCACCAGTGTATAAGAGATTGTTTTCGCACGTAAAATAAAATTGTACGTGCATGATCCACACAAAAGAACTACTGTATACACAAAAGAAATAGGATAAATTTTGAAATGTAACATGTATACAAACTAATGTGTATTCTTGAAAGTCATCATGTATTTTAAATATATCACACGTTTCCCATTGATTCCTCAACAACAACAAAAATCATTATTTTTATAACTTACATTTTTTTATTCTTTCTAACATCTGATGAAAACTGGGAACCTCTTTGTCTCATAACTAGTTTTTATATATATTAAACATACTTATGAAGTATATTTTATAGGATCTTAGTTTTGATTTTCTAAGCATGACATCAATTATATGCTCTAAATCAATGGTTCTCAACCTTTTCGGAACCATCGCCCCCGTTACAAGAAAACAGTATTCGAACACCATATTTTCCATAATAGTTAATTATACCAAATATTTAAGGTATTGTAGCATGCTATATATATCTACTTTGTCTGCCTGTTTATCTATTAAGGATCACAAAATAGAATTTAATTAAACCGGCACCATATGTAACAAAAATTGTTTAATAATTATTTATTAAAATTAATAATAAATAAAAAATAATGAGAGGATACCACCGTTGCTGACTCAGCAACGGTGAGTCCGCAACGGAGAGTTTTAATAATTTGTTTATGCTCCAATTTCGTTAGTATCAATCGTAAATCTCCATGTTCAGTCATACATCTTTTCTTACACAATCAACTAGGTACTGCAATGACCCCATATTCAACCAAATATGATGAAGGAAATGTTAAAATACGTTGACTGCTAGACGCATTTTCGATGGTTTGCCCAAGGCTGCTACGTGAACCTTCAATTATGCATATTATGTTGAAATATTATTTGCAGCAAATAAAATGAGTTAAAATAAAACCATGCTTGAAGCAGTTTTCGTGGTGTGGGTCACCGGTTACCCCCCCCCCTCCATGGCAATCAACGTGTTATATGTGCTTTTATTATTTACTGTGTCACTGGTCACCGGTGGCCCTCACGGAGCTGTAGCCGAGTGCCAGTCACCGGTGACCCTCTTGGCAGTCAACGTGTTAAGATATCTGTTTTCTACCCCAAAGGGATCAAATGGCTGCCAAAGGTGGAATTCATGAAACTTATACTTGTAAAAATATCGCCCTTATAACTGTAAATACATTATTATTCTATTAGTTTTTTTATACATATTATGTAAATATTAGATATTATGTCAACTTGCCGCTTCCCTTGACTGCCATAATTTTATTTTTATTTCCTTAATCCTCATATAAGATTCAAGTGAGAGAGAGTGTTTGTTTCTTATTTAATAGTCTCATATTTAGTATGAAGAATAGTTATTGAAGTATGAATTTGAGATATTTTTGTACCCCAATAAATTCTAATGTCATTGTAAAATATGTTTTCATTTGCCATATAATATTAGTGAAGAAGTTTAAATGTATAGAAATTCTAAACAAGTTCAAAACGTTATTATTCCTCTTCTGACATACCGTCTGTTTCATAACAGAGTGTCTCTCATAACTTCGTCAATAGATAGCTCGCAGATAGGGCTTAATTGCACGTGTTCTTCAAATATTAGTGAAGAATGCTTTATGACTATATTCTTTATTCGATTTGTTTTGCTGTGTTTAAATGAACAATTCCAAAATGAATGCCGAGTATGCGAGACGTTTTGAGACACTCTTTCTGTGTAACCATCCAAAAGGACCAAAAATGTCTTGTGCAGCTGCAGTCCGGTACATGAGAAAGTCCGAATAATTCGTCAAGAAGCGGGTAGCACGTTATAAAACGGTATAATATATGGACGAACTAGCGGAAAGGGGTGAACGTCGCTCAACGTCAAAATCGGATGATAAAGTGATTCTTGCATAATCGATAATAATGGGGACTGGACAAGTTATTAGGTGAAATGCATTTCAGTTTAATATGTATACTACACGGTACAAATGTATTTTTAAGTAATTCGTTTGTATTTTCAGAGAACTAGACGACACGCTCTTATGGAACAGACGACAGGCATACACTTAAGTTTAAGGCATACACTTGAACATTATATAAAAGCATAAACTAGAAAATAGTACTCCGTACTAGTCATTGGCTGGTAATGGGTTTTTCAACCTTAAAAAAAATATATATATATGTATTTTGGAGAAAAATGATAAAGATAAAATATACTTAAGCCTTACAAGAGGTTATTGTACTTTGCAATATAAAATTTTCTAGTATATTCAGTTTATAAATATACCTACAATGCATTCCTATATACATTGTTTTGGAGAAAATACTTGCTTCTATAAATTTCAAATATTAGTCAATAGAAGTAAATAAATGAAAATTATAACCTACTCCTTTATCCCAACTGTTAATTTCATGCATTTTACGTTATGTTCGTACAGCACTAAATAACTGAATTATAAATACCAATTTTCTATGTGTTTACCCCAAAATATAACAAAAACGGGGAAAATATTTTCAAAAATTGCATTGCATAATTTAATTTCGCATTAAAAAATAAAAAGCAACCTTGGGATGTATATTAGATTCATAGATTCACTCCGTTTCTCTCCTCATAAACGATGTATATTTAGTATTTTTAAATAGCATTATGCACTTTATTTCAACTAAATTCTGTTCAAGAAAATTCAGTTTTCTTAAAAAGCAGAAGCGTCTTTTACCTCCGTCTGCGACAAATTTATCGAGTAAAGTATTTTGCATGGTTCCAAATTGCATTTTGGGGCTTTTAAGATTTCCGAAGCACTTCTGACAATGGGTGATAACTCAATCATTCGAAAGCTGAAAAACTTGGACGAGAAAAGTATGCATGGAGCTTTTGTTCTTTCACTATTTTTGGCTACGAATGGCATGTACATATGTACATTTCAAAATTAGGAATTCAAATAAATGCATGTTTTGAGCATTATCCCTTTATTCTTAATACAGATAGTTTCAAGTGGAAATGTTATCAGTTATAAAAAGCTAAAATTTATCTAGAAAAAAAAATAAATGCATGTTTCGAGCATTATTCTTTTGTGCTTAATATAAATCGTTACAAGTGGAAGTGTTATTAGTTATAAAACTCTAAAATTCATCTAGACAAATAAATAAACGTATGTCTCGAGAATTATTCCTTTATGCTTAATATAGATCGTTCCAAGTGGAAGTGTTATCACTTATAAAACGCTAAAATTTATCTAGACAAAGAAATAAATAAAAGCATGTTTCAAACAATATTCCTTTATATTTAATATAGATCGTTTCAAGTGGAAGTGTTATCAGTTATAAAACGCTAGAATTTATCTAGACAAAGAAATAAAAAATGCATGTTTCAAACATTATTCCTTTATGCTTAATATAGATCGTTACAAGTGAAAATGTTACCAGTTATAAAAGACTAACATTTATCCAGACAAAGAAATAAATAAATGCATGTTTCCACCATTATTCCTTTATATTTAATATAGATTGTTACAAGTGGAAGTGTTATCAGTTATAAAACGCTAATATTCATCTAGACAAAGAAATAAATAAATGCATGTTTCCTTTATGTTTAATATAGTCGTGGGGGTGGAAGGGGAAGAAATTCAAGTGGAAGTGTTATCAATTATAAAACGCTAAAATTTATCAAAACATAGAAATATATCTAAATTTTCCATACTAACAAATAAAAGATACTGTATGTGTTTTTGCTTATCATGTTTTTATAGAAAATGAATTAGCATTTATCATCAAATTGTGCATAAAAATAGATATACCCTCTTGCTCATTTATGATAAAAGGAAGAAAAATATTTGGTTATATTTAAAACAATATTCCAGATAACATAGAAAAAATTAATTCTTTATGATTGTATCAAGTAAGTTTCCAGCAGCCTTATAAGAAACTTAAATGTATTTTGGGCAGGGGGTGTCGAAGCTTCAAAATAACTCAATAATGCCCGAGTAATTTTACCTAATATATATTGGTTGTGTGTATTAAATATAATTTATTATGATATGCTCAGAATGAGATATACATGAAATTTTATCAATTCCAAATATTACAGTATGTCTCCATCAGTGATTAGTTGCTATTTTAAACCTTAGATGATGCCATTTATTAAAACAATAATAACTTCGTGATAAGAGATTTGTTGCATCTGTATGTACAAACTTCTATTTGTACAGAATGAAATATCAAATAATGGCCCTGAACGATTTTTTTATATTCAGAATAAAACAGTAATAAATATATTTTTAAAAGATATAGAATTACGATGAAAAATATTCTTAAAGAAAATAAAACTGATATCCTGAGGAAGCAAGTTACTAAATTAAGTTACTAACTCAAGACTAAGTTAAAAAAAATTCCTTAAGCAGAACAGTGCAGTTATTTTTATCTCGATATTTTTTAAGTAAACCGATTCCAGTGAAATATAGCAATAACATCTGTTATAATTTATATGAGATAGTTTTTGCAAAAACATAGACAAATATTAAGCTGATAACGATATATTGTTTTATATGTTTTTACCTTTTAATATTATAAACTCAGTTTTCTAGATGTTTTATATATTAACTTCTTATTAGCTTAATAAAATAAAATTAAGTAAATCAATGCTCAATTCAACCATGGCCTTTAAGATTACAACCATATTACATTAAATTTAAAGTCAAAAGTTATATATCAACTTAAACACTACTTCACTATATTTATATAGGGCTATAATCATATAATATATGTTGCCACTATAATTATATAATTATATAGGCAACATGAAGGTTTTCAATCCTAATTAATTGTGATGTTATGGTACTCAATTCATTAAAAGAATCTCGGAAAAGAAAGAGCTAATCTCAAAAGAAGGAAAGTATCGGAAATGAGATAAAGGGATGTAGAAAATGTCGTCCAGAATAAAGAAAGAGACTTTGATGGAAGTTCTGAAAGACAACAGGCAGCGTGTCAATTCTGGTCCTTCTTTATTGTACGAATTGTCGCTTAAGGAATAAATAAATACTATGCAAATGAAAAACTCTAAATATGCTTAGGAGAGTTTGCTAGTTTACTAGGTTGGCCAGTGAATTATACCTTCTTCAATACCAAAATCTATGTTAGAATATACATTCAGAAAAGAACAAAAAAGAGTTTTAATGCACAATTTAACTAATTGGATGACAGTTATTAAAATGTTCATCAGAAATCAGCAATAATTAAGATTTTAGTGGACAATTTCTCTAAAGGCCCCTCCACACTATGGTCCACTGCAAGCCATCACCACCGTCTGAAGAGGGTATGGTTTATCGTGGTCGATGGTGGTAGACGATAAAATAGCTTTGGTGGACGATGGCTTCCGAGGCGGTTTTTCTCCAAAGATCAAAGGCAGCCAGACGCGCAACTAAAGTGTGCAGTAGATGCTATGAACGAATCCACGTGTTTGGCTCATTTAGTGGCCCAGCGTGTGGATGCAGCCCGTGAACCGTCGTTCAAGGTCACCATCAGGAAGTGGTGAACAATTGGCCATAGTGTAGAGGTTGCATAACAATATGCAACTTTTATTGGACATTTAGAAAATGTCAACAATTTTATTTGGACGTCAAATGGACATTGTAGATACCGGTTGCCCAATGGAACATGTGCACGTTCGGTACAAACTTTGTGTTGTAAACAATAGACGAGTAAAATACAAAAATGGAATAGTCTTAATATGTGTATGTTTAACAAAAAAAAACAAAAAAAAAATACATTAGTAAATGTTGTATGAAAATAATGGATTGAGTATAAAAAGGGCATAAAATGCAATTTAAAAAGTGTTACACTTATTAACTTATTACTTCTTATTAACTTACTAAAATTAACATAATTGTTTTACAGATTTACATAACATTTTAAAAATAAAAATATGTCCTTAAGATTAAAAAAATTATACTTAAGTAAATATAATCAGGAAGTGGTGAACAATTGGCTATAGTGTGGAGGCTACATAATGATGTGTGTTCAGTCTTGAGTTCCGTGACTAGACGGTCACTAGGTGACGCTCTCTAAATATGATTATATTAATTCTGTTGTGTTTTGACTACCCTCGTGGAATATATTTTGTGTTATGTAAGTCTTTTAAAGTCATTTTTCAGTGGATTTAACTTCTTTTAATTCATAAATTTTAGTTCAAAATCATCTCAATGTATACTCTAAACAAGAACAAAACGGTAAGTCGTTATTTTTTATTTAATTTCCCATGGTTCATCCACATTTTCATTTTTGGTAGTAATTGTAACCAGTACTTGCTAGCTTAGTTAAGTTTTTAAAGCTAAGATAGTCTTATACAATATGACTTTTATGCTTTAACTTCTTCGAAAGAAAATTATGGAAAAAATTATCTTTTCTTAAATTGTTTGTTTTTTAAAACTCCACGTTTAGAGTATATTTATTGAAATAAATATTTGTATTAAAATAGTAAAAGCAGATTAAATCATCGTTCCTTTTGCAACACTAAAGATCTCCCTTTTATGAATTAATAAACAAAAAAATTAGTTTCATAGGTAGTAAAAAAACAGCATATTTCTACATAAGACGAATTTCATTAATTTTAGATTTCAGTTATTAATTAAGTTATTGTAATTAAATATAAATATTAAAATTAAGTATTATGTGCGATAATTTTTATAACAAAGAATAAATGATGCTATTGAAATACTTTTAAATCTAGTTTAAACGTCTGAAATTCATTTCTTAATTCTTAAAATTATTAAAAAGTTCTCTCTTTAGAATTACAATGGTACGGTGACATTTTAAAGCGATAATTTTTAGTTCTTTGTAAGAAAGATATAATCCCCCTATTGAATCTTAAAATTGATTAATTTAACTTTTATCGTAAAGATATTTATTTCAACTCTTGAATAAAGTCAATAGAAAAATATTTCTTTTGTTATTTTTATTCTTAAGACTTACATTCAGTCGTTATATGTCTTTAAATGTAGATTGTCCTTAAATCAAAATTGTACTTCAAGATGCTATATTTTATTTTTTAACAAGATTAAAAATAAATATGTAAGCATCTCATAAATAAGCATGTGTTTATGAAATTGTGATAGTTCTTTTATTGTAAACATTAGTAACTGTAACAACTACGCATTTTTGGCTTTCATTGATATTCGTAGATTCTAAATATATCAAATTAAAATTTTATATATAACTAGTATATAGCCCGTCATATGACGGGATCAGTAAAATTTTTAATTTTCCAAAATTTTAAAGTACGCTATTAGGCAGGTAAAAAATGGTTTGTTTTTTGGCTGAGAATTATATTGCAAGAAAAAATTAATCGATGATTCAATTTAAAATGATCACATATGTATCTAATGTATTATTTAAGCCAAATATAAAAGAAAATTATTGACGTCATATCTAAGTGCAATGATGAAATGTGGGAAAATAATGTATAATTTAAATAATTTAAAATAAGAAATGATTCAATGAGATGTTTAAAGGAATAACGTCATAATGCTAGAAAAATGTTATTTTTACCTATTTATTATGAGATAAATTGATAAATTTAATCGCCTGCTCTTAACCGGGGAAAATAGGAGTTGAAATAATGGCATTAAAAGCTCGAAAAGAGGGGAAGGGGTGGATTTCGAACGTTTTAAAGAAGGCAGTATTTTTCGCTGTGATATGAAGCCTATTTATACCAATTTATTTTAGAATCGGATCTATAGTTTAGGAGAAGATAAACATTACTCTCTTTAAATTCTGCTTACTATGGATGCCTCTATCCATTCCAGGTCCAACCGTTTCATAAAATCGAGGACAGACGTACAGATAACTTAGGCTATTATTATATAGGGGATAATATAAATTTAATAAAGTCTGAAATAAAATAGCAAGTACAGGGTAAAACTAGTGTCTAATGAAATCTTGCCAATAATTCAAAGCCAGCGTGATTAATGCACAAATAAGATGATATTGTACACGAAAAGTTGTTTTAAAGCTAACATTTGAGTTGCGTTATCAATGAGACCGAGGTCATTGGCTAAAAAAAGGTGTTCAGCGATCCTTAGAATATTTTGACGTTTTTCATTTTGGTTTGACTTAATTGAAAAGAATCCTATTTGGCTTTCAACAGGCCTTAAATGTTTTTCACCATTATGTATCCAGTTAACCCTCCGAGTGGAACACACTGATCAAAAAATGTCTCCAAAAAATAAGCTAAAGGTTTATTGTGTCAAAGCGTTCTATGATTTTTACTTCACCCTTTGTCGACTAGAATGGAATACAGAAAACCCACCCTTGTTACTGCCCCTTTACTTCCCGTTATAAATAGATATATAAATAGATATTATAGATTGTTAATTTTTAACACACATAAAGCTCGTCAAGTCTCGAAGATCATTCCATAAGAAATAATGGATCCTAAAAGTACAAATAAAAATATTCTTTAAGAAAATTATTTATATTTTTTACGAAAGTTATCCAAGATATTTAAGCGGTGCAATTAGAGATACTTCTGATACCGCAAACGAAGTACCTCGAAATAGATATTTACAAAGTCATGGAAAGCTATCAGCGACTTTGTGCCTCAGGGGAGAGGGGTGCATCCCTCAATAAATGTCAGTCAAAGATTGATGCAGTTTCTAAACAATCGACCTGACCCTCTTACCTCAAACACTGGCAGAAATGTACATTACATCCATTTTCGGAACGTTTTTGGATGTGGAACATTGTACGTGACAACCGCTTTGAAGACATCATCGGTTTGGCGGAATTGTACGTGCGAACCTCTTAGAAAGTT
>CM063501.1:66575882-66598382 GCA_032207245.1 Pardosa pseudoannulata
TATATATATATATATATATATATATATATATATATATATATATATATATATATATATATATATATATATATATATATATCCTTTATATCGAATTAAATTTTCCAGAAGAAATCCAGTGAAATTTATATTTTCCAGTGAAATCATGACAAACATCATATATATATATATATATATATATATATATATATAGAGAGAGAGAGAGAGAGAGAGAGAGAGAGAGAGAGAGAGATGGAGAGAGAGAGAGAGAGAGAGAGAGAGAGAGAGAAAGAGAGAGAGAGCTTCATTTATCTATATATCTATAAATCCCATGATTTTGTCGCAAGACACATAAAATTGTTCAGCAATTTTGGGAAGCATGAGGAAATTTTTACCATTTAAAGTAACTGAGAAACGTGGCCAGTGGTCAGAAAAATGGCATTTATTTTTAGCGTTAGTTTTAAAAAATGGGCAAAAAATTCATTCGGAAAACACTTCCTTATCTGACATTTCATTGATCGGAAATTAAATAATAAAGATTGAGAAAGGGAAATTGGAGAATTTTGGATATGGATTTTAGTGATGATAATTTTGGCAAGTATATATATATATGCATGTAAGGGAAAGTAAACTAGATCAAGAATTTAATGTCGGTAATTTGTATAATACCTCAAAGAAAGACCTTATTAAGGACCAAGAAAATTTTCAGGGGTTTTCAGATCTTAAGTCAAGGGCAACCCCCCCCCAGCATAATTTTCTATATCTATTTTAGAAGTATTAATTTTGATATATCCCAGATTTATAAATGTATATATATATATATATATATATATATATATATATATATATATATATATATATAATATATATATATATATATATATATATATATATATATATATATATATATATATATATATATATATATATATATATATATATATATATATATATATATATATATATATATATATATATATATATATATATATATATATACATATATATATTATATATATATATATATATATATATATATATATATATATATATATATATATATATATATATATATATATATATATATATATATATATATATATATATATATATATATATATATATATATATATATATATATATATATATATATTTATATATATATATATATATATATATATATATATATATATATATATATATATATATATATATATATATATATATATATTATATATATATATATATATTATATTATATATACATATATATATATTATATATATATATATATTTTATATATATATATATATATATATATATATATATATATATATATATATATATATATATATATATATATATATATATATATATATATATATATATATATATATATATATATATATATACAGTCTGTTCCATGATAGCGTGTCGTCTATTTCTCTGAAAATACAAAGGAATTACTTAAAAATACATTTGTACCGTGTAGTATACATATTAAACTGAAATGCATTTCACCTAATAAGTTGTCCAGTCATCATTATTATCGATTATGCAAAAATCACTTTATCATTCGATTTTAACACCTATTTACCCCGTTCCTGTAGGTCGTCAATATTTTGTACCTCTTTATAACGTGCTACCCACTTCTTTACGAACGACTCCGACTTCTCCGTGTACCGGGCTGCAGATGCACAAGACATTTTTTGTCCTTTTGGATGGTTACACAGAAACACTGACTCAAAACGGCTCGCATACGTGGCTCTCATTTTGGAATTGTTGATTTAAACACAGCAAAACAAATCGAATAAAGAATATAACCCTAAAGCATTCTTCTCTAATGTTTGAAGGACACGTGTAATTAAGCCGGTATCGGCGAGCTATCTATTGACGAAGATATAAGCGACAGATCTTATGGAACAGACTGTACATATATTTTTATACGCATATTATAGATATAAATATAAATATCTAGCTTCACATTTTGTGAAATTCAACAATCTGTAGTAAAATGTATGAATTTTGACAAAGTTTGATTTTTCCTTTCATCCTATTATGTCTCCTTGAAGATATTTAGGGAAGTCTGGCTTAAAGGAAAATTTAAATATGTAACTCACAAAGATTTCCTAAAAGTGTATTTCTCTCTCACGTTATTTTGAATAAAGTCTTTTCTGAAAAGTGTGCTCGGGAGCGTAACAGACATTTTAAGAGTCATTCGCGGAAAAGAGTTTTATACGGATTGTAAGTAAAGTTAAATTACTTTTTGAAGTCTGATGAGAGCAATTATAAATAAAGACTGTTAATTTCCAAGATGCATTTGTACTGCCAAATTAGCCGTTAGTTTCTGTAGATATACTGCACTTTCAACTTTTAGAATGTTATTGTGTGTTATATCAAAGGTATAAACCGCTTTCAAATATTTCGAATGGGAAATGTGCTACTTAATAGATGTTATTATCAGCAAACATGTCATAAAATTTAATTTTTATAAATATAATCGTTCTACATCATGCTCTTATTGATGCAGAATTATCATAAAATACCGAACAATATATGTTTAGAAAATGTCTATATATTATTATCTATACACAACAAATAACTCTTTATACGACGGGATTAGTAAAATTTTTAGTTTTCCAGAATTTTTAATTTTCCAGAAGTACCCTATGAGGCAGGTAAAAAATGGTTTGTTTTTTGGCTGAGAATTATCTTTCAGCAAAAATAATCTATTCGATTATCACATATGTACCTAATCTATTATTTAAGCCAAATATAAAAGAAAATTATTTACGTAATATCTAAGTTTAGTCATAAAACGTATGGAAATAATACAGAAGATATTTAAATAATCTAAAATAAATGATTAAATGAGATGGTTAAAGGAATGACGTCATAATGCTAGAAAAAGAATTGTTATTTTTACCTATTTATTATGTGATAAATTGATAAATTTAATCGCCTGCTCTTTAAATGGGGCTTGATATAATGGCATTAAATGTTCGAAAAAGGTGGACGGAGTGGATTTCGAACGTTTTAAAGACGACAGTATTTTTTGCTGCGATATGAAACTTATTCATATCAATTTATTTTTAGAATCGGATCTATGGTTTAGGAAAAGATAAACTTTACTCGCTTTGAATTTTGCTAACCCTAACTCATCAAAAATCGAATATAGATGCTTTATCCATTTCAGATCCAACCGCTTCCTAAATTCGAGAACAGACGGACAGATGACTTAGGCTGTTATTACATTACGAAAAGAAACTTTAAGGATAGAAAACATGAAATATTTATGTGGACAGGGACATCCGTACAACCATAAGTGAATTTAATAAATTAAAAATCATAAAAATCATAAGAAGTTGAAAAAATAGTAAAAATGTATTTAAAAAATAATAAAACAACTTTAGGAATAAGAATTTAAAAGAAAAAGCAGAAAATATTAAATTAGCTAGACACTTAGAAAAACTTGGCTGCTTCTGGAACAGAACCATCAACACGAGAAGTACGACAGTCGAAGAGCCAGACACTCTACCGAACGTGCCATACCTACACAGAGTAGGGAACTAATTAGAGTATACGAAGTTCGAGTAAAAACAGTCCAGTTTAAATATTATGCTCCGCCCTCGCCATTCTATCAAGAATGAATTTAGTATAGAATAAGAGGGAGAATAAGGCTTGAAATAATAGCCTTAAATGCTCAAAAAGGGGAGATGGGGTGAATTTCTAACTCGCTTTGAAATTTGCTAACTCTAACACATAAAAAAATCCAATATGGATGCTTGTATCCATTCCAGATACAACCGCCGCTTCATAAATTCGCGGACAGAATGGACAGACAACTTAGGCTATTTTTATATAGGGGATTGATAGTACAGAATGTATTAGGAGATAATTATGCAATATTACAGTCAAAAATTGAATATGGAGATATTTGTGTATAAAAAATACACAATAAAACCAAAAGATATCTATTTTCTTTTTCAGTGTTTTCTTAAGAGATTCATTTAGATAAGCCTCTAATTTCTGAATAATGCATAATTAGGAAAACAAACAAAATATATAATTGTTTGGATTATACACAACAGATACACTTGAGTATTGAGCTGGGTTGTAATTTTGGCCGATCAAAAATGATTTTGACCAGGACACCTGATAAAAGTGATTTTAACCGTCCAAAACTGGTCAAAAGTGGTCAAAAATTGTCAAAAGTGGTCAGAGTTGTTAAAAATAGTTTTAAATGGTTTTAATTTTATTATATAATATCTTTTGTACTTAGTGACTTTTAATAAGGAATAAAAATAGTAGTGAAGTAAAACAAAATATTACACTAACAAGTTCATGATATTTAACATGCTTATACAGTATAATAAGAATATTTGAATTTTAAAAATGGCCCATGCACATGCAAATGTAAAAATGTAATACAGTAGCAGCAAAAAACATAAAGTACACTTGGACCTGATGTCTAGTGGGCAGCAATGAAGAAAGTTAAAGGCATCAACATAAAATTTGTTGATTTTACGATACATCTAATGAACTGTTGTGCCAGCTCTTCATCTATAGAAAGTTTATTTTCAAAGTTTGGAGTAATCCAAAATAAATTACGAAATCGTTTAATTTTAGAGACAACTACAAAACTTTTTACTTGTAACCGTTTTTTGAATTCATAAATTACATATTGTTACCAATTTATGAAGCGTAGCGTTCGTGGATTGAGTAGACTTTGAATTAAGACAGCAAAAATAACAGCACTTTATTCGTAATGCAGGGAAAAGACGAATACAGCAGCCAACACCGCGAGAACTGGCTAGCACAGGCTCAATTTGAGGAACAACAGGTTCACTCAAACTCTTAGCGCCAAACAACGTAGATCTTTACCTCTACAAATTTCTCAGCTAACTGAACTTCGATCAGATCGGCCCCGGTATTTATATCCTCGGGAGAAACTGGAATATTCTAGAAAGTACTATGTACAAACGGTCGCCAAGAAAGTCACCAAGTCGCCAAATTTGGCGATAAATCGCCAAACTTGGCGCCAAAAATTACTCGCCAAAAACATCGCCTACGAGCCAATATCTCGCCAAATACATGATTTACCCATTATAATACACAGAATACGGAAAAAATACAAAAATACATACTTGCGAAATTCGTAACAATATATAACATCTTGTATAAAAAAATAAGTAAAACATTTTTTTTTTATATCTTCATGTTATGTTATATTTGTTTTTTGCTGGTGTTATTTATATTATGACATTTTTAACAAATGTAACTTGCCTTTATCATATGCTAGTAAACTGTGTTCACTTTTTTAACTATGTTCACAAACATATTTTTTAGTTATTACAACACAATTACCTAAAATAAAGCAAATCTTAATTAAAAAAGCACATGAAATGCAATTATTTTACTGTTGCACCACAACCATTCAAAAAGTGTTTAATGAATTAGGTAAATAATATTTCACATCGTGGCTTGGAAAGATTATATTTTTATTGTTGTTAATGGAAATTTAAATTTTTTTAACATGCAATATTGTTATTGAGATACTAATAATTTTTTATAGTATTCAACAATTAAATATTATTTTAAATTGTTATTTTATTTGAATGGATGGTTTTCATTAAGATAATCCAAGATTTCGAATATGTAGTTTAAAGTAATTATATTCACATGAGTCAGAATTTGAAATTATCATTCACCATCCCACCCTGTGTTCCCCATTTATCTTTATACACACTAGTCAATTTACACCCAGCCTTCGATCTGATTTTACAAGAATTTCCAAAAATTAAAAATAAAATTTAGACTCATCTTCAAATTTAAAAGTTTTAGATTATGTTACTTGGATCAATAAAACATATTTTAAAGTTATTACAACACAATTACCTAAAATATAAAGCAAACCTTAATTAAAAAAGCACATGGAAAGTATTTTTTTTTTTTTTACAGCTGGGCTCAATCATTCAAAAAATGTTTAATGAATTAGGTAAACAATATTCCACATCGTGGCTTGGAGACATTATATTTTTAATGTTTTCAATGGAAATTTAAATTTATTTAACATACAATATTGTTATTGTGATACTAATAATTTTTTACAGTATTCAATAATTAAATATTATTTTAAATTATTATTTTATTTAAATGGATGGTTTTTATTAAGATAATCCAAGATTTCAAATATGTAGTTCAAAGTAATTATATGCATATGAGTCAGAATTTGAAATTATTATTCACTATCCCACCCTGGGTTTACCATTTATCTTTATACACACTAGTCGATTTACATCCAGACTTCAATACAGCCTGATTTAACAAGAATTTCTTTTAAAAAAATTTAGACTTATCTCCAAATTTAAAAGTTTTAGATTCTGTTACTCAGACCAATAAAAATATTTTAAAGGTATAGCAACACAATTACCTAAAATATAAAGCAAACCTTAATTAAAAAAGCACATGGAAAGTAATTATTTTACTGTTGGGTCACAAATATTCAAAATATGTTTAATGAATTAGTTAAACAATATTTCACATCGTGGCTTGGAGACATTATATTTTTAATGTTGTTAATGGAAATTTAAATTTCTTTAACATGCAATATGCTTCTTAGCACTTTAAAATATTTCTATATACTAAGTTCTGTAACTATTTACATGGTGTTTCAAAAATCACCGGTATATTTGAAAAATCAATAAATACTAAATGGACAGTGATAGAAATAAACAGTTTATTGCAATATGCTTGGAACAATATTAAATTTTTAGACAAACAAGCTTTCAAAATTAGTTACAATGTCCCACAACAGATGGCGCTACAGTATGGAAAAAAATCTAAACTAGGATATTTTCCATGCGCAGCAATAATATGGCGTATTCTCAGAATGAAATTATCAGAAACCCGTGTAAACCTCTCAAGCGGGATGGCTTCACATGCAGAACAGATGAACTGTTCCTGTAATTCAATTGTTTATGGATAGTAGCGGTACACCTGGTCTTTTAAGAGTCCCCACAAACAAATATTGTAGTTTAGATTTTTCCAGACTGCAGCGCCATCTGTTGCGGAATATTGTAACTAATTCTGAAAGTTTGTCTGCCTGAAAATTTACAATTGTCCCAAATATATTGCAATAAACTGTGAATTTCTATCACTGTCCGTTTAGTTTTTATTGATTTTTAAAATATACCGGTCATTTTTGAAATACCCTGTAGTTAAGATAAGTTCAATAGCTTTATCAGTTATTCTTGACAAAATTGAAGCTTCCTTCCTCTTCATATAGTAATATAGATATATATTAAAATGAGAAATTAAATATAAACATACAATTTAAATGCAAGATGTTGATTTTATAAATACATATATATTTAACATTATTCTAATTTACAATTATTTATGTTGCTAGATAAATTTCAATATTTATACTTTCTTTCGAGCATCTAAAAGCTTTAATTAAGACTCCTTTTCCCAAATTCTCCCGTTTAATCTAAGATTTTATCTCTTGTTTCGACACGAATTTAAATTGGGAATTTAAAGTTTCCATGAGCATAAATATTTAATCTGGCTCTCAGAATACTGTTGTTAACCAAAGATAAATTTGTTTCGCTGAACGATGTGGATATGTGAATAAGATGAAAGAATTGAGATAATGGACACGTTGTTGCTCTCTTGTGCGTTGAACTTTTAAAGCAAAAGCGACTACTAAAGAATCTGTAGATTAAAGTGCGGCATAACAAAGGTCAAAATTCATATCTTGATTTAGAATAATGTTTGTTTTTTATTTCTTAGTTTTAAATACATGCATTATGTCTACATAATATAAGTTTTAAGCATTTTAAACAGCTAAATATTTCATGTCTGTATGAGTTAAAAGCAAAAACTTTTTTACTTATTTTCAAATTTAACTTTTAAAAGAATTTATAAGTAAGAAATATCAAATGTTTATAAGTTACTACTATTTAAAACTATTATTAAAAAACTACTTAATAATTTGACGATGTCTTTTGTATCCGTAATCGATAAAATGTTGGTATTTCTATTTGAAGACAGTTAGAAATTGTTTGAAAATATTTTAACATTTTTAAAATCATTTCTCCTATTTATTAATGATAAACTGAGATTTTAAAAACAAGCACCCAAATTGTCAATTATTTGATTATATATATATATATATGTGTGTGTGTGTGTGTGTGTGTGTGTGTGTGTGTGTGTGTGTGTGTGTAATATATCAAAATTATTTAACTTTAATATTTCCTTAAAAACTTCCTCTCTCCCATTCTAATTTCTTAAAATCTTTTTCCCAGCCTCTAAATGTCTTAATCAAAGAAGCGTTCTCGACTTAAAATTTATTTCGATACATTTCCCAAAGCTTTCTACCCTATAGATGTAAATTTTCTGTCTATTCAACACGTTTCCCAGCTGTCGTAGGCAAATGGCTCCGCGTTTTTCCTTATCTTGTGCTTAAATTCGCTGTGTAAGTGGGAAAATTCTTTCTGTCTTTGCTCTTGGGTACACCTCTGTTCAAGCAGAGTGATTTTTGTGTCTTTCCTTTGTCGTTGACTAGTAAAGATGTCCATTTTAGCAGCTCTAAAATAAAGTTTTAATTAGACTTGTGCCGTTCTCTTCAGTATGACCCGACTGCATTTTGATTACTCTGGCTGTTTAAGCTTTCTCCTTGTCCAGTAGCCCGGGCAAATATATATATATATATATATATATATATATATATATATGTATATATATATATATATATATATATATATATATATATATATATACACGTGTGTGTATGTATGTATGTAAGTATATAGATGTGTATATATATAGCTTTGTCATTTGAATTGACATCTTATAATTTCTTTAGATTCGAATATGAAATTAATTTTCCTGCATGTAAATTAACTAAAACCATAATGGGTAGTTCTATTAATTATAAACATCTTCAGTTCTGTGTTTAAACACGATGGCAAATAAACCTCTTTATGCTAAGATTTTCGTTTTTACTTACTTGTAATTAGTAAAGTAATTATTGTTGTTAAGAAAATTTTATTGTTTATATTTCAACGAAAATACACATTTTTTTACCATACTAAATTAAATTTTTATAAGTTTCAGTGTTACGGCTGTAGGTAAGTGAAAGAAAAGTTTAACTTGTCATTTTAAATATTCACTTTGACCATCCCCGAATTCATGACCCCGAATTTTGACTACATTTTTCGTGATTTCTATACTACCGTATGTATCTCGTTAACCTCAAAATCATTTTGCTGTAAGCCACATTATCTCAGTCCCCAAAGACGTTATCTCAAAGCCAGAGGGTTTCTCAAGTGTATAGTATAAAACTGCCAAAGACCATGTTCACTAAGGGTAGCTTGGGCACGTAAGAAATAGGTTTGCGGTCGCAGTGACATCCAAATTCAAACAATTCTTTTGTAGATGGCAGGCCAAGTCTGGTAAATATTGATACCTGCTTCCAATTTCCTAGGTCCCACTGAACTTAAGGTCGTTGAGTGCCTTGTAATGTTCTTTAGACGCTAAATTTTAACTTAAATGGATTAGTCTTCGGCTGACGAGTTTAAGTCTTCCAAGTGGAATTAGTAACAACAGTATACATACGAGTAGCCTCAGATTAAAAAATGTTATATTTAGGACTTTGACTTTCTCAAGAGGATTCTGTCAACCTAATTAAAGGTGTAAGTCTATTATTTACCACCTGGAGATTTATTTAAGAAATCTTAATGGAATTTTTCCTCGTATGGAATTTTTGACTTGACGATGTGGCGTTCGGAAATGACTTAACTTCTTCTAGGTAGGAATTTTCTCCAAACACGAGTCGATAAAGACGTGATTCTTATGTTAAGTGTTTTCCCATTTTAAGCAACTTCTTTGCCATTGTAATTTTGAACAACGCTAAGAAGGGAAGCATAACGGTAATTCTTAAAGTTGAGAGAAATATGGAAACAAAACTGATGATAGGAATAATTGATAAAGATAGCTGTACCTCTTTCCTTACGGCAGCTGAAAAAAGAAGCCGTAAGGAAAAGTAATACTTGGTGCATATTTCGACCAGGCCCGTATTTTGGAAACTTCCTTTGCTTGGTGGAAATATCGAACGGGATTCTTATGTTAAGTGTTTTCTCCTTTTAAGCAACTTCTTTGCCATTGTAATTTTGTACAACGCTAAGAAGGGAAGAATAACGGTAATTCTTGAAGTTGATAGAAATATGGAAACAAAACTGATAATAGGAATAATTGATAAAGATAGCTGTACCTCATTCCTTATGGCAGCTGAAAAAAGAAACCGTGTGGAAAGTAATACTTAGTGCATATTTCAACCAGGCCCGTATTTTTGAAACTTCCTCCGCTTGGTGGAAATATCGGATATCCGACTCCAAAAGGTTAATAGAAATTTTAAAAAGAATAAAAAAGTGCTATCACCAAATGGCCTACTTAGGAATGTAATTTGGGTATAGAATCGCCAAAACGTATTATAGAATGTAATTGAGAATAAAAATCATTATATAAATAGACATATATATATACTACATGTACTAAATTATGTACATATCTGTAATAAATTTTTCTCGCCCTTGGAAAATTATTTTATATTAAAAAATATTAAACTACAGTACCACAGTATATTTTTAATACACATTCAATTGTATTATCATGTAAAAAAGTAAAAAGTTTTAAAATCACCAGGAGTACAAGTAGTAATTTTATAAAATGACTATTGTTGGGAAAGTAAAATTTGGTAAATAGTAAGCATCATCTTTAAAAAAAAAGTAAAATAAAACTTTTAAAAGTTTAAGAGTAATTATTTTTTATTGATTCATTAGCTTTCTTGATTCTTTGGTAGTACATATATTCTATTTAAAGGAAACATAAAATTGACACTTTACAGCCATCTCCAAACAAATGCTGAGTATATTATTACATTCACCACTGCCAAACGTCATACCAAAAACATGCGCCACATTTATTCTTCTAAACTTATCCCATAATCTACTTTTGACTTTCTTATTGTTATTGAAGCTATTTTTAGAATTTATTGAATAACAATTTTAGTTGACAAATTGGAATAATAATCTGAGACGACTGCATTTAGATGGATTCTGACATTAGGCGACATATTTTTCCTCTGAAGTATTATTATTTGACAGATAATGCAGGCATTGGCTCGACACGACAGATTTAGTGAAGGAGCAGAAATATATTTCTATATAATTTCAGGCAATTTTTACAGCACATAACTTTCCTACATAAAATAAATATAGAAATATGTGCGACGGGATAGTCTTTAATTATTTAGATATCGGAAGCTACACTTTTGACATAGAATGGCGATTTAAGGGTATTATTCATTTAATGGGCCATTGATAGGTTTTCACTTGTCTACCTTGTCAAGAGCGACTTCTTCAAATATAATGAAGTATATTAGATTACTCAGTTTCTTTACTCATGTGTTGATTCTGGTTTGTTTACAATATTCGGATGTCCACCCTTGCACCTTTTCAACAACACCAATAACTGAGAGAATACCTTCCCATTTTACCGACACAAATCTCGCCAAGCAGATTTTAATGGCGACAAAGAATCATTATCATTATTTATTACCAATAATACATTGGAAAAAAAGGCTTGATTGATAAGAAATGAACGTGATTGTCGCAGTAAAAGATTACCAGTGGGGATATACAGTTTGGCGTCGGTTGTATCATTTTAGGCGACTTTTGGAGAGATATACTGTAGAATTACTGTTGTAGAATTATTGATGTCTTTGAATATTACCTTTCACCTTTAAGCCGCAATAACATTTCAGCGGTTCTTTGGCGGAACTACATGGCGGCAGACACAATTCAGTGTATTCATATGGTATGATCCAGAATTTTAGGACAGAGGTGAATGCAAATTGACGAATAAAAAAGAGTTCTATTAATTCATTAGCTTAAAGTAATTTTATTTATTTTCTATTCTTTGTTGACTTTGTCAGAAAAATACAAGTTCTCGACATGACTCAAAGATAAGAAAAAGCAAAATGGCTAAAAAAATACTTTTTTTTAGAAATGATGCTGGTGACCTCTTCCCCAATTTCGGCCAAAATGATGCCCACTTAACACCGCGCATGGAGAGGTCAGTGGAAAAATCCCGCCAGCGGGAACCCAAGACGACCGCCAAAACGTAGGGTGAGTAGGAAGAACAGCCTAGGAATCTTATGGGGCCAAGCTGGACAAATAGTGAAAGACGGGGAGATCAAAACGGCAACCCACGGATGCTCAGCGCGGGAAAATTCAAGGTGACTTGACAAGGACAAGCCCCATTCCATAAAATAAAGGGTCAGGAAGCTGGCAATTCCTGGCATTCCCTTTTAAATAGAATGTGACTATACTACATATACAATAGTCATGTAAGCAACACGAAAAGACTCAATAGACGTCAAAGTGAAGTTTCCCGTTAAACTACTCAAGAAGATTAAAGAAGATTATAATGTTAAACTGGCAAAGAGAATAGGATTATACCGAAAAAGGAAGATGTGTTTATGAACGTATCCATCAGGGAACTCCAATAGACTATCTGACGATTTCCTGATTAATCTACTCATTGAGGAACATGGAGCTTTCTCAGATCATCCAAATTGACTGTTTCTCCAGAATGCTGGTTAGAACTTCAAAAGAACCGGCTCATCATCTAATCTATGAATGCGATATCATGGTTCACATCAGAGAAAAGACCTTTCCCTAAAACTTCATTGAAGTGCCACTCGTCAACATCATCAACTCCGAAGTCTCGAGGGATTTGTATATATTGTATATAATTTATCTTTCTTTCTATATTTCTATTGTTTGTATTATGTATTATGTAATTTTTATTAATTAACACTTTTCTATTAAAGGAGGACAATCCACAAATTAGGACACATCACACCAAGTTGGTTAGAACTTAGGCAAAATTGATGAGGATGCTGTTTACTGTTTAGTTTTCTGGATGCTCTCTTCGTGGTGGTCTCGTGACGTGGAGCGTGGACGGAGCATGACTGGAGAGGAAGCTGATCAGCTCTTAACTCTGGAACTTTGAGTATGAAGGCAGAGGAGATGTTAACACAAGTTATCAACAAGTTTTCAGTGGCTGTACAAGCTGTCAACAAGTTATCAGTGGCTATATGGCTTAGACCGAGTCAGCATAAGAATTCCACTTACAATGGATACGAATGAATCCAGACTGTGATAAAATATCAAACGTAAATTATGTTCAAATGATTAACTATTATTTAGGTGATTTATTGTAATAAATAAGTAAGAAGGATAAAGTTCAAATCTCACAATAAGATGTCTACTGTGATGAGTGTAAAGCAATCTTAAATCCTCGCTAGAATTTTCCCTTAAATTTTGTCTTCTTCAAGAGGACAAAATAGATTTAGACTTTAGACCTTAAGACTTTAGAGATTTAGACCTTATATTTTGTCCACTTCAAGAGGACAAAATCTAAGGGCATATTCTAGATAAGAGGTGATATGTTTTCTCCTAATTCTCCGTAGCTCTTTCCTACCCATAGATTTAACCTACGCATTCTCAGATGTTTAGTGAGAGTATCAGTCTCGAATCATGTACATAGTGCTCTCAAGACTAGGACTTTTCGAAAGAGAAAGTTAATTTGGATTTTAAACAACTTCCAAAATTCATGCAAACAGGACTGGACTCGGAAAACAAAATCTAGCATTTTATATAATTACCACCAACTGGTCTGCGTGTACAATTAATATTCCTGATAATGAATAAAATTTACAGTGGTTATTGGTTTGTTTAATTCCCGGCCGAATTAATTAGAAGAAGTGTATGTAATTTCCTTGTTTTTATTGGATTCTAACCTAAGTATGAGCCCACATTAAACTTTCTCAGAGGCCACCTTTCTCATTCATCATCACCATTTCTTTCCATGCCCAGAGCCATATAAGGCCTTCAGTTTAGCCTTCCATTCCTCCTCTCTCCGGCCGAACGATGGCCGATTGGTTAGGGTGCTGGCCTTCGGTACCGGAGTTCGTGGCTTCGAATCCCACTTTGGCAAGGATGTTCGTAGCCTTTCGGAATAGGCTTTAATCTGTAGGTTCCGGTCTCATTAGCCCATTGCAAAAACGTAGATCGAAGCACTCCAAACCAAACCTCCTCTCTAATGCAAAACCTCGCTATTTCCCTACGTTCTGATTGACCATCCGCCTTGACTATTTCTTTCTCCATCATTCGTCATGATGTTAGTCGAGGTCGACTGCCATGGGTTGCACAGTCTATTCGTATTACATGACTACTAAAAATGTCATCAACAAGTTTTCCTAATTTGATGTCTTGATCTATGTTAAGTTATTTTACTGTAGCACTTCTTCATTACTTATTGTATATATCCAAAAAACCTTCAAGATTAACCACTTTCTCATTAAATAGGTGTCAACGCTGATATATCCTCTGTGGAACTCTAAAATTAAACATTATACAGTAAACTAGAATATAGCCCGTCATATGACGAGATCAGTAAAATTTTTAATTTTCCAGAATCATAAAGTACCCTATGAGGCAAGTAAAAAAATAGTTTTTTTAATGAGAATTATGTGGTACAAGCTGAGTAATTTGTTCATCTTCATACTCCTCTAAAGTCTCCCGATACTGTGAATGCTGTTTATAGAATCACGTTGAATTCATTTAGAAAGATAATTCAAAGTTTCCTTACCTACGCCGCAATTATCGTTAAGTTCTTTTAAATTTTTTTTTGCCACAGTAATTAATGGAAGTAAAGGAATGAAACTATCATTTCCACTACACCCTGGAGGTAGATAGAATTAGTTGTAAATACCGGTGATAAAATTTTCATTGCAACAAAAAAGTTTGACGATTAAATTTAAAACTATCACATATGTACCTAATCTATTATTTAAGCCAAATATAAAAGAAAATTATTTACATAATATCTAAATTCAGTAATAAAATGTATGAAAATAATGCAGAAGATATTTAAGTAATTTAAAATAAGAAATGATTAAATGAGATAGTTAAAACTATGACGTCAAAATGGTGGGGAAAAATGTTATTTTCACCTACTTATTATGGAGCAAACTGATAAATTTAATCGCCTGATTTTAACCAGAAAAATAGAGCGTGAAAAAAAGCATTAAAGTCTACAAAAGGGGGGAAGGAGGGATTTCGAACATTGCTAACCCTAACTCATCAAGAATCCAATATGGATGCCTCTATCCATTCCAGGCCCAACCGCTTCATAAATTCGAGGACAGGAGGACATACAACATAAGCTATTATCCTGTAGTGATTCAGGAAGCTATCATTTCTTTTTATCAAATGTGAATTTCGAGCCATTATAATAAAAGTAGAACAGGTACAGAATCTGTAAGAAATCATCGAAGAAACTAATTTGTAAAGATGGTTGTACAAAGAAAGTATAATTGAAAAGATACACAACCGGAAATCGTGCATTAGATTCTTTTCCGATCCAAGTTTCTATTATAATGTCATAAAAATTAAATATCTGTGTTATCAGAAGAATGAACTTGCTACACCTTCATAAATTAAATTTAGATTTTCTTTCTCCGTTAACCCCCCCCCCTTTAATTAAAAAGTCTTGTTAGAAAATCTCTTTCAGCAAATTTACACATAAAATTTCAAAGAGAGTAACATGGTTTTTGTGTACCAAACCTTTGATAAATTATCTTTCGACAAACTTAAAAAAGAATCTTAACTGAATAATAAACTTCTGAAGAGTTTTTGTTTCCATACAGATAAAAATCTTTTCTTACCAAATAACATCACAACTATTTTAATTCTTTCTATATCAATTAAAGAGATTAGAATCAAAGATTTTGAAATAATGGTTATTCAAGTGTGATTACATATAAGAAAAAATTACCACCTTTTTTTCATTACATAATATTTTTGTACGAAAGGATTTTGTGAATAAATCATTTGTTAAAGTTACACATTTTTAAATTCCTTAAATAAAAATAATTTACAGTGAACATTTTCTGTAAATATTTTCTACATTCTTATAAAAATTGACTTTGTAATTCAGTATCATTTTTGTGACTTGTGAAGTAGAACTAACTACTACTTTTATATGTATGGGTTAACATATTATGTGATAACGTGTTTCCAAGAATCAAATATTTTTAAAGGCTTGTTTTCGGATTAAAACTAATTAAAGATTAATATTATTAAAGATTATGTGTTAGAGTTTTCCCAAGTATCAAGTATTTTTAAAGGCTTGTTTTCAGATTAATATTCTCTTTTTAGAACAGATGGTTTCATTTTAAGATTTCAAGTTTTGAGGCTAAACATTTTTATCACTATAAACAAAATTTTTAGAAAAAAAACTGAAAAAATTTATTTTTAGAAATTATATAAAATCTTACTGTTTTATTAAAATGGGTATAAAAATCAGCACTGATTGATTGCAAAATGCCAACACACTGTTTTAAGTTATATAAAACATGAACAGTGTTTAAAGTTATAAAATATAGTTTTAAATTATAGGAGAAGTAAATAATGTTTAGTAATAAAAAATATTTATTTTTACAGAATGCAATATTACAGTACATAAAATGCAGATGAATAGTAAAATAGAAAAACAAATATATATATATATATATATATATATATATATATATATATATATATATATAATATATATATATATATATATATATATATATATATATATATATATATATATATATATATATATATATATATGTGTGTGTATATGTGTGTGTGTGTATATATTCTTTGGACCACAGTAATTACGAGTAATATAAAATAGTTTCAAAAGTTTGATTTGCTTTGTCTCAACTACAATGGTCATATTAGTTTTTTTAATTATATTTACACAAACTCACAGATGTCCAAAATATGTGAAAAAATGTCAAAAATGCACAAGGATTTAGAGCTAGAATTCAATTTTGTTTCACGAACAATATGAATTGTTTTAGGTTTAAAAAATGTGTACAGTAAAAAAATCAAATTTCTGTGCATCATCAAATAATTAAACATAAAAAAAGCATTCGAGATTTGTATTTCGCATTCCTAATTATTCAGTCTTCAATTCAGTCTTTTAATTCAGTCTTCACCTAAGTTCGAGACAGATAAATACCGAGTCGTTCAAAATTAAAAATACTGTGGTGTAGTACATTGCTGTTGTTCTTTCAAAGTTATCTATAACCCAAAGTTGCTTTATATCGTCTTTAATTATGGTATAATACCACTGATGTATATTACAATGTTCAAATATAGAACAAATGACAAGGAAATATGCAAAATATATGTATATATATATATATATATATATATATATATATATATATATATATATATATATATATATATATATATATATATATATATATATATATATATATATATATATATAATTAAAAAATAAAAGAATCACTCCACGTGCTACGCCTCAAAAAAAATTACCAATGTCCAAGAGAACGCTGCATTATTTTCCTTCCTTCTTTCTTCTCAGGCAGCCTTATACTTTTTCCATTATCCTGTGCTGATGTGTTCGTTGTTCCATTGTCCTTTTTCAATGCGTCCTTTCTCGGCTCTGCCTAGAAGGACCGGAACTCCAAGGATGATCCTGAATCGCCTCCTGGAGACCAATCACAATTCTCTAAAACTTGGTGAAGTTTAAGTGCAATTATTTTCACTGGTTACACCACACGCTTCCTAGAGTTGCTAAAAAAAAACTTGGGCATTCAACCCACAACGTCTGAGTGCTGCGAGAAAATCAGTTTCGCAAACTTTATGTCAAACATAGCTGCACTCTCACAAAGAACATATCTGAATTATGAATAGAAAGTTTAACTGGAAAGAAAACTTTCATCTGGACCAAATTTGACTGAAAATTCTATATTTATATGTCATTGAATAATGAAATATAAGTAGTTGGAAAAGTGAATTGTTATACTGTGGATCTCAAAATAGCCATAAACTCAGAATAGTTGTTATATTCGGGCAGTCAATAGTTGTTATATTCGGCAGTGTTTATGTTAATGGAATAAAGAGGCTTTATATGCAATATTAGATTCAATAAGGAAACTGCAGTCGGCAAAAGTTGGGCCATGAAAAACCAACTATAATCACAAAACTTTGTAAAGTCCAACCTTAGAATCAATGCGGTTTCTTACAACTTTTGAGGAAGAAAATATCTGAAGAATATATCAAGCAAAGTATAAGAGAATTGAGCATTCAAAATATGCAATTAAAAGCTATTTTGTGTATTTTGTATATAAATATCATAATCACCGAAGTTCTTGAACAAAGTACAGCACTTTGGCTAATAACAAACTTTTCCATGAAGGTACATAGAAAGTCTAACGCTTGTTTTATATTCTCATTTAAAATGATCCAAAAAAAATTTTTAATTAAATTCTTTAAGCCACAGAAGATAATCTCAGATGGTAAAAGAAAACCCAATTTCCTTCGCCTTTGGTGACAAAAAATATGTTGTCTTATTTTTCTTGTGCCAAAAAATTCTGTATGTCCCTAAAAAAAGTAGAGCTGTGTTAAATATTGAAGAATTTCCTAAACTAATCATTTCAGGAAAATTTTCTCGTCACGCTCCAAGACAGAAAAGTTCCTACGTTGATTGGATGAAAGAAAAACACTTGATGAACAAATGTGGCCGATCAGAAACTGTAACCAAGTTTACATAAATATATCCATTTTGTAGAAAGTTGATTAAAAACAAAATAAGTCCACTGTAGCCATAAACTCTGAATAGTGGTTATATTGGGACAGTCAAAGTGTTTATGTGACGGGAATAAAGAAGATTTATATGCAATATCAAATTCAATAAGAAACTACAGTCGGCAAAAGTTAAGCCATTTAGAAACAAACTATGATCTCAAAACTTTGTAAAAAGTCCAACCTTAGAATCAATGTGGTTTCTTAAAACTTTTGAGGAAGAAGATATTTGAAGAATGTATCAAGCAAGGTATTAGAGAAATATATGCAAGTTGAAACTGTAACCACCTTTACATAAATATATCCATAATAAGATACTAAATTTCGAAGAAAGTTGATTAAAAATGAAATAAGTCCGCTGTAGCCATAAACTCTGACTAGTGGTTGTATTGAGGCAGTCAAAGTGTTTATGTTAGTAAATAAAGAGGCTTTATATGCAATATCAGATTCAACAAGAAAACTGCAGTCGGCAAAAGTTCGGTCATTAAAAACAAACTATAATCACAAAACTTTGTAAAGTCCAACCTTAGAATCAATGAGGTTTCTTAAAACTATTGAGGATTAAAATTTCTCAAGAATCCATCAAAACCAAGGTATAAAAGAAATGAACATTCAATATATGCAAGCTGAATCTGTAATTACCTTTACATAAATATATCCATAATAGGATACTAAATTTTGAAAAAGTTGATTAAAAACGAAATAATTTCGCTGTAGCCATAAACTCTGAATAGTGTTTATATTGGAATAGTCAAAGTGTTTATGTTAGTAAGTAAAGAGGCTTTATATGCAATATCAGATTCAACAAGAAAACTGCAGTCGGCAAAAGTTACGGCATTAAAAAACAAACTATAATAACAAAACTTTGAATCAATGCGGTTTCTTAAAACTTTTGAGGAAGAAAATGTATGAAGAATCCATCAAGCAAGGTTTAAGAAAAATGAACATTCAAAATATACAATTAAAAGCCATTTTTGTGCACTATGTACATAAATATTATAATGAACACAAAATTGCTTCAGAGAAGTACAGTACTTTGGCTAAAAACAAACTTTTCCATGAAGGTAGATAAAAAGTCTTACGCTTGTTTTATATTCTCATTTAAAATGATGCAAAATTTTTTAAATAAAATTCTTTAAGCCAGAAAAGATAATCTCAGATGGTAACAAAAACGATTTCCTACTTCCTCGGTGACTAAAAATAAGTTGTCTTATTTTCCTCATGTCGAAAAATTCTGTATCTCACTCAGAAAAAAAAGAGAGCTGTGTTAAATATTGAAGAATTTCCTAAACTAATCATTTCAGAAAAATTTCCTCCGGACGCTCCAAGACAGAACAGTTTGTACTTTAATTGGATGAAGCAAATCCCTTGGTGAATAAACGTTACCGATCAGAAACTGTAGCCAATTTTACATAAATATATCCATAATATGATACTAAATTTTGAAGAAAGTTGAATAAATACAGAAAAAATCCGTTGTAGCCATAAACTCTTAATAGTGTTTATATTGAGGCAGTTAAAGTATTTATGTTAGTAAATAAAGAGGTTTTATATGCAATATCAGATTCAACAAGAAAACTGCAGTCGGCAAAAGTTAGAGCATTAAAAACAAACTATAATCACAAAACTTTGCAATGTCCAGCCCTAGAATCAATCCGGTTTCTTAAAACTTTTGAGGAAGAAAATGTCTGAAAAATCCATCAAGCAAGGTATATAAGAAATAAGCATTCAAAATATACAATTATGAGCTATTTTTGTCCACTTTGTACTTAAATATCTTAATGAACACAAAATTGCTTCAAAAAGTACAGTACGTTCGCTAAAACTTTTCCACGGAGGTAGACAGAATGTCTAACGCTTGTTTTATATTCTCATTTAAAATGATACAAAAAAATTTTTAAATAAAATTCTTTAAGCCAGAGAAAATAATCTCAGATGGTAGCAAAAACGATTTCCTGCTTCCTCGGTGACTAAAAATAAGTTGTCTTATTTTCCTCATGCCGAAAAATTCTGTATCTCACTCAGAAAAAAAAGAGAGCTGTGTTAAATATTGAAGAATTTCCTAAACTAATCATTTCAGGAAAATTTCCTCCGGACGCTCCACGACAGCTTTCCAAGACAGAACAGTTCCTACTTTGATTGGATGAAAGCAAATCACTTGGTGAGCAAACGTGGCCGATCATTCCGAAGCGGAAATTAAAGATTCATGAAGTCGTTTCGCAGCCTTCGGGGAGTAATTGCGAGTCGTAACCTTTGCGGTTGCTGTTTATCGTTTATGGCGGAGAGCAAACATTAAACAACAGACCATACATAGATTTTGAAATATCGACGAATGCATGTAATACGTTAATTTAAGTCGTAATTCTTAATGGGACAATACATGCGAAACGGTATTGATTAAAGAAAGGAAATTCTATCACCACTTGTCACTTTATGAAATGAACATTTTAGAGACTTCCCAATGATTTCTAATTTGACTAGCGTGTTTTTGTATATTAATTTAAGACATTATAAGTTTATGGATTTAGTTTCCATTTTTAGCCTAACAACTCTGTATCCATTATTACATTTCAAATTTGTAGCTATATCACGAAAATTCTGTTACTACTTGTCACTTTATGAAATGACCATTTTAGAGACTTTTGAATGAATTCTAATTTGACTAGCGAGTTTTTGTATATTAATTTGATACATTATAAGTTTATGAATTTAGTTTCCATTTTTAGCCTAACAAATCTGTATCCATTATTACATTTCACATTTGTAGCTATATTACGAAAATTCTGTTACCACTTGTCACTTTATGAAATGAACATTTTAGAGACTTCCCAATGATTTCTAATTTGACTAGCGTGTTTTTGTTTATTAATTTAAGACATTATAAGTTTATGAATTTAGTTTCCATTTTTAGCCTAACAAATCTGTATCCATTATTACATTTCACATTTGTAGCTATATTACGAAAATTCTGTTACCACTTGTCACTTTATGAAATGAACATTTTAGAGACTTTCGAATGAATTCTTTAAGACATTATAAGTTTATGAATTTAGTTTCCATTTTAAGCCCACCAAACCTCTATCCATTATTACATTTCACAATTGTAAGTATATTACGAAAATTCTGTTACCACTTGTCACTTTATAAAATGAACATTTTAGAGACTTTCGAATGAATTCTTTAAGACATTATAAGTTTATGAATTTAGTTTCCATTTTTAGCCTAACAAATCTGTATCCATTATTACATTTCATATTTGTAGCTATATTACGAAAATTCTGTTACCACTTGTCACTTTATAAAATGAACATTTTAGAGACTTTCGAATGAATTCTAATTTGACTAGCGAGTTTTTGTATATTAATTTGAGACATTATAAGTTTATGAATTTAGTTTCCATTTTTAGCCTAACAAATCTGTATCCATTATTACATTTCACATTTGTAGCTATATTACGAAAATTCTGTTACCACTTGTCACTTTATAAAATGAACATTTTAGAGACTTTCGAATGAATTCTAATTTGACTAGCGAGTTTTTGTATATTAATTTGAGACATTATAAGTTTATGAATTTAGTTTCCATTTTTAGCCTAACAAATATCTATCCATTATTACATTTCACATTTGTAGCTATATTGCGAAAATTCTGTTACTACTTGTCACTTTATGAAATGAACATTTTAGAGACTTTTGAATGAATTCTAATTTGACTAGTGAGTTTTTGTATATTAATTTAAGACATTATAAGTTTATGAATTTAGTTTCCATTTTTAGCCT
>CM063501.1:66600882-66650882 GCA_032207245.1 Pardosa pseudoannulata
AAAGTATTCCTTCAAGTACAATATCTTCCCTATTTTGTTTTTCTTTCTTTAAAAGTTTTATGTCAAGGAAAACTGATTTTTGGTGATTGTTTCATGCAAATGCAAAGGCATTTTTAAATATTAACCAACACAACATAGTCAGTTTTACGCATATATTAACATTTGACTTTTTTATAAATGTATTTCAAAGAATTAATATGAGTAAAGAAAACATCTTATGCGGACACCGCATTATTTTCCAGTATGCCTATTAAATTATACACAATATTTTATTTTTATTGTATAATGCTTGATCGGAATTATGATTTGCAAATTACCTTCAAGATTTAAATTTAGTTTCGTTTCTCAAGGCCAATATATTTTCTGCGTCGATTTCGAGTACAACAATATTATGGTAGCTTGCAGTATATATAGCCAATATAATGAGATTTTATTGTTACATAAATATTTCATTATAAACCTATATTTTTCGAATTACAATTCAATTTTTAATCCGTGCCAAGACTAAAAATGTTGTTTCAACAGTATTGTACAACTTTGATATCCCCCCCCAAAAAAAAAGAAAAAATTACGCGCCAAATCTCGCACTCCCTACGGACTCTTTACGGTTGCTGTTTCTTATTTTGGTGTTTCCAATTTAGGTTTTTTCAACTTTAGGTTTTTAGGTTTTTGCTGTTGCCAAATTTAGTATTTTCTTATATTTTGTACCATTTTTTAGTTTTTTTTTAAATTTTGTGGCAATAATTTTTGGATTTCATATATGTTTTACCGCCATTTCTTTGTAAATTGCATATAATGTTATTCGGTGTCCATTATTTGTATTTTTTATGTATTTATTGTATTTTTTATGTATTCTTTTTTTTGTATTTAATGAGTCCGTATTTTTTATGTATTAATTATTTGTATTTAGAGAGAATCCATCTTGGAGAAAAAAAAGGCGCCAAAAACAGGTATTTTACTTGACGAGAAAAAAAAGTCACCAAATTTCCGATTTGGAGGTTATATCAAAGTAGTTTCATTACAATTGCATATGAATTTATCTATATCTAGCACAGTTTTATTATTGTATTGTTGCTATCAGTGACCACTAGCATTAATATTCTCTATACAGATATGAATATTATTTTATTAAAGAGTATTGCGTTATATTATAACTTTTATATCATTAATAAATATTATTATTAATACTAATATAACTTTAATATATAACGTTACATTATTAGTTGTTATAAGTGTGTTGTTATAAAGAATGGAATAAAAACGGGAAGTGTACCACTAGATGTTTAAACACGGCTCAATACAAAACTTCATACATCTATAATTTTTAGAGGTGTACAAGACATATACAAATGGGCATAAATGCATTTGAAGAGTCACGATGAAATTGGTCGAAATGCACTCATGCGTAATCAGAATTAATATTTATAATCTTAAAATCAATGTTTCTAAGTATAAGTGTACAAACGTAACATTGAAACTTATTCAGACATGGTAAAAACGGGGATTTTTTTAATTTGAAAAACGAATTTTTTTCGTTTTATTGCAATTTTAATTTTTTTTCGATAAATCTTTTGCGTAGTCCAAGGAAGTAATAAGCATGAAATATATGTTTTATATCTGTATTAATTTCTTCACAATTGGAGACAAACTCTACACCCTTCAATTTACAATCTGTTATTGGGAATTCAATGAAATTTCTAACCACAATTATAGTTTAAATATATATGTTCGAGTTTTGTTTAGTTTTTCCCCCATAGATGGTGATGCTGTTAAAGTTTTCTGAAGTACAGCGAGAGGTGTTGCAGTATTTATGTCGACGTGGAGTAGTGGGGTTTCATTCCGCCACAGAATCTGATCTGAACTTTCCTCGTTACCAATTTTAAGCTGAACTTCATTTTTAATCTTAACTTTATTCATTACGTGTACTTGTTTATTTCTTCTTATCTAACTTAATTTTAATTTTTAACTTTTATTACTATCTTGAGCAGTACTTTCCTAAATTTAAAAAAAAATTAAAAATTAAAAATTTTAAAAAACAAATAAAAATCCTTTGCTCTTCTTAAACTTCCTTCTTATCTTTTTTTAATTTTTATTTTATCTTAATTATTTAACTTGTTAAGGGCCTAGTACTATTTTTTGTTTTTTCCCCTCCTAAAGACCTGCATTTTAATATTTATTGTGTTGTAATTTAAAAGAATGGACACCTCATTATGAATTTATTAACTTGCTACAGGGGATAAGGCCTTCGGCCAAGGTACCCCAGAAAACCCTTCAACAGCTTAGGGTTTCATTCCCCAGCTTTGCTCGGAAGTTCTGCTCACGATCCTGTAATTTTGCCTAAGTTTTTAAAATCTCATAAAAAAATAAAAATAAATTCTAGTGTCATTCTAGTGTCACCTTTCTGTGCTCATTTTAAAGCTACTCTAGCTTTTGCTAGCTAAAGATCACCTTATGCTCTTTTGATTTAATCTTTCTGTATCTCGTGTTAAACTTTTATTTGTGTTATTATACTCTGCCCAAACTCAAGCATACATTGCCCAGTTTTATTCCATCTAATCATCCATAGCCAATTCAATTCTTTAGTTGTTTTTCCAAATTCGTATGTATCACAGAACTAGAGGGCTAAGCCCAGGAAGTTCTGTGCCAAACTATCATGTGATCCTGTGGGGTTTCATTCAAGGATTTGGAGTGACTACAACTGGCTTGCATGCCGAGATTCAGCCTTATGAGTTAACGTGGTGTAGAGTGCCGTTCTGCAAGACTGAGTTATTTTATCGAGTTTTATTCTTTATCAAGTTTTATTCTTTACTGTTTTAGTCAAGTTTACAGATTTCAAGTTTATTGTGAGCGGTTTTACTTCAATTTCAAGTACTGTGTCATTTCAAGTATTGTGTTATTTGTCAAGCCTGCACTTTAACACCGGAACATCTAGATTGCTGAATAAATTACTGTCCATTACAGTTCAACGTCTGTTTCTTTAAACAGAATGACATTTAACACAATATAAGTTGAAATGAAGAGTTGCTCAATATTTTGAATTAATGGTTATCACTTAAATTCTAAGAACCATATAAAGTTCAGATCAGTGAGAGAGTCAATGAATTTAATTGGAGAAAAATTATTAATTATGAGGATAACATAATAAATTTATAATTAGCATCGTATTTTAAAGAATAACACTCTCATTGAACCAAAACTATTCTTCCGATAAGAAAGTGCAAAAGTATATTTACCCTCCAACTTCCGACATCAAATCCACATTTCTTAACCTTGCTGATAATACAAAAGTATTCCATAAAATCTCTATAAATTAGTTATCGCGGAACACTACAGCAGAATGAAGAAGTTGACAGCGTCTGTAGCTAATCTGATAGATGAAGAATGCGCAAAATGCTATGCAAACTATCTGTCCAATCTTAATGTCACCAAGTTTCCTTTTATCTGCATTAATACCAAGAAGGGTTGGGTAAAAACCTTTACCAAAGAAAACACTTCATTCACTGACAGTCTCAAATACTAAGCAATTTTTTACAATTATACTACTTTTATCAGTTTTTATTAAATCTATATCCATGGCCTTACTTATAGAAATAAGTTAATACATTTATATTTAGCATTGTATATAAAAGTTACAAGAAAACACAGTTTTGTAAACCAATGATATTTTTCATCTAGAAGAGTGCAAAAGTATGTTTACCCTTCTTAATATCTGACATTCGACTTACCTTTAGTTTTTCTGATAGTACAAAAGTATTCCGTAAAAATTCTGTCAATGAATTAATGAGAAACACTAGGACAGGATTGGGAAGTTAAGAACCTCTCTAGCTAATCTGATAGCTGACGAATGCACACAATACAATGCAAATTATCTCGCCCATATTAATGTTCCCATGTTTCCTTTTATTTTCATTAATACCAAAAAAATCGAGTAAAAAAATCTTATCAAAGAATATGTTTTATCTATTGACATACCCATACTGTACGCAATTTCTATATTTCAATTCTACTAATTTTGTCTTTATATGACTTGTCTTAGTCACAGAGATAAATTAATAAATGTATATTTTGCATCGTATTTTAAAGAAAATACACTTTCATTGAGCTAATAATATTTTTTATGTGAAGGAGAGCGAAGTAATAACTACCCTCCTAACATCTGACATCAAACCGACATTTCTTAATTTTGCTAGTCGTACGAAAGTATTCAGTAAAACCTCTATAAATTGGTTATCAGAGAACACTAGAGCAGAATGGAAAAGTTGAAAGCCTCTCTAGCTAATCTGATAGCTGAAGAATGCGCACAATGCTATAGGAATTATCTCCCCGACGTTATTGTCCCAACTTTCCTTTTATCTTCATTAATACCACGAAAGGTTGAGTAAAAAACTTTTATCGGATTGAATGCTTTTTCCATTGATATTTCTTATTTGCAAAATGTTGTTCAAATTGTATCATTAAAATATACTATTTTTGTCATTTTATGCTAACTGTCTATCACTGGTCTTACTCAGATTAAAGTTATTAATTTATATTTAGAAAATACAATTTCATTGAACCGAAAATATTTTCCAGTGGAGGATAACAAAAGAATATTTACCCTCCTAACATCTAGCATCCAACCTATATATCTTAATTTTGCTGTTAGTTTGAAATTATCCCCTAAAAGCTCTAGAAATTTTATCTTACGATATTAAAATGTAGAGGTTAAGAGCCTCTTTTTAAATCTGTTAGCTGAAAAATGCACACAATGCTATGGGATTTATCTTGTCCATCTTAATGTCACCAGGTCTCCTTTTATCTTCATTAAAACAGGAAAGGTCGAATGAAAAACACTTATTAACGAAAATATTTCCTTCATTACATTATCACATAGTAATATTTTTTCCTATCAATTATACTACGACTTTTATCACTTTCGGTGAAATTTACATCACTACTTTACAGAAAAATTAATAAATTTCTATTTAGCATCCTTTTTAATAAAAACACAATTTCATTGAACTAAAAATATTCATCATGTGGAGGAGTGCAAAAGAATATTTACCATTCTAACATCTGACGTGAAATCTACATTCCTAAATTTTGCTAGTTGTACGAAAGCATTCCATAAAAGCTCTATAAATTGGTTATCACTGTACACTAGAGCAGAACGGGTAAGATGAGAGACTCTATAGCTAAGCTTATAGCTGGAGAATGCGCACTATGCTATAGAAATTATCTCCCCTACCTTACTGTCGCCGAGTTTCCTTTTTCTTCATTAACACCAAAAAAAATCAAGTAAAAAAATCTTATCAAAGAAAATGTTTTATCTATTCACATACCCATACTGTAAGCAATTTTTATGCTTCAATTCTACTAATTTTGTCTTTATACAACTTGTCTTACTGACAGAGATAGATTAATAAATCTATATTTTGAATCGTATTTTAAAGAAAATACAATTTCATTGAATGCATAGTATTCTTTGTGTGAAGGAGTGCAAAATAATAATAATCCTCCTAACATCTGACATCAAACCGACATTTCCTAATGTTTCTGGTAGTACAAAAGTATTCCGTAAAAGCTCTATAAATTGGTTATAACGGAACACTAGAGCAGAATGGAGAAGTTGAGCTCTCTCTAGCTAATCTAATAGCTGAAGGATGCGCACAATACTATATGAATTATCTCCCCGACCTTACTGTAGCCAAGTTTCCTTTTATCTTCATTAATACAAAAAAGTTTGAGATAAAACTATAATAAAGCATATTCTTCTTCCATTCATATTTTTTATTTGCAATCCATTTGTATCCTCAAATTACATTATTTTTGTCATTTTATGTTAACTTTATATCACTGGTCTTACTGAGATTAAATTTATTAATTTATATTTAGAAAATACAATTTCATTGAATCAATAATATTTTTCCAGCAGAGAATTACAAAAGAATATTTACCCACCCAACATCTAACATCCAACCTATATATCTTAATTTTGCTGTTAGTATGAAAATACCCCCTAAAAGCTCTAGAAATTGTATTTTGTGAGAGCAGAATGTAGAAGTTAAGAGCCTCTCTAGTTAAGAAATGCTATGGAAATTATCTCACCCATCTTTATGTCACCAAGTTTACTTTTACCTTCATTAAATCACTAAGGTCGAATAAAAAACACTTATCAACGAAAATATTTCCCCTATTACATTATCACAAAGTAATATTTTTTTCCTATCAATTATGCTACGACTTTTATCACTTTTGGTTAAATTTCTATCACTACTTATACAGAAAATTAATAAATTTCTATTTAGCATCGTTTTTAATAAAAACACAATTTCATTGAACTAATATTGTTCATGTGGAGGAGTGCAAAAGAATATTTACCATTCTAACATCTGACGTGAAATCTACATTCCTAAATTTTGCTAGTTGTACAAAAGCATTCCATAAAAGCTCTATAAAATAGTTATCATGGGATACTACAGAAGTGTGGAGAAGTTCAGAGACTTTCTAGCTAATCTGATAGCTGAAGAATGCGCAGAATACTATGCGAATTATCTCCCCTTCTTAATGTCACCAACTTTCCTTTTATCTTCATTTTTACCAGAAAAATCGAGTAAAAAAATCTTATCAATGAAACTGTTTTATCTATTGATATACCCATAATGTAAGCAATCTTCATGTTTCAATTATACTAATTTTGCTTTTATATGACTTGTCTTATTCAATGAGATAAATTAATGAATTTATATTTTGCATCGTATTTTACAGAAAATACAATTTCATTAAATGAATAGTATTCTTTATGCAAATGAGTATAAAATAATAATTATCCTCATAACATCTGACATCAACTCGACATATAGTAATTTTTCTTCTAGTATGAAAGTATTCTGTAAAAGCTCTATAAATTGGTTATGACTGAACACTAGAGCAGAATGGAGAAGTTGAGAGCTCTCTAGCTAATCTAATAGCTGAAGAATGCGCACAATGCTATGCGAATTATCTCCCCGAACCTTACTGTCGCCAAGTTCCCTTTTATCTTCCTTAATGCCCCGAAAGGTTGAGTAAAAAACTTTTATCAAATAAAATGCTTCTTTTATTGAAACGTAAATTTAAAATGAAAGACTGGGAACTTAAAAATTCTACTTCAATAAATCTGTGAATGTTTAATTCATAATTAACTTGGATACAGAAATATGCCTCGAATTGCTTTTAAACCCAAAATCAGTTGTTTATAACGACAACTAATTTTGAATAGTTGCAGTACACATATACAAACATGACCCATCAGGAGCTACACACCCACATCCTCGAGCACACTAGGTATTTACAGAATTTGCACCCACATCCCCTAAGTTAATGTCAGTCTGTCCTCGAATATATGAAGGGGTTGGACCTGTAATAGATAGAGGCATCCATATTGGATTATCCCTTTTGGTTACATTTATGTCGCTACTTATACAGAAAAATTAATAAATTTCTATTTAACATCGTTTTTAATAAAAACACAATTTCATTGAACTAATAATATTCTTCGTGTGAAGGAATGCTAAAGAATATTTACCATTCTAACATCTGATATGAAACCTACATTCCTTAATTTTGCTAGTTGTACGAAAGTATTTCGTAAAAGCTCTATAAATTGGTTATCATGGAACACTAGAGCAAAATGGAGAAGTTTAGAGCCCCTCTAGCTAATCTGATAGCTGAAGAATGCTCACAATACTACAGAAATTATCTCCTCGATTTTACTGTCGTCAAGTTTCCTTTTATCTTCATTAATACTAATAAATGTTCAATGAAAAACTTTTAACAAATAAAATGCTTCTTCCATTCTTATTTGCAATCAATTTGTATCCTCAAATTATACTATTTTTGTCATTTTAAGTTAACTTTATATCACTGATCTCACTCAAATTAAATTTATTAATTTATATTTAGAAAATACAATTGCATTGAATAATATTTTCCACTAGAGGATTACAAAAGAATACTTACCCTCCTAACATCTAACATCCAACCTACATATCTTAATTTTGGTGTTAGTCTGAAAGTATCCCCTAAAAGATCTATAAATTGCATTTCACGATAGCAAAATGTAGAGGTTAATAACCTATCTAGTTAATCTGATAGATGAAGAATGCGCACAATGCTATCCGAATTATCTCCCCAATCTTTATGTCACCAAGTTTTCTTTTAGCTTTATTAATACCAGAAAATATCGAGTAAAAAAATTTTATCATAGCAAATATTTTATCGTTTAATATACCCATAATGTAAGCAGTCTTTATGTTTCAATTATACTAATTTTGTTTTTATATGACTTGTCTTATTCACAGAGATAAATTAATAAATTTATTTTTTGTATCGTATTTTACAGAAAATACAATTTCATTGAATGAATAGTATTCTTTATGAGAAGGAGTACAAAATAATAATTATCCTCATAACATCTGACATCCACTCGACATTTCCTAATTTTTCTGCTAGTACGAAAGTATTCTGTAAAAGCTCTATAAATTGGTTATGACTGAACACTAGAACAGAATGGAGAATTTGAGAGCTCTCTAGCTAATCTAATAGCTCCAAACTTACAGTTAATCAGCATTTGCATTACTGAATACGGTTGGAAAAGAATTAGAAATTTGAAACGATCGTATGCAGTCTCCCGGATTCTATCAGATTCGATATTGCAGCTAAAAATCTGCATTGTGGATTAAATTATATTTTCAGGTAACCAGACGAAGTTATTTCAAACGTCAGTTAACAGAGTTACACTTTTAGCCATGCAGTTTATTTAGCAAACTTTTGCGGATGCATATTTTAAGATGTTTCAAAGAGATTTAATGGTTATTGAATATAAACGTAAATTTAAAATGAAAGACTGGGAACTTAAAAATTCTACTTCAATAAATCTGTGAATGTTTAATTCATAATTAACTTGGATACAGAAATATGCCTCGAATTGCTTTTAAACCCAAAATCAGTTGTTTATAACGACAACTAATTTTGAATAGTTGCAGTACACATATACAAACATGACCCATCAGGAGCTACACACCCACATCCTCGAGCACACTAGGTATTTACAGAATTTGCACCCACATCCCCTAAGTTAATGTCAGTCTGTCCTCGAATATATGAAGGGGTTGGACCTGTAATAGCTCGAGGCATCCATATTGGATTATCCCTTTTGGTTACATTTATGTCGCTACTTATACAGAAAAATTAATAAATTTCTATTTAACATCGTTTTTAATAAAAACACAATTTCATTGAACTAACAATATTCTTCGTGTGAAGGAATGCTAAAGAATATTTACCATTCTAGCATCTGACATGAAACCTACATTTCTTAATTTTGCTAGTTGTATGGAAGTTTTCCGTAAAAGCTCTATAAATTGGTTATCATGGAACACTAGAGCAAAATGGAGAAGTTTAGAGCCCCTCTAGCTAATCTGATAGCTGAAGAATGCTCACAATACTACAGAAATTATCTCCTCGATTTTACTGTCGTCAAGTTTCCTTTTATCTTCATTAATACTAATAAATGTTCAATGAAAAACTTTTAACAAATAAAATGCTTCTTCCATTCTTATTTGCAATCAATTTGTATCCTCAAATTATACTATTTTTGTCATTTTAAGTTAACTTTATATCACTGATCTCACTCAAATTAAATTTATTAATTTATATTTAGAAAATACAATTGCATTGAATAATATTTTCCACTAGAGGATTACAAAAGAATACTTACCCTCCTAACATCTAACATCCAACCTACATATCTTAATTTTGGTGTTAGTCTGAAAGTATCCCCTAAAAGATCTATAAATTGCATTTCACGATAGCAAAATGTAGAGGTTAATAACCTATCTAGTTAATCTGATAGATGAAGAATGCGCACAATGCTATCCGAATTATCTCCCCTTGATTTATTGATATTTCTTATTTGCAATCAATTGTTATCCACAAATTATACTATTTTTGTCAATTTATGTTAACTGTATATCACTGGTCTTACTCAGATTAAATTTATTATCTTATATTTAGAAAATACAATTTCATTGAACCTATAATATTTTCCAGTGGAGGATAATAAAAGAATATTTATGCTCCTAACATCTAACATCCAACCTATATATCTTAATTTTGATGTTAGTATGAAAGTATCCCTGAAAGCTCTATAAATTTCATTTTGCGAGAGCAAAATGTAGAAGTTCAGATCCTCTCTACTTAATCGGATAGCTGAAGAATGCGCACAATGCTATGGGAATTATCTCGCCCATCTTAATGTCACCAAGTTTATTTTTATCTTCATTAAAGCGGGAAGGGTCGAATGAAAAGCATTTATCAAGGAAAATATTTCTTCCATGACATAATCACATAGTAATAATTTTTCCCTATTAATTGTACTACGACTTTATCCCTTTCGGTTAAATTTATGTCACTACTTATACAGAAAAATTAATAAATTTCTATTTAGCATCGTTTTTAATAAAAACACAATTTCATTGAACTATTAATATTCTTCGTGTGAAGGAGTCTTAAAGAATATTTACCATTCTAAAATCTGACATGAAACCTACATTCCTTAATTGTGCTAGTTGTACGAAAGTATTTCGTAAAAGCTCTATAAATTGGTTATCACGAATCACTAGAGCAGAATGGAGAAGTTGAGAGCCCATCTAGCTAATCTGATAGCTGAAGAATGCGCACAATGCTATCCGAATTATCTCCCCAATCTTAATGTCACCAAGTTTCCTTTTAGCTTTATTAATACCAGAAAATATCAAGTAAAAAATCTTATCATAGGAAATATTTTATCTATTAATATACCCATAATGTAAGCAATCTTTATGTTTCAGTTATACTAATTTTGTTTTATATGACTTGTCTTATTGACAGAGATAAATTAATAAATTTATATGATGCATCGTATTTTAAAGAAAATACAATTTCAATGAAAGAATAGTATTCTTTATGCGAAGGGGTACAAAATAATAATTATCCTCATAACATCTGACATCAACTCGACATTTCCTAATTTTTCTGCTAGTACGAAAGTATTCTGTAAAAGCACTATAAATTGGTTATGACTGAACACTAGAACAGAAGGGAGAAGTTGAGAACTCTCTAGCTAATCTAATAGCTGAAGAATGCACACAATATTATACGAATTATCTCCCCGAACCTTACTGTCGCCAAGTTCCCTTTTATCTTCCTTAATGCCACGAAAGGTTGAGTAAAAAACTTTTATCAAATAAAATGCTTCTTCCATTGATATTTCTTATTTGCAATCAATTGTTATCCGCAAATTATACTATTTTTGTCAATTTATGTTAACTGTATATCACTGGTCTTACTCAGATTAAATTTATTATCTTATATTTAGAAAATACAATTTCATTGAACCTATAATATTTTCCAGTGGAGGATAATAAAAGAATATTTATGCTTCTAACATCTAACATCCAACCTATATATCTTAATTTTGGTGTTAGTATGAAAGTATCCCTGAAAGCTCTATAAATTTTATTTTGCGAGAGCAAAATGTAGAAGTTAAGATCCTCTCTACTTAATCGGATAGCTGAAGAATGCGCACAATGCTATGGGAATTATCTCGCCCATCTTAATGTCACCAAGTTTATTTTTATCTTCATTAAAGCAGGAAAGGTCGAATGAAAAACATTTATCGACGAAAATATTTCTTCCATGATATTATCCCATAGTAATAATTTTTTCCTATTAATTGTACTACGACTTTTATAACTTTTGGTTAAATTTATATCCCTACGTATACAGAAAAATCAATGAAATTCTATTTAATTCTATAAATGTTCTAATAAATGTTCAATGAAAAACTTTTATCAAATAAAATGCTTCTTCCATTCTTATTTGCAATCAATTTGTAACCTCAAATTATACTATTTTTTCATTTTAAGTTAACTTTATATCACTGATCTTACTCAAATGAAATTTATTAATTTATATTTAGAAAATACAGTTCCATTGAATAATATTTTCCACTAGAGGATTACAAAAGAATACTTACCCTCCTAACATCTAACATCCAACCTACATATCTTAATTTTGGTATTAATCTGAAAGTATCCCGTAAAAGATCTATAAATTGCATTTTACGATAGCAAAATGTAGAGGTTAAGAACCTCTCTAGTTAATCTGATAGATGAAGAATGCGCACAATGCTATGGGAATTATCTCGCCCATCTTATTGTCACCAAGTTTCCTTAATCTTCATGAAAACAGGAAAGGTCGAATAAACATCACTTATCAACGATAATATTTCCTCCATTACCTTATCACATAGTAGTAATTTTTTCCTATTAGTTATTCTAAGACTTTTATCACTTTCGGTTACATTTATGCCACTACTTATACAGAAAAATTAATAAATTTCTATTTAACATCGTTTTTAATCAAAACACAATTTCATTGAACTAATAATATTCTTCGTGTGAAGGAATGCTAAAGAATATTTACCATTCTAACATCTGACATGAAACCTACATTCCTTAATTTTGCTAGTTGTACGAAAGTATTCCGTAAAAGCTCTATAAATTGGTTATCACGGAAAGCTACAGCAGAATTGAGAAGTTTAGAGCCTCTCTAGCTAATCTGATAGCTGAAGAATGCGCACAATGAAATCCGAATTATCTCCCCAATCTTAATGTCACCAAGTTCCCTTTTATCTTCCTTAATGCCACGAAAGGTTGAGTAAAATACTTTTATCAAATAAAATGCTTTATCTATTATATTTCTTATTTCAATCATTCTTATCCGCAAATTATACTATTTTTGTCATTTTATGCTAACTGTCTATCACTGGTCTTACTCAGATTAAAGTTATTAATTTATATTTAGAAAATACAATTTCATTGAACCGAAAATATTTTCCAGTGGAGGATAACAAAAGAATATTTATGCTCCTAACATCTAACATCCAACCTATATATCTTAATTTTGGTGTTAGTATGAAAGTATCCCTGAAAGCTCTATAAATTTTATTTTGCGAGAGCAAAATGTAGAAGTTAAGAGCCTCTCTACTTAATCGGATAGCTGAAGAATGCCCACAATGCTATGGGAATTATCTCGCCCATCTTAATGTCACCAAGTTTATTTTTATCTTCATTAAAACAGGAAAGGTCGAATGAAAAACATTTATCAACGAAAATATTTCTTCCATGACATTATCACATAGTAATAATTTTTTCCTATTAATTGTACTACGACTTTTATCCCTTTTGGTTACATTTATGTCACTACTTACACAGAAAAATTAATAAATTTCTATTTAGCATCATTTTTCATAAAAACACAATTTCATTGAACTAATAATATTCTTCGTGGGAAGGAGAGCTAAAGAATATTTAACATTCTAACATCTGACCTGAAACCAACATTCCTTAATTCTGCTAGTTTGATACGAAAGTATTCTGTAAAAGCTCTATAAATTGGTTATCATGAGATACAACAGAAGTATGGAGAAGTTGAGAGTCTTTCTAGCTAATCTGATAGCTGAAGAATGCGCACAATGAAGAATGCGCACAATGCTATCCGAATTATCTCCCCAATTTTAATGTCACCAAGTTTCCTTTTAGCTTTATTAATACCAGAAAATATCCAGTAAAAAAATCTTATCATAGAAAATATTTTATCTATTAATATACCCATAATGTAAGCAATCTTTATGTTTCAGTTATACTAATTTTGTTTTTATATGACTTGTCTTATTCACAGAGATAAATTAATAAATTTATGTGTTGCATCGTATTTTAAAGAAAATACAATTTCAATGAAAGAATAGTATTCTTTATGCGAAGTAGTGCAGAATAATAATTATTCTCCTAACATCTGACATCAAACCGACATTTCCTAATTTTTCTGGTAGTACGAAAGTATTCCGTAAAAGCTCTATAAATTGGTTATCACGGAACACTAAAGCAGAATGGAAAAGTTGAGAGCTTCTCTTGCTAATCTGATAGCTGAAGAATGCGCACAATGCTATCCGAATTATCTCCCCAATCTTAATGTCACCAAGTTTCCTTTTAGCTTTATTAATACCACGAAAGATTGAGTAAAAACTCTTATCAAAGAAAATGTTTTATCCATTGACATTATCAAACAGTGTGGTTTTTTTCTTTCAGTTATACTACTTTTATCACTTTCTGTTAACTTTTTGTCATTAGCCTTGTATTATGATTGATGGAACAGTGTACTTTCAAAATCCATTTATTTTATTTTATTATCAATCTGTTTGAAAAAATCGTTGTTGGAAAGAAACATAAATTTTAAAGTTAAATTTTATTGATTTTTAATTATTATCTGTTACAAAAGTAGTATTATTGAGAATGAGTCTTGTTTATTTTATTTACGTATTATATTATCATTTTTGATCAAAGAATAACTGCCATGCCTTAGAATAAAATTTAATTGTTACTGCGAGCATTGCTCACGAATAAAAAATAATAATATTTACGATATTCATTTTGACGTATAAATATGTATAAAAAATGTTTTAACATAAAAAAGAATGCCTTTCTATTCGAAATATATTAATTTTAACTTACATTCATGTCTTACTCTACAAGATAAATTATAAATAAAAGCATTTTTTATGGGGGGATTACATAATGCTTAGAAATGAATCTGAAGTATTTCGAATACTTCTAAATTTTCAAACTTTTTTTTACATTCAAGTTTACATCAAGTTACATTTATAAGTTGCATAGTTTATTTTACATCACAAGTTGTTAGTAGAAATAACTGAACTGTCTTTTGTGATAGTAACTTAAGTAATTTTTAAGGTGGTGAAAATAGAACCTTAATACAATTATTCTTAGTTACATACTTCAGAATTCAGGGAGAAAGAAATATCGAATTTTGAATCAAACTCTGCCAAGATGTACCTCTACTGTAGCTTTAAAAACAAAGCTACGAATTTGAACTACTAATCTGATTTTTGAAAACATAAATCTTTTAAGGGCATTTTAATAGAAGCATAGATAATGTTGCTGCATTAAATAAACGACATAGTAAAATTCCACGTGAAAGAACCTATGATTAAAATACAAAATCATTTTATCAAACTTGAGTCAGCCAAACACATTTATTAAGGCTTTGTCAAAACAAATAAAATGGAATTCGATAACAACCAAAAAATACCATTTAGCTGAACAATTATGTGCAATGTGAGAAAGTCAACGTATTATTTTGAAATTTGGTATGTTAAAAAATATTTAATTGGCTCAAACATTATCACTTCTGTTATTTTTCATAATATTTGAATCTCATAATACGGAGTCTTTTATTATCTAGTATAGCATTCTCTGAACGAGATCCTTGCTTTAATGAATATTATTTTTAATACACTTCTTTCTGATAAACTAATTTGTGAATGCAAATTTGTTATCGGTACTGTTCAGAAGGTACTAGATGGAGTATTTTGAACACTGAAAAAAAAAATAAGTATTTTAACAAGTACGTGATTTATTATGTTTGCATATTTATCGTTACCTTGTTACATAAATTTTGCGTAAACTTTTACATTTACGTATTCAAGTTCAAATTATCATTACCAAATCTTTTACATTATTTATAATTTCTACATCTTATAAATAACACAGTAATTTTATTCTATTGTTTTTATTTTTGATATAGAATAATACTTTTCCCAACATATTTACATATACATCATATTTGAATGAAGGGAGATATTTTTAGAGAACAAAATTTAGAGAAGTATTAAATACATTTAGAATCTGAATTGCATAAATAGGTAATTTTGGTTTAATATTGTGTAAATATCTTTTATTTTTCTCATACGTTTGTTATTCTAGTTTATTTATTTAAAGTAAGTTAAATAAATAAATGTAAGTTTGTTTAAAACGTAAGATATAAATTAAGTTTCATCATAATGTTTTTATAAAAGCTGGTATAATCTACACGAAATTTATAAATTATGCATTACATTTTCTATTTTTCCCCATTTACACTCAATTGTATCTAATTTTTCCATTTTAGTTAAGTAAACTGTTAAACTTCTGTGTTTTGTGATAAGATAACCTAAAATAGTATTTTCGAATTGTAAATTAATTTGTATTTCGTTATTTATACATAAAACCGCTATAACATCTTATTATTCCCCTTCCTTTTTGTCTGCGATCTCAATTGTATAAACAATAAATTTCAAACAGCTATTAATGCTGACTGTCAATGCCAGATGGCAGTACTCTACAACAAAAAAACTCAAAGATATCGGAGTAATCATATGCAGTTGCATCATTGCTTTTAAAGTGTTTAACCCTCTGACTACTCAATTTGTAGACCGAAATCGATTAAAAACTTGTGCAATTTTGTTTGTACATTTTAAATTTATATGTATTGAAGAGTTGGAATATGCACTTTTTCTTTCTAGAAAAGATTTTTTATATAGCTTTTTATCGAAAAACCAATTTCAGATGTTATCAGAAGAAAAAAAATTAATAAATTTCAGTTGAATTACAGTTAATTTCTATTTATTACATAATGTAATTATAATGTATAATTATATATTATAATTATATTATGTAATAAATACATAATGTAAATATATAATTAATTATATAAAGATATTATTATAATTATAATGTATATTATATTATTATATTATCTAATATAACTACAGTTCTATTCATATAATTCTATTTATTATATAATTAAACGTCTATTACTGTATATAATTTATTTCACTGTTTAAACTGTGAAAAAGTGGGATGCGCTTCTCAAAACAGGAAGAAAAGCAAATGCCCGTTAAAATCGCGGGATAAGCAAATTTTGCTACATTTGACTTGCCCGTGGAAATAGCGGGATGAGCAATCATAGGGTTAAATTATAATTAAATTCAATTTTAAATAACAAAAACAAATATCTATCATTTGCGTATTGAAGTATTGACTGTTTTCTACTTGGACGGTGTAAAAGAAGCCTTAAAAATGCAAAATTTCGTATTTTAACTAAATTTCTCAATTAAAGGAATATTAGTGCTGGCGGGTACCACCAAGTAGTAGTACTTAAGTCGTACTTACGCAACATCGTTACCTTGAGAAACGAAATTAACTTTCTTACGTGAAGCGAATGTGCAATTCATAATTCTAATGCTGCATTTTTAAAAATGTATAATTTAATAGATGTACGAAGAAGTAATGAGGTATCCTAGTCAGATTTCTTTTCCAAAGACCTTAGAAGTATGTATTATGCACTTAAAGTATAACAAGACTAAAACAAATATAGGTAGACAAGTAAACTGCACACTGTTCACAGAAAGTCTGGAAAATTTCCTATAACCATCTTCTAGTTGATTTATTTGTGAATCCCGGCTACCAAGCTGGAATCCCGTCTTGGTTTGAATTGGATCATTACTGTCTACTTTTTTGTTACAAGGGGACTAATAAATCCCATGTGTCAATGCTGCCAGGTGCCCAAAACATAATCTCAGAAAACGTCTAGGAGAAATCTGTGAAAGCTCTCTGAGAGGTTTGGAAGAATCAGGAGTAAAACTCTCCATGGGAACAGTGTTAGGAAGATGGATTCACTACCTTTAAAACAAATTTGCCAGAAGTATAAGGAGAACATAGAAGAACCGGAATTCCAATGAAATGCAGGGTCGACAATGCTTTCGTCTTGAAGTAGACATTGAATGAGAGTCTGCTTCAACTGTGAGTTTAGAGAAAACTAACTATTGCAAACCTTCTTATTAGTTTATAAAATGAAAATTAAAAACACAATTTTACAGATCTTAATACTGAAGATTATGCAGAATATACGTGTGGAAGCATTTATAAAGGCAGTGAGCAAGCGTTTTTAGACACACGATGTGAATCCATGATGCATGACTGCATGACTGTGTTCGATATTAAGACCCGTTAAGAGATCGTTCGAGGTCACTCATAATGTCACTCTTACCTTAGCTCTCACTTTTACTATGTTTTCATTTGTCTCCTCTACATATCCCTCAATATTGAGCTTTGCAGAATTATTTGTTTAATTTTTCATCCTACAGCAAAATAAACCTGTCTGCAAAAGCAGACCATAAACAGAATAGCTGTTCAAGTTCCAATTCGTTAAATGCCCTCTACAGCACGACAAAAGAATTTCCGACTCTGCATTACTAAGTGATTCTAAATTTTGTTTGTGCCCCCTCCACTTCCTCTAAATTTTCCACACTGATAGTCGAGTAACATTGAAACAATCATATAGGAAGTAACATTCTAATCCATACACAAATAATACCCTTTTGTGGTAACCATACAATATAACATGTGAGGAGGCACAATGCAGAAAATATTACCAACAATTTTTACGGTATAAAATTCGTCTCACAGAAGAAGAGCTCAGACAAAATGAATTTGCAACCTTCATTTTTGATTCAAAGATTCACATAATTAAAAATGATTTTCTCGGACTAATATTTACTTACCAAAAACTATCGGTTCTCAACCGCAAATATTACTTTCCCAAGAAAAGGAGTTTTAAATATATTTTCCTAAAGCTATACAATACAACTCTGCAAATATTTTATCGGAGGGTCTTATTACAAATTTAACAAACAGACTTAAATATTTAAAAAGCCCTCGAACGTCTAAGAATTTTAAAAGAAAATATTTCTGGCCGCAATGTTTAATTTTAAATATTACACCATACTTATAGTTATTTAACTAATCTTAAAGAGTAAATAACTAGTATCTGCAGGCGGTAGACTAAATCAATGCCTATAAAATTCTTCTTTTAAAAGAGCAAGAATAGGAAATTCATAGATACAGGAATAAATATTTTGATATATGAATTCTAATTATTAGACATAAGGATAAATGAGAAATTTTTTCTTTTAAATTGAAAGTTTTAGAAGTAGAACTTAAAAGTAGTACCAAAGTAACTTTTCTATAATAAAGCTCCAAACGTACAGTTAATCAGCATTTGCATTACTGAATACGGTTGGAAAAGAATTAGAAATTTGAAACGATCGTATGCAGTCTCCCGGATTCTATCAGATTCGATATTGAAGCTAAAAATCTGCATTGTGGATTAAATTATATTTTCGGGTAACCAGACGAAGTTATTTCAAACGTCAGTTAACAGAGTTACGCTTTTAGCCATGCAGTTTATTTTGCAAACTTTTGTGGATGCATATTCTAAGATGTTTCAAAGAGATTTAATGGATATTGAATATAAACGCGAATTTAAAATGAAAGGCCTGGAACTTAAAAATTCTACTTCAATAAATCTGTGAATGTTTAATTCATAATCAACTTGGATACAGATATATGTCTCGAACTGCTTTTAAACCCAAAATCAGTTGTTTATAACGACAACTGATTTTGGTTTGGTTTTGGTTTGGTTTTGAAGCTGTACGGTCTACTGTTTTGCACACGAGGACTAATGAGACCGGGACCTACTGCTTAAAGCCGATTCTGAACGGCTACAAGCATCCATGCCATAGTGGAATCCAACTGATTTTGAATAGTTGCAGTACACATATACAAACATGACCCATCAGGAACTACACACCCACATCCTCGAGCACACTAGGTATTTACAGAATTTGCACCCACATCCCCTAAGTTAATGTCAGTCTGTCCTCGAATTTATGAAGCGGTTGCACCTGTAATAGATAGAGGCATCCATATTGGATTCTTCATGAGTTATAGTTAGCAAAACTCAAAGCTAGTAAAATTTATCTTCTCCTAAACTATCGAACCCATTCTAAAATAAATTGGTATAAATATGCTTCATATCACAGCAAAAAATACTATTGTCTTTAAAACGTTCGAAATCCAAACTTTCTCCACTTTTCGAGCATTTAATGCCATTATTTCAATCCCTATTTTCCCCGGTTAAGAGCAAGCAATTAAATTCGTCAATTTATCACATAGGCCCGGTCTCGCCAAAGTCGTTTAATGCTAACCGAGATTAATCTCTTTTTAAACGGAGAATTGCGTCCCACCATTAGTTGATAACAGGGGTTAGTTTCGGTTAGCGCCTAAACTACTTTGGTGAGACCGCCCCATAATAAATAGGTAAAAATATCATTTTTTCTGCATTATGACGTTATTTCTTTAACCACCTCATTTAATCATTTCTTATTTTAAATTATTTAAATACTGTCTGCATTATTTTCGTACGTTTTATCACTGAACTTAGGTATTACGTAAAGAATTTTCTTTTCTATTTGTTTTAATAATAGATTAGATACCCATGCGATAAATTAAAATTTAATCATTGATTATTTTTGGTTGCATTGAAAATTTTATCTCCGGTATTAGCAACAAATTCTTTTCATAAAAGTCTAGGAATCTATTTCACAGGCAAATAAATATCAAGCGTTCAAGTTATATATCTTTGAAAATTAAGAAGTTTGTTCGTTTGTGTGTTTGTTTTTATACATAACGACACGGTTTGACTAAATAAATTCAATGTAATTCTAAACTGCATTTACAATATCGGGAGACTTTAGAGGAGTACGGAGATAAACAAATTATTGAGCATGTACCAGATAATTCTCAGCTAAAACACAAACCATTTTTTACCTGCCTCATAGGGTAATTTACAATTCTAGAAAATTAAAAATTTTACTGATCCCGTCATATGACAGGCTATATGCTAGTATATATATAATAAGTGTAAATCCAAAAAAATTAGCACTGGCAATTCTCAAATTCAAAATTTATTTATTTCCTTTTAATCGATAATATAAAATTTATGTTATTATTATTATTATTATTATTATAGACAAAAGCCCTTACTCTGGACGTTGCGGTTCGTTTCGCACCTTCGTTGTGACGTCATTTTGACGTCAACTTGCGGACATTATGGGAGCAAAGGATCAAGCTGACGTCAAAGTGACGTCACAACGAAGGTGCGAAACGAGCCGCAACGTCCAGAGTAAGCCCCATATAATTAATATGAGAGAATTACAAAGTACTTTTACTGTAACTTTGTGGCTTGTCATACATTTTGCAGCTGGAAGTTGCTGAGTCAGATAATATCAAACTGCATACGATAAGAGTGTGAAATGAACTAAGATTTGAGTTTAAGACTTGTTAGGTCGTCCCCTCGTCGATCTACGGCTTATTTTCAGAATGGTCAGAAGCCACCTTTAATAAAAAGTTTAGCAATCTTGCTGTGTATCCCGCGATTTCCTTGCGCAACCCGCGATTTCCCCGTCTATTTAACAGTGCTGCCCGCTCTTTCCCCGTTTATTCTTTCATTTTGGCTTCACTGTGATTTTTAATTGTTTATTTAGCTGTAAACTAGTAGATGGCTTTAATTGTCCCCATTTGTGTAAAATGTAGAAGAATTTTTTGTAGCATTTTGAACGCGCTTTTCATAGCTGAAAGATACCTGACAATAAGCGTGTCGCGAGTGATATAACCTATACTCCTGTCGATATTTCAGACACTGATAGCACTTCTGACTATGATTTCAAGTATATTGAAGATAGTTATAGGGAAACTGATGATAACTTCTTGGATTCCTCTGCGGAGAGTGATGAATCTGAAAATTCATTTATTATTCAATATGTTCGACAGTGGTGCAAAATTGATAAGCAAAATATTCCACCAGCTCTTACATTTCCTTTCATTGGAAATCCCGGACTAAGTTTCACTTTGAAATTAATGCAACCGTTTTGAACTATTTTGAATTTTATTTTGACGATGTTATGTTGCAAATAATAGTAAAAGAGACCAACAGTACATGACAGTAATAGACCCATGAGACTAACTGCTCGACACCTTGCAAGCCATATAAACCCAAATATCATCAAGAAAGAGCCTCGTAAATAGTATGCTGTCTGTTGTTAAAAAATCTGAAGATGGAACAAAAACTTCGAAAAGAAACTCGAATGTGGTGCAAGGATTGAGAGGTGGGACTTTGCCTCGAGCCTTGTTTCGAAATTTATCATACAAGACTTCATTTCTAACAAATGTTTTTTAAGTATTTTGCATTTTTTAATTAGCATATATGTTTTGCTTCTGTATTTTATAAAATAAATGATAATTTAACGAACATTAATTTTCAAAATTTAGCTTTTATATCATTATTTTTCAATTTCATTATTCTGAACACTTTTTATTTAGGACCAAATTCTATATTAAAAAAAACTCTTTTGCAAAAATTTTTTTGTATATTTTAACTCTAAAATGTATATAGATTTCAAATATGTAAGTAAAAAAATACGCAATTTTTTAACCTATTTTGATAATTAAAATTACGCAGCGAGAGGGTTAAGTCTTTCATTGTGATTATCTAAGAAGGAAATCAGATATTTTGGTCGCCATTGACTATGTGCAGAACGCTGATCTTCGTTACCGCATTCCACGGATTACGATCCCACTGATAACATGAATGGTCGTAGCAGTTTGGAATGGCTTTAAGTATTAGATAGCTTTTCCATTAGTCTTCATGTAACAAAACAGTTGACCATAGTGATCCAAATCAAACAGCCAATGACTATGTATGTTCTTACAATTCTATATCGTCGTGTACAAATATTTGCATACATCACATATATGTGTAATGTACGTAAATATGTGCGGAAAAAGACATCATATGTTCTTTCTAAAGTGTTATTGCGCCCCGGTAGCTCAGTCGGCAAAGGCAGCGATCTCGTAAGTCGAAGACGTTGTGGGTTCTGAACCCGAGCCGGCCTTAGATCAGCCGTGTTGGTTAAAGGTGACTGGGAAACGTAAAATAAGATAGCGGTAACGATATCCTCCATGTCCTCAATCAATAACTATGGGGGTTGCAGGCTAAGTCTATGGGTATTCTGCTTGGTCCTTGCTTCAAAATTACAAGGACTTACTTGAGCAAAGTCCTTCTTTCACCTTAACCCCTTCAGGTAAAATGACGAGTCTAGCTCGTCATTAGTTTTTCCTTCCATACCGCACAATGACGAGCTACACTCGTCATGCGATTAAAGATACTGTTATATATGATGATTAATTTAGTTTAAAATTTCTAGTGTACTGAATTTGGCAACACTTTTATCACTTGTGAAAATCGCTATTGCATATTGTTTACTTAGAATTTCTTGGTACAAGTCATTGCCAAATTAATGAGTCAGAATAAAAGAAAACCTACTAAGAAATGCCGTTTGTGTTACAAGAATCAAATTAAAAGTGAGACTACTTGGCGGTGTAAACAATTAAGAATTCCTTTGCACTTTGTTTTGAAAAGTATTACTAGCTTGAAGACTATTATCTGTATACCTTATTAATGTTTTGCTTTGATATTTTCTTAATTTTACTGTTTCTGATATTATTTAACACTATGTAAAAAGTGGATTTTAAGTAAGAATATGTAAGAATTGTAAAATGAAACAAGTTTTTTAAATAAAAGTTAAATGGTTATTTCATGCACAGTTTTTCATTATTAAATCATACCGGAAGGGGTTAATGGTGCTCATTAAAACGAAAGGCGCATCTCGTGGCCTTAATACGTGAGCCTACAGGATCAATCGTGCTTGGTTTGTCCAAGTGGCATGAGAAACAATAACAACAACAAAGTGTTATTAACTGAACCTAAAAATGTTTATTTTATTTACCAGCGTCATTTCACTAATACCTCTAGTTTCCATTCCTAATACCTTAAATGTTTGAAAAGAATTTTTTTTCTACATTTTTTCGAATTAGAACTTTTACATTCTAATTATAACTTTGGTTCTAGCATAAAATACAAAGCCATTGTAAGTAAGACGCAATTACAGGAATAAAGTACGCACACAGCTGTTTTGCTGCTTCGAGAGAATTAAATTCTAAATGAGAGAGAACTTTAGCTTTTAAAAGCGGACTTGCCTTTTATCTCATATTCTGACTTGCAAGTCTTTACCTTCTAGTATACATTTTGACTTCCAGCGTGCCATATATATCTCCATCATGACGTCGGTGGCTATTAGATTCTGTAATCTGCATTCGAAGAAGTACAAGTTCCTTGAGCTTCTTCATTTCCTTCGGGATTGTAAACGGCTTAAAATCATTCCTAATTTTTTTTTTAAGAATCCATACCAGAACGAAAATCTGTTTCATTTTAATAGGGTCGATAAAATTTTGTTTCATTCTAAGTTAGCTCCTTTAAAAATCTTCATTCTGGATACTCTGTTTTAAATTTCTTTTATCGAACGTGAGCTGTATGCTTTACATATTAGTCTCTCAACCTCTTTTCTTAAATTTGATGCTATTGATAAAAGATCTTGAAAAAAGCTCAGTGTGCTTTTACAAAGCACTTACTGCTATCACTGAGATTGCTGAGTCTGTGCATTAAGATTGCTACTCGCTCGAAGCAACGAAACAGCTGCTTGCATTCTTTTACTCTCATTTTATGCTACATTCTGGCATAGATTTTACATTTTGGTATATATTGTGGTTTGTTTGAGCCTTAGAATCCAAAATATGATAAACCATTTTTGCTACTTACACTAGTTCTTAATAGAAAAGGACTCACAGGTATTTAAAATCTAAACGTTTTCGAATACTTAAATGTTCATAGAAAGTACATAAGCTAACTACATTTTTCAACATCATGTTTCTTAACTGATGTTTCAAAAAAAAACATGCTTGATAAATTTAATGAAACTATCCCCAAAATTTTAAAAACTAATAAAAATTTAAAATGGTAAAAAATAGCAAAAAAATTCATGGCTTTTTGTTCAGAATTTATATCTATTTTACAAAATATAAATTGTTTTTTAAGTTTTCACAATCATGCTTGATTTTTCAGCCTTAACGGATAAGACAACTATGAAAAGAGACAATTTCCGATGCGGGGGCATTCAGACGTTTTTTCTATTTAATAAGATCATTAATTATGAAGATTATGCTATATAATTTAAAATCTAAACGTTTTCGAATACTTAAATGTTCATAGAAAGTACATTAGCTAACTACATTTTTCAACATCATGTTTCTTAACTGATGTTTCAAAAAAACATGCTTGATAAATTTAATGAAACTATCCCAAAAATTTAAGAGCGAATAGTAATTTAAAATTGTAAAAAAATAGCAAAAAAATTTATGGCTTTTTGTTCAGAATTTATATCTATTTTACAAAATATAAATTGTTTTTTAAGTTTTCACAATCATGCTTGGTTTTTCAGCATTAATGGATAAGACAAACATGAAAAGAGACAATTTCCAATGCGGAGGCATTCAGACGTTTTTTCTATTTAATAAGATCATCAATTATGAAGATTATGCTATATATTTTTAACTATGGCACTTAAAATAGATTATAAAATAAGTCATTGAATAAATACAAAGAGTAACTTAACACCTTCCAGTAAAATGATGAGTCTAGCTCGTCATTGGTTTTTCATTCCATACCGCACAATGACGAGCTACACTCCTCATGCGACTAAAGTTACTGATAAATATGATAATTAATTTAGTTTAAAATTTCTAGTGTACTGAATTTAGCAACACTTTTGTTACTTGTGGAAATCCCAGGTCACTATTACATATTGTTTATTTAAAGTTTCTTGGTACAAGTCACTGCCAAATTGATGAGGCAGAATAAAAGAAAACCTACGAAGAAATGCAGTGTGTGTTACAAGAATCAAATTAGAAGTGAGACTCCCTGGCGATGTAAACAATTCAGAATTCCTTTGCACTTTGTTTTGAAAAGTACCACTAGCTTGAAGACTATTATCTTAATTTTACCGTTTCTGATACTTAACACTATGTAAAAAGTGGATTTTAATTAAGAATATGTAAGAATTGTAAAATAAAACAAGTTTTTTAAATAAAAAATAAATGGTTACTTCATGCACAGTTTTTCATTATTAAATCGTACCGGAAGGGGTTAATACAAACTATTCACATTATTTAAACAATTAAAAATGTATAACTCATAACTACTCGAAACGGTTAAATTTCATCAAAAATTATTTGAGTTTCTTATAAAATTCTAAAATTTTTATGTAGAGACCAACCTTAGGATTTGTTTGTACGCTTATCAAATCATACACATGTTTCCTGTATTTTATCTAAACTTATTTCATTTGAATATGAGATACGAGTGAATAATTATTTAAGAACGTTTATAGTTATACAACTGCTAAAACTACCTTTTAATAACATCAAAAATACAATATTAATTCAACAATGAGTTAAAACCTATAAAAGGAGTAGTATATATTAATTCTAGAACGAAACGGTTAAATTTCATCAAAATTTATTTGAGTTTCTTATAAAATTCTAAAATTTTTATGTAGACACCAACCTTAGGATTTGTTTGTACGCTTATCAAATCATACACATGTTTCCTGTATTTTATCTAAACTTATTTCATTTGAATATGAGATGCGAGTGAATAATTCTTTAAGAAAGTTTATAGTTATACAATTGCTAAAACTACCTTTTAATAGCATCAAAAATACAATATTAATTCAACAATGAGTTAAAGCCTATAAAAGGAGTAGTATATATTAATTCTAGAATGATTAGGGCTCAAGTACGGCCAGTTACTGGTGGATGATAGCATTATAATAATTTTTGTTTTTGTTTTTGTTATATGAAGGGTGTACAACAATGAAAAAACTAGGTGCACAAATATATGTTACACTCTTAAATGCAAAAAAATCACCATTTTACGGCAAATCCCTTTAAACTCAAAAGCGTTAATTTATGTTGTGAGAGTGCAGCTATGTTTAGGTTTGCGAAACTGATTTGCTGGCCGCACTCACACGTTATGGGTTGAATGCCCAAGTTTTTTTCACAACTCCAAGAAGAGTGTGGTGTGACCAAAGAAAATAAGTGCACTTAAACTTCACCAAGTTTTGGAGAATTGTGATTGGTCTCCAGGAGACGATTCAGCACCATCCTTGTAGTCTCAGAACTGCAGATTACAATCAAAAAGTAATATGCACAATAAGATGCTACATTAGTCATAATACAAAATTTCTACATTCTATAACACGCAGTGTATTAATAATTTCCAATACGTATAAACATCAGGACGAAACTGCTTTCAAATATGATGAAAAAGAATAGTTAAAGTTTGTAAATTAAAGTTTCTTTGTACTTATGTACAGATACAACACCGAAACTTGACAGATGTGATTCAGGCATGGTCAAAATGAGTATTTCAATCCAAAACACCGTTGAAATTTTCTGCATTAACCCACTTCCTTTATTTCTCTCAAGAAATTAAAAACAATTATAGATTGCTATCATGTTTAAACTAAAAGAAAACATAACAATTATCTTAATAAACCACAATGCTTTAAATACTCTCCTTACAATATAAACAGATTATATAGATTTTCATACCACTGTTAATGATAAATTTTATGAGAAGCATTTTCCTGAATAAGGATTAAATCCTTCAGAAATCGCATCAATATGTTGCAGCTTTTATACCTGTTTTACGAGCTATTCAACTCCGCGTATTTAAGTGAATGGACAAATTTTCCTAACATCTCTCATTACACTTTGTGTAAATTCGATTTGGATGACTATTCGTCATATTTCCTGCGCATGAAGATAAAAGTAAGAGATGCGAAACATATTGAAATGTAAATTTCAAATTACGCTCAGGAAAGAATTCTCGTATATTTCCATTCGCTTTGACATCTAAAATTAAAATTAATGTCATGGATTGGTAATTTTTGGCTCCTGTCATTAAAATGGAACTGAAATGTATTATGGACTGATATAAAAATGACGGCAGATATAATTTTAGATCAGAAAACTGTTTCCTGGAAGCAGGGTTGGCATGATTTAAATCTTGATTTAAATCAATTGATTTTTTTAAATCATTGATTTAAATCCTATTTTTTTCACTTCTTTTAAAAAAAACCTATATTTCAAAGACAGGAGAATTGGGAATCAGTCAGCACAGTAATACCAATAAGTAAATAAGTGTAAATAGATAGCATGTGCTTTCCAAGAATTTAGGCGTTGTTATCAGAAAGTATGTAGTAGGGGTAGTACAATGATTGATTATGACTAGTGGAATTCATTTTATGTAATGGGAGGTAAAGAGAGTATTACAGAACTTGAAATCCAGTTTGTCTACCAAATAACAACAGCCGTGGCTTCATCTGCTGGAATGGAAAGACAGTTTTTTTCTTTTGGTATTGTTCATTCTAGCCTTTATAACCAATTAGGAGTGGATAAAGCATCAAATCTAGTGTTTTTATTGAAACAATCCATATTTCAATACTTAAAAAATATCGAAATAATTGTGATTTGTTTTTTTTTAATAAATAGTTTGCATTAACAGAATATTTAATTTGTTCTTTAAATTTACATCTTATTTAGTTTGCACAATCCTATTACAAAATAATGGAATATTTAATTTTAGGTAATCAGTGTATACAATATACTAGATAGATAACATGTTACTTCTTATAACAAACTATTCTATGTATATTCAAAAACATAAAAACAACAATTAAAATTAGTATACAGAAAAAAATCAAAGAAATCCGATTTAAATTAAAAAAAATCTGATTTAAATCGAATAAATCTTATTTTACTTATTTTTTTTTAAATCATGATTTTTTTCCAACCCTGCCTGGAACTCAGTTTAAGCAGTATTGGCGATGACAGAATCTTTGATACACGAGTGTTTTACTCTTTTATAGATTTAAAAAGAAAGTATAAAGATTGTGCATAGCATTTTACCTTGAATTTTGTTTTGCAATTATTACGAAAGAACAAAAAACTGCAAAATAGTATAATTCGACTAAAACAAGGAATCCCTTTTTTCATTACTCTACAATTATAACAAAAGAACAAAAAAGTGCAAAATAACATAATTCGACTAAAACAGGGAATTCCTTTTTTCATTACTCTTTTATAATTTTTTTTAGTGTAAATATTGTGCTAAGCATTCTACCTTACAACTCTTAAATCAACAAAAAATTCGATTTTTCATATATGTTTCAGAAAATTTTTCAGAAATATATGTGAAAAGAAATTCAGTTCTGAACATTTTAAAACAATCCGCGTAAATAAATTACAATATGGAGAGGAGTTAATGAAGAGAGTGAAGAGTTAAGGAAGAGTGAAGAATTGAGAGGAGTGATTACAAACGTGTCAGTTGTTTACTGTGAACAAATTTAAACATATAAAGCTTTAACTTGATTTTTCTCAAATTTTTCATGTAACGTGCATATTATCTGAAAAATTTTTAATACTTTTTCATGAAATTTTTACAGGTCCTATACAGTATAATTTTCATCCAAATGAACTGAAATTTTCTTGTACATTTCCCAAAATAAAAAAAAATTTAATTTGTAAGGAAGAAAATTCCCTTTTTTAAAACATTTTTTAAATATATACAAATTTAAGTTCTACGTTATTTTGAGATATTTTAGTATGTTTACAAACAATAAGTTTGTCTTAAAATTAATTACATTTTTAGTAACCATGTTAGTCGTAATATCATTTTTGATAACAAAAAAGTGTCTTTTATTTGAAACTTTTTAACAAAAATATCTTTTCTTGTTTCAAAATTGAATGTGATACATGTGTATTTATTAGTCCGTGAAATAGACTCCTAGACTTTTATGAAAAGTATCTGTTGTTAATATGTGATAAAATTTTCATTGCAACAAAAAATAATTGATGATTAAATTTCAAATTAGCACATATGTACCTAATTTATTTAAGCCGTATATAAAAGAAAATTATTTACGTAATATCTAAGTTCAATGATAAAACGTATGAAAATAATGCAGACTGTGTTTAAATAATTTAAAATAAGAAATTATTAAATGAGATGGTTAAAGGTATGACTTGATAATGCTAGAAGAAATGTTATTTTCATCTACTTATGTGATAAATTGATTAATTTAATGTCCTGCTTTTTACTGGGGAAAATAGGGCTTGAAATAATGACATTAAATGATCAAAAAGGGGGAAAGGGGTGGATTTCCAACATTCTCGAACTCGCTTTGAATTTTACTTACCTAACTCATCAAGAAACCAATATGGATGCCTCTATCCTTTCCAGGTCAAACCGCTTCATAAATTCGAAAATAGATGGACAGATAATTAAGGCTATTATTATACAGGGGATTTTTCTACTTTTAACAGTCGTATGACTCCTTGGTTTGGTTTGGAGTACTACGGTCTACTTTTTGCAACACGGGGGCTAATGAGACCGGGACCTACAGCTTAAAGCCGATTCCGAACGGCTACGAACATCCATGCCAATGTGGGATTCGAACCCACGAACTCCGGTACCGAAGGCCAGCACCCTAACCAATCGGCCATCGTTCGGCTGTATGACTCCTTAATTTCATGACAAAAAAGGGAAAAAAATCTCTCATGGGCGAAAAAGCTGCAGAATAACGCAATTCAACCAAAAATATTAATTGATTTTTTTTATCTTGACAAGTCAAGTTAAACATAAGGAAATAAAAATTGTCTAAAATAATGATTTCAAATTGAATATTTTTAAAACTATATTTTGTCGCATAGACTTATTTTAAAACTCAAAATATCATTTTTCCTAGTTTTGTGTTTTTGACATTGTATTAAATATATCAGAGGCATTCTATTTTCTGTCTTAACTTTTTGCACATTATCTATTAATGTTTTCCATAAAACTAAGTATGCTTTTATAATCTTTTATGAAGTTTCTTTTTTTTCTTTACAATCGTATATTATAATACTTTTTGAATTAAAAATGATTTAAGAAAATAAATGAATTTATGTTGTTAGATTAAGTTAATTTGATTAAACTTCTTTTTTAGTGAGAAGTGTGCTTATTACTGCCCTTTGGGTGCAATTAAAAATTGTATACTTTATGCTTCTTGTTTCTTTTTATGTTTACTACATAACATTTTTTATGCTGAACGAGGGGTTAATGGGTAGTATGAAACTGAATGAATATAACTAGAGAGATTTTGCGTGGATACTACTTGAAATTCTATTTGATTTTTTTAAACTTCCAGCTTAAAAAAATATTCAAACTTTTTTCTACATTTTTGGAGTAAAGGTCAGACTACATATATCTAATTCATTTAACATCAGTAGTCCAAAGTTTTCTTATAAAAACTTATTTGGATTACTATCTACGATGAATTTTAAATTGTCAGAATATATTTTAATATTTGTTATTTGTATATATTTAATATATTTGCATACTTATATTTAATAACATACAACAGTATAAAATTATTAATAAAACTTATTAAATATTTTCATATTTTCTTGTTTATTTTCCAAAACTATTTCCCTTTTTTTTAATTTTGATAACTCTTTTATTCGTTTGAAAAGCATTTTTATCTTGTTATATTATATTAAAATAATTTATTAAAGTATTTGTATATATTTAATATATTTGCATACATATATTTAATATATTTGCATACATATATTTAATAACATACAATAGAGCATGAAATAATTAACGAAACTGATTAAGTATTTTCCTATTTTCTTGTTTATTTTCCAAAACTATTTCCCTTTTCCGAATTTGATAGCACTTTTATTCATTTAAATAGCATTTTGTTTCTCGCTATGTTATATTAAAATACTTTTCGTTTAGAGATTGGTTCTAAATATAAATTCATTTAGATTATTACATTAAATTAATTTTTGATTATAATCCTTTCTTCTATAAAAAGTATACGTAGCCACGTCCAATATACTTTTTTAAAAATCATTTTAAATGCTTATTATTTCTTATTATTTTGTGTTACATAATATTCATCGTGAATTGAAATTAAAGTTCTGTTTACTTTAGTTTTCATTTAACATTTTTATGAGTTCTTTAAAGAGACAATGTCTATAGAACAAGAGGTAGAAAGTTCCATGTTGAGTATAAATGCGACGCAAATTATGTCGTTATTTCATTCGAGTATATTGGAGATAAATTCTATAGAATTACATATTTTAGATCTATGTTATAGCAATTCAAGTATTACATTCATTTTAGAACATAATAAATACGAATATTTAATAATATGCAATTTATTTAGAGGTTTTAAATCTAAATTTTATAATACTAGTTGCTTTTGAAGTTTAGATTTTAAAAGAGATGTTTTTCCTTTTATTTAATTTTATTTATTTTAGATCAAAATAAATAGTAATTTTTACAAATTTTTAATTCATTTACAGTTTTTAATGTGAATTTTATAATATTAGTTGCGTTCAAACTTTAAAATTCAGATTATAAAAGATATAGTTTTCATTTTATGTGATTTTATTTATTTTAGAACATAATACTATAATTTACTAATGCTCAATTCATTTAGAGGTTTTAAATTTAAATTTTAGAATATTAGTTGCGTTCAAACTTTAAAGTTTAGATTATAAAAGAGATAGTTTTCATTTTATTTCATTTTATTAATTTAGAACATAATAAATACTAATATTTACTAATGTTTAATTCATTTAGAGGTTTTAAGTTTAAATTTTATAATATTAGTTGCGTTCAAACTTTTAAGTTTAGATAATAAAAGAGATAGTTTTCATTTTATCTAATTTTACTTATTTTAGAACATAATAAATACTAATATTTACTAATGTTCAATTTATTTAGAGATTTTAAATCTAAATTTTATATTAATTGCTTTTAAACTTTGAACTTTGATTATAAAAGAAATAATTTTCATTTTATTTAATTTTATTTATTTTAGAACACAATACTAATATTTACTAATGTTCAATCCATTTAAAGGTTTTAAATCTAAATGTTATAATATTAGTTGCGTTCAGACTCGAAAGTTTAGATTATAAAAGAGATAGTTTTCATTTTATTTATTTTAGAACATAACAAATACTAATATTTACTAATGTTCAATTTATTTAGAGGTTTTAAATCTAAATTTTATGATATTAGTTGTGTTTAAACTTTGAAATTTAGATTATAAAAGAGATAGTTTTCACTTTTTTTAGGAACTTGATTTCTATCATGTATATTGTTTAATTTAAAGCATTGGTTCTCTATGGAGGCGATGGGAAGATGCTGATAGGCAATGAACTTGTTTGAGAGGTAGGGGTGATGTAAGTATGTTATGGCTTTAAAAATTAATTTTAAAAATACCAAATAAATTTATTATATTATCTAATTTACACAATTTCTACCACCAATAAAACGAACTTACGCGACTGGACCAGAACTAGTCATTTTCATCTCCTATGATCTCATATGTGAAATTGGGCCAACATTCAGAAAAATATATAGTAGAACCTCGATTATCCGAAGTAATTGGGACCGAACCTACTTCGGATAATTGAAATTTTCGGATAATCGAGAATTCATCAATAATTATTTAGTTTAATATGTAGTATCGTCATTGGTGCAATAACATTCGATTGTTCTGGGACTCGGCAGTATGCCTTTCAAATTTCGAAATGGGGTGTACTTTTGTTTAGAACACGGATGTTTGAAAGTAGGGAAGAGTCCACTCATACATAGAATTGTTCTTGCGAGAAGGAATTCTAAAAAAGGGAATTTTAAAATAATTATCTGCACTTGTAGTTTGGAAAGGACGACTTGCATACAAAAGGAATGTGGGGGAAAATCTGTTAAATTGCATGTTTGTAAAGAGAAATTTTGGATGATAGTAGAAAGTGAAGATAAAAGTGAAGAAGAAACTGACTTCGGTTAACGGAGAGTTTTGGTTAACCAGCGTTCTACTGCATTTAATCAACAGCATTTGAGTATTCTTTGATCCTGTCTCGGTAACAAAAATTTGGTGTAAAACTGTTGAAAAAGAATTAAGTAATCTTTTTCAAAAGGTTTAACTAACCTTTTGAATCCTATAATTGAGTAAATCTCCTCCGCTATACTGCCGAACGATGGCCGAATGGTAGAGCGCTGCTCTTCGTTCGCAGGCTCGAATCCCGCTGCTGGCATGAATATTTGTAGCCGTTCGGAATCGGCTTTAAACTGTAGGTCCCGGTCTCATTAGCCCTCGTGTGCAAAACAGTAGACCGTATAGCTCCAAACCAAACCAAACCAAACATCCGCTTTACTTTAAATTGAAGGATTTTACAAGGAAACCGTTTTTGACTCCGTAGGGAACAGCAATTTTAAAAAGATTGAGAATCGCTGATTTAAAGCTATACGGTTAGTGGATTTTAATTTTTCATTTAGTGTGTATGTTTTATGTTCATTTAAAAAATTTATTACTTAAAATGGTAAATATGTTGCTTCCACTAAAAACTGACTATATCGATAATCATAACATTGTTAATGCTGAATTTTATTTGACTCATTTTTCTCCGAAAGGATGAATTCTCTGAGAAATCGTATAAATATTTTGTGGCTTATATCTCTTTTACAGGCCATTCATTTTCCCGTACTTTAGTGGATGAAAAAGTTTTCCTAACATATCTCATTACCTTTTGGGTAAATTCGATTTGTACGATTATTATGTAATCAAAATTATAAAGTTAATAATTTATAATTATAGTATATAATAATTCATTAATATTATGTAATTAAATTACGTCATTTTTATAAAGCTAGTAGCTTATAAAAGAACTTGTAAAATATTTTAAATCAAGTAGAAGTTTTAGTTTATATGGATTTAAAAATAAATTACCATAAGGCAAATATTTTAGTCCAAAAGGTATTATGCTCCCGTAAGAGTGTATTCAAAGAGACTCTTAAGATGGGCCTTAGAGTAAATGAAAATAAGACAAAATATATGCCGTGGTACGTGGGTGAACACCTAGAAATGGAAGGATATAAATTTGAGGTGGTTGATTGCTTCACCTATTTACGATCTGAGGTAAACAACAAAAATGATGTTACGACAGAGATCCACAAGAGAGTTATGATGGCAAATAAATTATTTTATGGCCTACGAAAATATATAAAATCAAAATTAACTAAAAGGAAAAAAATTTTACTTTACAAATGTCTAATAAGATCAGTTTTAACTTATGCATGTGAAACCTGGGCAACATCTTTGTCAGGTGAAAAGATACTGGCGACCTTTGAAAGAAAAATCCTCAGAAGTGTAATGGAGGAATGCAAAAAATAATATATGGCTCAAGAGATCAAGTTTAGAACTATATAATTTATATGATGAACCTGACATAGTAAATTTCTTCAAATTGCAAAGAATAAAGTGAGCAGGCCATCTAATCAGAATGGACAAAGACCAACAAAAAGGGTCTTCGGTGCAAAACCTACAGGAACGCGAAGACGAGGAAGATCCAGCCTGAGAGACAGGCTGCCTGGAAAGAGACCTTCAGGTACTAAAAGTAAAAAAAATGGAATAATTTGGTCTCCAGGAGGATGTCTTGGAAAAGCTTATTGAGAAGTCCAAGGCCCATCCTGAGATGTCAAACCACTGAAGAAGAAGAAGAATACTGTATTACATAAAAAGGAAGAAATTAGTACAGTACTTTCTTATAATTCATTACAAAAACTAATTCATTCCAATTAAAATCGTTTACTTTTGGTAATAAATGTTTAAAAAAAATTTTTGACGTCGCAGAAATGAAGAAAAAAATTTCAAAGTATCATCACTGTTTTTCCTTTGAAACGAAAACATTTTCGTTGTTCCTTTTGACATCACAATTGTTTCCGTGGGATTCTATTTTTAGTCGACTAGAGTGTCATTTTTTTAAAGCGCTCAAATCTCTCCAACATTGAGAAATTCTCGAGATGAGAGTCGATCAATAAGTGGCTTAAGACGACCTCTGACGGTGACTTTTAAACTTTTTATTATAATGGCTTTTAGCAGTGATTTAACAAAATTCTAGTTTTAAATTGAAGCATTCGCTAAAAATCATTACTTGAGAGATTTAAGGGGTGTGGTACCTCTAAACTATCCAAAGTATTGATCACATTTTCAATTTTTTAAAACATAAAAAAATGTTTACATAGAAAAATAAAATTTTGGCTGGATCATAACAATTAATTCGTTTTTATTTAATTCTCACTGTATGTCTGTCTAGATATAAATGTTATAATCAGTTTTTCCTAACTTTCCGATTCTGAATCGTGCTCAAATTTTACACACTAATTTCTTTGGATTATTACCTACTTCCTTTTTTTAATTAATCAGATCATATTTTGATAATCTTTTGCTGCATAATTCATAATAATTATTGATTTTGTTGAAACAAAGACATATAAAAATGTCAACTAAATACATTAAGCATCTTCATATATTCTTGTTTGGTTTTTAAATTTCTATCTTTCGCATTTCAAAACTTTTCTAACTCAACGGAAAAATTTAGTTTTATAAATACCTGAATAGTGCAAAACCATGACTTTGAATTTCACCTTTTTGAAGATTTAGGGATTTAGTCAGTGTCGCAACTTTTGCCGGCGGGGGGTGGTTTCCTATTGGCCGCCTTTGTCAAATCAAATAAATAGTGGTTTTTTATAAACATATAAATAATTTTTTATCAGAAGAATCATATACCTCTACTTGATTTATAGAAAAAGAAACGAGAAAATATTTCTTTTATCTTATTATTAATTTAAATTATTATTACAAAATTAAATTATGTCTTTATTTAATAATTTAATATTTTTATAATGTCAGCTGCAATTTTATTAATTTTACGGAAATAACCCGAGCGTGAAGGGGTTAAACATTAATATTATTACAATATCTAATATGTTATTTTAAATCCATTACAAATCCGTCGGGGGCTTCAAGCAGTGATTAACAGAATTTTTGAATTAATTCTAATCATTAGCACAGCACAGATTTAGGTGGTGTAGTACTTTTTAACCGCTGCAAATGTTGAGTTCGTTTTCAATCTTTTATATCTTTAAAAAAACATTTATTTACTAGCATATAGCCCGCCATAAGACGGGATCAGTAAAATTTTTAAATTTCTTTTAATTTTTAAAGTACCCTATGAGGCTGGTAAAAAATGGCTTCTTTTTCGCCTGAGAATTATCTGATACACGCTGAATAATTGTTTTATCTTCATACCCCTCTAAAGTCCCCCGATCATGTGAATACAGTTTAGAATCACGTTGAATTCATTTAGAAAGCTAATTCAAAGTTACAAATAACGAGACATATGATGCAGCTACACATCCCCATTTTTTTGTGTTGTTTTTACCCATTTTTATATTTAGTATTTTCAAATGTAGAATAAAACACCCGATGTTTTTAGTTATATTTTTGTGAAAAGTAACCCGAGCGTGAAGGGGTTAAATATTAATATTATTACAATATCTAATATGTTATTCTAAATCCATTACAAATTTTATTCCTTCAGCTTAAAATCATTTGCTTTTAATATTAAAGTTTAAAAAAAAAACCTTTTTTCAAAGTCAAAAAATTCAAGAACATTTCAAACTTTCGTGGTTGTTTACCTTTTAATCGAATATATTTCCGTTGTTTCTTTTAGCATCAAAATTGTGTCCACTAGTTTCTATTTTTAGTCGACTAGAGTGTCATTTTTTAAAAGCGCATAAATCTTTTCAACACTGAGAAACTCTCGAGATACGAGTCGATCAATAAGCGACTTAAGACGACCTCTGACGGCATCATTGACGTGTGCAAAATCAAGTGTTTATTATAGTAGTTTCAAGCAGTGATTAACAAAATTTTCTTCTTAATTTCAATCATTAGCACAGCGCAGATTTAAGTCGTGTAGTACCTTTTAACTGCTCCAAATGTTGAGTTCATTTTCAATCTTTTATAGATTTAAAAAACATTTATTTACTAGCATATAGCCCATCTTATGACGAGATAAGTAAAATTTTTAATTTTCTAGAATTTTTAAGTAACCTGTGAGGCAGGGTTGTTTTTTTTGGTTGAGAACTATCTGGTACATGCTTAATAATTTTTTTATCTTCATACTCCTCTAAAGTCTCCCGATTTATTTGAATTTTAAGAACGGAATGATAGCTCTATATTTTGCTGCTTCAATCCTTTTATTAGACTGATAAATCAAAAAATATTTAATTTTGATATATAGCTGACACAGGGAGACTTTAAGATGCGTAGTTTCTTAAACTACTAGCATATAGCGTACCATATAACGGGATAAAAATTTTAATATTCCAGAAATGTAAAGTACCCTATAATGTACGTAAAAAAGGGTTTGTTTTGTGACTGAGAATTATCTGGTACAGGCTTAATAATTTGCTTATCTTCATACTCCTCTAAAGTCCCTCCGATACTGTGAAGGCAGTTTAGAATCAAGTTGAATTCATTTAGAAAACTAATTCAAAGTTTTCTTAGCTACGTCGAAATTATCGTTAAAGTTCTTCCAATTTTTCTTATAGTAATTAATGGAAGTAAAGGAATGAAACTATCATTTCCACTACACTTTAAAGCTAGATAGAATTTATTATTAATACCAGTGATAAAATTTTCATTGCAACAAAAAATAATCTACGATTAAATTTAAAATTATCACATATGTACCAAATCTATTATTTAAGCCAAAAATAAAAGAAAATTATTTACGTAATATCTAAGTTCAGTGATAAAACCTAAGAAAATAATGCAGACGATATTTAAATAATTTTAATTAAGAAATGATTAAATGAGAGGAATGACGTCTTAATGCTAGAAAAAAATGTTATTTCTACCTATTTATTATGTGACAAATTGATAAATTTAACGCCTTGCTCCTAGCCGAGGAAAATAAGGTTTGAAAAAAGGTATTAAATGCTCGAAAAGGAGGGAAGAGGTGGATTTCGAACGTTACTAACCCTAATTCATCAAGAATCCAATATGGATGTCTTATTCATTCCAGGTACAACCACTTCATAAATTCGAGGGCAAACGGACAGATAACTTAGGCTGTTATTATATAGGGGATAAAAAATTAAACCTCATCTGGATAACACGATTATATTTGTTTTTATTTAATTTGTACTTTATGCCTCTCTGAATCTAAATCTTGTAATACATTTTTCGCTAGTTTCTCGATCTCTAATTAAGCTCATTTTTCATTCTAAGTTTTGTTTTGTTTTTAGTCTACTGCTATTTTTAATTCGTCAGACTCAATTTTGATAACCTTCTTCTGCATAATTCAGAATAATGATATATTTATATGTCAACAAAGGTGTTTAAAGAAGATAATTAAATTCATTAAATAACTACATATATTGGCTTTTTTTTTTCAATTTCTAAACTCTCGTATTTGTTAACTTATTAACTAAACTTTAATAATAGAACTGTTAAATATCTCATAAATACAAAACTGTCATTTTGAATTTTAATTCTTGAAATCTTTAAGTTTTGTGATTTATATAAAACAAGTATAATTTTTTTAAATTTTTCAACAGGTTCTATTTTTTTGATCAGAAATATATTTTAATAAACATGTTATGTGATCATTTTGAACGTTAATTTATTATAGTCACAATCGTAAAAGCTCTTAATCCATCACAAATGCTTTTCATTCCAATTAAAATCATTTGCTTTTAATTATAAAGGATAAAAGCTCTGAAGCATTGCAAAAAATTAAGAGATACAGTTAAATATCTTTTATCTAAGTGCATTAAGTATCTTCATGTACTCTCGTTTACTTAAGTTATCAAATCTCAATTGATAACTTATTTTTATTACCCGTAATAAAACTGTTTTATAAATTTCTGGATAATACTAAATAATCCTTTTGAAATCTATTCTTTCGAAGTATAGGACTTTATGATTTATATGAATTAGATATAAGCTTTTTTATTTAATAGAAGTTATTTTATTTAATAAAGAACATATTTAATAAAATAGAAAAGTTTTCAATAAAATATGTAAGTTTCAGTTTTTTTACACTATTATTAATAATACATATGTGTTCTTATATTATAATATTATATTATCATATTATATCATATCATATTATATCATATTATATCATATTATATCATATTGTATCATATTATATCAATATTATATCATATCAAATTATATCATATTATATTATAGTATATCAACATTATATCAATATTAATCATATTATATCAATATTATATCATATTATATTATGTGTTATCATTAGAAATGCATTAGAATTAGACTTGTTTACTTTTAATGATAAAGATAAAAATATTTTTTTACAAAATTTAAAAAAAACTTTATGATTTTGTTTTTTAGAAGACAAATCTTCGTTATTCTTTTTGACGTCACAATTGTTTTCCACTGTGTTCAACTTTCAGATAAATAGAGTGTCATTTTTTAAAGCGTCAAATCTTTCCAACATCAAGAACTCTTGAGATGCGAGTCAATCAATAAGTGGCTAAAGACGACCTCTGACGGCGTCTTTGACATGAGCAAAATGAAGTGTTTATTATATAGTGGCTTCAAGCAGTGATTTAACTAAATTCTGGTCTTAAATCGAAGTGTTTGGAGAGAGTCATTACCTGGAAGATTTATGGGGTTGTGATAATTTTATTTGAAACAAACGTCGATCGCCGTTTCAATCTTTTATAACTTGAAGAAAATTTATATGGAAAAATTAAATTTTAATTTAATGGTAATCCTTTTTATGTGAAAAACACTGGATTAAAAACATTGAAATATATGTTGAAATGCATTTCTTCAAACATAATTTGTTTTAAAAAATAATTTGGAAATTTAAATTATACAAAAGTAAATTAATTAGAATCAAGTGTCAAGTGTATTTTCTACTAAAAAAATAAACATTTCTTATAAACTTTGTACATCAATCTGCATAAAAGTTATTTTTACATAAAAATTGAAAACTACTTTTCTGAGACATCTACTTCCGTATTTTGTGTTATTATTTGTAAGTTCAGGTTTTATTTTAAAAATAATTTGGAAATTGAAATTATATAAAAGGAAATTAATTAGAATCAAGTGTATTTTCTACTAATAAAAAATAACCATTTCTTATAAACTTTGCACATTATTCTGCATAAAAGATATTTTTACATAAAAATTGAAAACTACATTTCTGAGACATCTACTTCCGTATTTTGCTTTATTATTTGTAAGTTCAAGTTTTGTTTAAAAAAATAATTTGGAAATATGAAAATGAAAATTAATTATATTCAAGAGTATTTTCTACTAATAAAAAATAAACATTTCTTATAAACTCTGTACATTATTCTGCATAAAAGTTATTTTTACATAAAAATTGAAAACTACTTTTCTGAGATATCTACTTTTGTATTTTGTTTTATTTTTTATAAGTTCCAGTTTTGTTTAAAAAATAATTTGGAAATCTAAAAATAAAAATTAATTAGAATCAAGTGTATTTTCTACTAATAAAAAATAAACTTTTCTTATAAACTTTTTACATTATTCTGCATAAGAGATATTTTTACATAAAAATTGAAAACTACTTTTCTGATACATCTACTTACGTATTTTGTTTTATCATTTGTAAGTTCAAGTTTTGTTTTTAAAAATAATTTGGAAATTTAATTATAAAAAAGGAAATTAATTAGAATCAAGTGTATTTTCTACTAATAAAAAATACACCTTTCTTATAAACTTTGTACGTTATTCTGCATAAAAGTTAATTTTACATAAAAACTGAAAACTGTCTTTCTTCTACTTCTGTATCTACTTCTGTATTTTGTTTTATTATTTAACAAATCACAAGTTTTTATCAGTAATGACTACGGATTAAACATTGAATAATACTTTTGTGTAGCATTTTAATCTGATACCATTATTTGATACGAATTTTTGAAAGCAGATTATGTTAATTATGGTGTTATGAGCTAGAAAACCTCAAAAAATCTTCTTTATACTCCCTGTGCAAATCAGTATTGGGATATAATGTAGATCTGTAGTACAGATATACATATGGTTAAGCATTTTCACTTCATTTTATTTAACTCCCTTTCCGATAGTACCTCGTATTTCTCTGAACATATATTTAATTCTTAGAGCTTTTAAAATGAGATTTATTTATTATCAGTTTAAAACTTTTCACATAACGTAACTGTAATAAATTTATCAATATCTATTGAGAATATATTTTAAAGAATATTTGTAAGTATAATGTTAAACTATTTTTACCTTAATAGTATTATTACTGCCGAAAAGCCAACTTTACCAATATTCAGTTTTCCTCATCATTGTTACTAATAATCTATGAATATCTCTATAACGTTAACTAAAATATGTAAACACATCCTTAGAAATTAAAACAAACTTTGACTTTAATGAAAGATATGACAAGTACTACCCTTTAATGTGATTTTCTTGTATATTAATACCATGTATATGTATAGCATACCTTGTATATATACTTATGTAAAAGATACTAAAAACGCACTGTATTTTTTTATAAATTATTGTTTGTTAAATTATGAATGGGATTGCATGGTTTTGCACGTAGTGAAATGATATAACACTCTGTCATCTATTACAATGTTAAATTGTGCTAGGGAGTAATACCAGAGCTACCAAGTTAAGCGGAGAAGATTTGGTGAAAATGCAGTTTAGGGTGCTCCTTGTTTTAATGGTGATATTTTTATGCCAGTAATTCCAACATGCCATTTCAGATGGCGGCTATAAACATGAAAGCAATAAAAATCCTAAACTATATTTATTAAAGTAGTGAAAAACACAGTATAATTTTACATAAAATTTATGTACAGATTGTACCAAAGTTTTAAATTTGTAAACTCGTAGAGAACAACTTTTTAAAAATTTTTAAATCATACTGAGATTTACGATAAAATATGGGTACGTATTTTATAAAAGCAATAAAAATGAAACAAAATGCATAAACTATAAATATTCAAATACTTAAAACTGTGTAAAAATTTTTTATACACAATTGCAGCCAGAGAAACCTAGGGTTTCCATATGTAAGAAAAATTGCATACTTAGCGATGATAAATATAGTTAAAAAACAAAAACATGGGGCACCCTAAACTGCAGTGAGACCGAAGATTTTAATAGACAGGAATATTTTGTTGGCTGTACAAAATTTGATAAGCTGCATTAAAGGGTGTGAAGTATAAGTATACAATTATTCTATCATACAAGGTCCGGCTATTAATTTCCATGACTCTGGAATAACTCAGATGAAAATAAGGTTAAACACATAGCCATTTAATATGATTTAAAGTAATCCCCATCAGCCATAATGCACATATGTGCTCGGCTGTACAAATTTTGGAAAGAAGTTTTAAAGGCCTCTTTTGGAATGCTCTTTAATAGTTACGTTACAGTTTTCTTGATGGCTTCAACATCCTCAAATCTTGTTCCCTTCGGCGAATTTTTCAGCTTAGGAAACAGGAAAAAGCCTGTGGGTGCTAGGTCTGGTGAGTAGGGTGGATGCCGCATCTCAACGACACTATGCTGGACTAAGAATCGCCTGACAGGCAACGCAATGTGTGAGCGGGCATTGTCATGTAGCAGCAGCCAAATCCATTTTCACCTCGACAATAGGAATTTAAGAGCTACGTTTTAATGCGCCTTTCCACGAGAACCACTTACTTTAGAATGGCGCCGATTGCACTGCACATGCGCAAGAAAACGCTCTTCAATATGCAATCATTAGCTCCATCTTCCGTCTTTCCGTCTTTTCGTTCTACTACAGTTACGTCAGTCCTGGAAATTAATAGCCGGACCTTGTGTATATATATATATATATATATATATATATATATATATATATATATATATATGCTTGTGTGTGTGTGTGTATGTCTGTGAATATGCATAGTGACAAAAAAAATTAGCATGATAAACGTTCAAATTCTAACATGCATTGTTCATATTGATTCAGTGTAGAAATTTATTTAAGTCGAAAGTTGTGAAACTGGTGTTGACGACAGATACAAGAAAATCTACTCGTATGTGTGTGTGTGTACATTTCTGTATATGTGTGAACATGTATAATAAAACAAAATGCTTTAAAACACACTTGCCTTAAAAATATGAGTATTTGCTAAGGATTTTTAAATCTTTTGTACTTATCAAGGTAGAGGTATCAAGAGTGTATGTAAAGAGCACATTATTTAAAGTTTTACAATTAAAAGTTAAATGAAGTTGCACGTAATCCTGTATTTATTCCTCTTTCACATATTTCTCTTTCAATTAGCTTCACTCAATACTGTTGTCAAAGTGGATCCGACATTTTCCTACCTTTAGAAACTTTTCAGATAAAATGTCAAAGGTAGCATTTATGGTTTAAAATCTCCTTAAATAAGAAGCGAGTTACACGAAACGGCGGCGTTGTCTAAAAGAGCCGCGCATGACTTTGGGCAATAAATAAGATTAGAGCTTGCCTCTAATAAAACTTCTCAGTAATTAATCATGTATTCCAGAGCGATGCGTAAGGAGAAATTATTTCTCCGCTACATGCATTCTGACAGCGATGTAAATCTCTAAAATGTGTATTTTAAAAATAGGTTTATGCATACTTTTTCAACCCTATAACAAATGCCAATAGATACCCCTGTAATTATTTGACCCATCCTTCAAACTTTTACATGTATGTATTCTTTTTAAGATGAAGAAAAGTGACAACACATAAGATCATCCCTAGGAGAGTATAGAAGTGTAATAAATTATTTTTAAAAAGTTTAAAATACCCGCTTCTATTTCGTTTCTATTTATATGAATCCGAATCCAGACTGCCAAATATTTTACTGTCGAACTATCAAAACATATGTAAAGGGGTAACAAAAAAGATAACAATGGTTAGAAATGCGATAATTGTATAAAGGTGTTTATGTGTAGTGATATCATTTTATGATTGATTCATGAATTACAATAAAAATATTAACTGTGTGCAAAATTTTAGCTTAGTTCGAAATCGGATAGTTAACAAAGAAATGATTACAGATGTTGAACCTATGGCACTCGTGCCTCTAAGTGGCACGGGAAAGGATTTTGGTGGCACGTGAGAGGTATATATTAAAGTATTTTGATTCCTTTACATTCATTGGAAATATCATTTTAATAAATATTATCTAATAGACTAGCAGTCATCAAAGACGGTTCAGAAACATATACGAGTATGAGCTTTGTTATGATATTTAGTAGAACAGAAGAGTGGTTATGCCCACATCCACTATGGATGTCCGTGTAGTAGACACAGTCGCTTTCTTAGAAAAGTACATGAGTGGGATAAATTATAAAGAGAGTACTCAAGCTAAATTGTAAATTATGCAATAGTTTCGGTTTGGGTTTCTTTTAATATGAGGGTTGTAAGCAACAAAATTGATGTTTTAGAAGATATAGAATAGAGATTTTTTGAGAAGGAGATCATAGATTAACGCCATTGTCAAGTCTATATTAAGTTATTTTTATTCCTTTACATTCGGTGGAAATATAATTTTAATAAGAATTATCTCCTAGACTAGCAGTCGTCAAAGCCGGATTCAGAAACAAATACGAACATGAGCTTCGTTATGATATTTAGTAGAACAGAAGGCTGGCTATACTCCCCTCCTCTATGGAAGTCCCTGTATTAGACACAGTCGTTTTCTAAGAAAAGTACATGAGTTTGATAAATTATAAATAGAGAACCCAAACTAAATTGTAAGTTATGCAATAGTTTTGGTTTGGGTTTTTTTTATAAAGAAGGTTGTATACAACAAAACTAATGTTTTGGAAGATATGGAAGAGAGATTTTTTGAGAAGGAGAGCACCGATAAACGCCAACGTCAAGTCTATATTAAGTTATTTTTTATTCCTTTACATTCAGTGGAAATATAATTTTAATAAGAATTATCTCCTAGATTAAAAGTCGTCAAAGCCGGATTCAGAAACAAATATGAACATGAGCTTCGTTATGATATTTAGTAGAACAGAAGGCTGGCTATGCTCCCCTCCTCTATGGAAGTCCCTGTACTAGACACAGTCGTTTTCTAAGAAAAATTCATGAGTGGGATAAATTATAAAGAGAGAACCCAAGCTAAATTGTAAGTTATGCAATAGTTTCGGTTTGGGTATCTTTTAATATGAAGGTTGTATGCAATAAAACTGATGTTTTAGAAGATATAAATAGAGATTTTTTTAAGAAGGAGAGCACCGATAAACGCCAACGTCAAGTCTATATTAAGTTATTTTTTATTCCTTTACATTCTGTGGAAATATAATTTTAATAAGAATTATCTCCTAGATTAAAAAAGTTGTCAAAGCCGGATTCAGAAACAAACACGAACATGAGCTTCGTTATGATATTTAGTAGAACAGAAGGCTGGCTATGCCTACTTCACTATGGAAGTCCCTGTATTAGACACAGTCGTTTTCTAAGAAAAGTACGTCAGTGGGATAAATATAAAAAGAACCCAAACTAAATTGTAAGTTATGCAATAGTTTTGGTTTGGGTTTTTTTTATAAAGAAGGTTGTATACAACAAAACTAATGTTTTGGAAGATATGGAAGAGAGATTTTTTGAGAAGGAGAGCACCGATGAGCGCCATTGTCACGTCTGTATTAAGTTATTGTAATTTCTTTACATTCATTGGAAATATCATTTTAATAAAAATTATCTCCTAGACTAAGAGTCATCAAAGGCGGATTCAGAAACAAATATGAGCATGAGCTTCATTATGATATTTAGTAGAACAGAAGGGTGGCTATGCCTACTTCACTATGGAAGCCCATGTAGTAGACACAGTCATTTTCTAAGAAAAGTACGTCAGTGGGATAAATTATAAAAAGAGAACCCAAGCTAAATTGTAAATTATGTCATAGTTTCGGTTTTGGGTTTCTTTTAATTATGACAGGTTGTATGCAACAAAACTGATGTTTTAGAAGATATAGAATAGAGATTTTTTTAAGAAGGAGAGCACCGATGAGCGCCATTGTCACGTCTGTATTAAGTTATTGTAATTTCTTTACATTCATTGGAAATATCATTTTAATAAAAATTATCTCCTAGACTAAGAGTCATCAAAGGCGGATTCAGAAACAAATATGAGCATGAGCTTCATTATGATATTTAGTAGAACAGAAGGGTGGCTATGCCTACTTCACTATGGAAGCCCATGTAGTAGACACAGTCATTTTCTAAGAAAAGTACGTCAGTGGGATAAATTATAAAAAGAGAACCCAAGCTAAATTGTAAATTATGTCATAGTTTCGGTTTGGGTTTCTTTTAATATGAGGGTTGTATGCAACAAAACGTGTTTTAGAAGATATGGACAGATTTTTTTTGAGAAGGAGAGCAGCTCCATTGTCAAGTCTATATTAAGTTATTTTTATTCCTTTACATTCAGTGGAAATATAATTTTAATAAGAATTATCTCCTAGATTAAAAGTCGTCAAAGCCGGATTCAGAAACAAATATGAACATGAGCTTCGTTATGATATTTAGTAGAACAGAAGGCTGGCTATGCCCACATCCACTATGGATGTCCGTGTAGTAGACACAGTCGTTTTCTTAGAAAAGTACATGAGTGGGATAAATTATAAAGAGAGTACTCAAGCTAAATTGTAAATTATGCAATAGTTTCGGTTTGGGTTTCTTTTAATATGAGGGTTGTAAGCAACAAAATTGATGTTTTAGAAGATATAGAATAGAGATTTTTTTGAGAAGGAGAGCACCCAATTAACGTTATCGTTCAAGTCTATATTAAGTTATTTTTATTCCTTTACATTCGGTGGAAATATAATTTTAATAAGAATTATCTCCTAGACTAGCAGTCGTCAAAGCCGGATTCAGAAACAAATACGAACATGAGCTTCGTTATGATATTTAGTAGAACAGAAGGCTGGCTATACTCCCCTCCTCTATGGAAGTCCCTGTATTAGACACAGTCGTTTTCTAAGAAAAGTACATGAGTGGGATAAATTATAAAGAGAGAACCCAAACTAAATTGTAAATTCTGCAATAGTTTCGGTTTGGGTTTCTTTTATTATGAAGGTTGTATGTAACAAAACTGATGTTTTGGAAGATATGGAAGAAATATTTTTGAGAAGGAGAACACCGATAAACGCCATCATTACTTCTATATTAAGTTATTTTTATTCCTTTACATTCATTGGAAATATCATTTTAATAAAAATTATTTTAATAGATTAGCAGTATCAAAGGCGGATTCAGAAACAAATACGAGCATGAGCTTCATTATGATATTTAGTAGAACAGAAGAGGGTGGATATGCCCTCCTCCACTTTGGAAATCCCTGTAGTAGACACAGTCGTTTTCTTAGAAAAGTACATGAGTTGGGATGAATTTTAAAGAGAGAACCCAAACTAAATTGTAAATTCTACCACAGTTTCGGTTTGGGTTTCTTTTATTATGAAGGTTGTATGCAACAAAATTGATGTTTTAGAAGATATAGAATAGATGTTTTTTGAGAAGAGCACCGATGAACGTCATCGTCCCCTTTACACCATCCTCATGTCTATATTAAGTTATTTTTATTCTTTTACATTCACTGGAAATATCATTTTAATAAAATTATCTCCTAGATTAAAAGTCGTCAAAGGCGTATTCATAAATGAGTACGAGCATAAGTACCATTATGATATTTAGTAGAACAGAAGGGTGGCTATACCCCCTCCATTATGGAAGTCCCTGTGTTAGACACAGTCGTTTTCTAAGAAAAGTACATGAGTTTGATAAATTATAAATAGAGAACCCAAACTAAATTGCAAATTCTACAATAGTTTTGGTTTGGGTTTCTTTTATAAAGAAGGTTGTATACAACAAAACTAATGTTTTGGAAGATATGGAAGAGAGATTTTTTGAGAAGGAGAGCACCGATGAGCGCCATTGTCACGTCTGTATTAAGTTATTGTAATTTCTTTACATTCATTGGAAATATCATTTTAATAAAAATTATCTCCTAGACTAAGAGTCGTCAAAGCCGGATTCAGAAATAAATATGAACATGAGCTTCGTTATGATATTTAGTAGAACAGAAGGCTGGCTATGCTCCCCTCCTCTATGGAAGTCCCTGTGTTAGACACAGTCGTTTTCTAAGAAAAGTACATGAGTTTGATAAATTATAAATAGAGAACCCAAACTAAATTGCAAATTCTACAATAGTTTTGGTTTGGGTTTCTTTTATAATGAAGGTTGTATGCAACAAAACTGATGTTTTAGAAGATATGGAAGAATAGATGTTTTTTGAGAAGGAGCACCGATGAACGTCATCGTCCCCTTTACACCATCGTTACGTCTATATTAAGTTATTTTTATTCCTTTTACATTCAGTGGAAATATAATTTTAATAAGAATTATCTCCTAGATTAAAAGTCGTCAAAGCCGGATTCAGAAACAAATATGAACATGAGCTTCGTTATGATATTTAGTAGAACAGAAGGCTGGCTATGCTCCCCTCCTCTATGGAAGTCCCTGTACTAGACACAGTCGTTTTCTAAGAAAAATTCATGAGTGGGATAAATTATAAAGAGAGAACCCAAGCTAAATTGTAAGTTATGCAATAGTTTCGGTTTGGGTATCTTTTAATATGAAGGTTGTATGCAATAAAACTGATGTTTTAGAAGATATAGAATAGAGATTTTTTTAAGAAGGAGAGCACCGATGAGCGCCATTGTCACGTCTGTATTAAGTTATTGTAATTTCTTTACATTCATTGGAAATATCATTTTAATAAAAATTATCTCCTAGACTAAGAGTCATCAAAGGCGGATTCAGAAACAAATATGAGCATGAGCTTCATTATGATATTTAGTAGAACAGAAGGGTGGCTATGCCTACTTCACTATGGAAGCCCATGTAGTAGACACAGTCATTTTCTAAGAAAAGTACGTCAGTGGGATAAATTATAAAAAGAGAACCCAAGCTAAATTGTAAATTATGTCATAGTATCTTTGGTATAATTTGGCATAATTGGTTTGGGTATCATTTAAGGTTGTATGCAACAAAACTGATGTTTTGAGAGATATAGAAGAAAGACTTTTAGATTTTTTGAAAAGGAGAGCACCGATGAATGCCATCGTCATCTTTATTGATGCAGACGATTTGACTTTTTAAAAGTAACAATCAAAAACAGTGAAAAGATAAAAGGATTTTATACCATGCAGAAACTTAATTTTTAATATAATGTTACCTAAAACCTTTATATTAAAGAAATGTTTTTCACATTGGGACCAAAGGAAAAAGAATGATTTTTAAAATTATACATTTTCATGGAAATTATAGAAATTTAAA
>CM063501.1:66655882-66658382 GCA_032207245.1 Pardosa pseudoannulata
GTAAAAAAAATACTAAAAATCTTTAAATAAAAATGAGATTATTGTAAAAATGATTATTTGTAAATATTTATAATTATTTATATTTATTTATAAATATTTATATAAAAATGACTATAAGTAAATTTGTTCTTGTATAAAAATGACTATACGCAAATTTATTTCTTATTATTTGCCATCGACTGATTTAAGTTTTCATAGCGATTCTTTATTACCTTCAAAAAACACTGTAAACATCAATTCTCCTCCATGCCCTTTGTCACATTATGTCATCTCTTAACTATATTAAATTTCCAAGTCGACGATAGATGGCAGTATAGTAGTGATTATTAATATTATAGTTACGAAAGATGTCATTTTGATCCCTATAAAACATTTTTTTCCTTGTGTAACATTTTAGGGGGTATTACAATTTTTTTCTGTTTCTCTGTTTTTTAAAAATAAATGGTCTTAATCATTGCATTAAAAGTACATTAAATGGGTACACCTGTTATAAAAATTAAGTGTGACCTATTTCGGAAAATTAAATACAAATATTGATGTTTAAAAGTTGCAAGGTATAATTCAATACTCGATTTTATAAAAACCTGAAGCTTTAGCATTGTTGAAGGATGAAAATATACTTTGTCCTCCATTATCTTTTTCACATTCATTAGCTTCTGTATCCTTATGCAAATACTTATAAATGTTAATGTTTCTTTGCCTATTATGACTAGTCTCTGGTTAATAGAATATTACATAGTTAACAGAATCTTGCTATATATAAGTTCTCATTTTGTGGTAACTATTACACTGCAGTAATAAACAATAAACTTTGGAATTTAGACTCTTAGTATTCTATTTCTATAAGAATTTGCTATTAAAATACTGAAATATACCACGTTGCAAAACAGCATTCAAAACAGACTTTAGTCGAAAATTCTAGTTATGCCGAGGACACCGTATTTCTAGTGTTAAAATAATTGATGCAATTATTCTCACTGCAACTGAATTTCCTTGATTAAAATCAACTGGTAAAAGTTGGGACTATCTTAGTTAGTCCGAACTTTTACCATTTTCTTTGTTGAAAATTAGATTGAATTCCTCCACAAGCATCTGGACATAGTATTCTAGATTTGTATTTTCTGGGCGAAAATTCATCAGCAAGTCAATCTCTTACACTCAATTGTGGCTTACAAGTGACTTTGAATTTCCCCAAACTCCCATCTCACTTCGCTGATGGTGAAATGTTGCATAAATTTCTAGAACTCAGTTATGATATGATTGTATTATAGGATAAAACTTGTATTGTTTAAGCATTTGTATAAATGCATACTATCAGTATAGGTTGTTCTATTCTGAAATTGCTTATCATGGTATACCTATACCAATTCCTACAGAAACTAAAATTTTTATACTTTTTTCTATTTAATTGTGAATATTATGTCTACAGCATAAGTTTGAGGCCCGGTCTCACCTAAATCATTTAACGGCTAACCGTGATTAACCCGTTGTTCCAACCAATGGTGAGACGCAATTCTCCGTTTAAACAGAAATTAATCACGGTTAACTGTTAAACGACTTTGGTCAGACCGGCTCTTAATATCTTACATAATAATAGCCTAAATTATCTGTCCTCGGATTTATGAATCAGTTGGACCTGGAATGGATAATGGCATCCATATTAGATTCTTGGTGAGTTAGGGTTAGCAAAATTCAAAGCGAGTAAAGTTTATCGTTCGAAATCCACCCCTTCCCTCCTTTTTGAGCGTTTAATACCATTAATTTAAACCTTATTTTCCATGGTTAAGAGCATGCGATTAAATTTATCAATTTATCACATAATAAATAGGTAAAAGTCACATTTCTAGCATTATGACGTTATTTCTTAAACCATCTCATTTAATTAGTTCTTATTTTAATTTATTTAAATACCATCTGCATTATTTTCAGATATTACGTAAATAATTTTCTTTTATATTTGGCTTAAATAATAGATTAGGTACATATGTAATAATTTTAAATTTAATCATCGATTACTTTTTGTTACAATGAAAAATTTATTACCGGTATTAACAACAAATTCTTTTCATAAAAGTCTAGGAGTCTATTTCACGGACTAATAAATATCTAGAGTTTAAGTTACATACCTTTAAAAAATAGGAAGTTTGTTCGTTTGTGTGTTTTTTATACATAACCACAAAGTTTGCAATCGATTCGCTAAATTTTATACATCATTCATATATACCACCAAATTATCACTGTCAATATTAAAACCTCTGCTGTCCATCTTATCAAGTAATATGACAAAATAAATTAAAGTTGGCAACTAATATAAGTTCAGTAAAGTTTTTTTAAATGTTAATTTTATATCTTAAAATGTCCAAAACTTTTTTAGAAAATTCTAAACTTAAGATAAATTCAAGGAAAATAAAGTTACGGACAAATAAGCATGTATCTTATTACTTACTTAGGTATATCAAGAAAGCATCTATTTAATTTTATATTATTTAATGCAAATGGT
>CM063501.1:66660882-66670882 GCA_032207245.1 Pardosa pseudoannulata
AGGGATTCTAATAGCAACCACAGAGTGTTCTTTGCTAAAAATACACAGGGCAAATGATAATTCTGAGGATACAATGAAAATAAAAAATATTTGTATAATTTAATAGGCGTATGAGGAAGTCATGCGGTGCCTAAATGAAATTTTTTATGTTTGTATGTAAGCTTTTAATTAATTTTTTGGTATAACACATTAAAGTAATAATATTGCAATATATACGTCATCTGCATAAAAGCTAATTGCTTAATTACAATTACAATGTTATTTCCTTTAAACTCCAATAGGCACATCTTATCACAGTTACAATCGGACAATCATTTTATTGACCTTTTTCCTTCTTAAGATTCTCTTTTAAAAAAATATTTTCTTTTAAAAAAAAAAAAACGAACTTTATTTCTACCTATTATTAAACTGAAGAGAATGTAAAGAAGCTTTTCTCCCTTTTTCAAAGATATGAGGATACAGTGAAAATTTAAAAAAAAATTGTATAATTTAATAGGTGTATTAGGCAGTCAATGCGGTACCTATCATTTATTTACATTTGTATGTAACTTTTAATTAAATTTTATTATAACACATTAAAGTAATAATATTGCAATATATACGTCATCTGCATAAAAGCTAATTGCTTAATTACAATTATAATGTTATTTCGTTTAAACTCCAATAGTCACATCTTATCAGAATTACAATCGGACAATCATTATATCGACCTCCTTCTAACTTAAGATGCTCTTTTTAAAAAAAATACTTTCTTTTTAAAAAAAATCGAATTTTATTTCTACCTATTATTAAACTGAGAGCCTTCAGAATGTAAAGAAGCTTTTCTCCCTTTCATAAAGTACCACCGTAGAAAAACGAGCATAAATTAACTCGAGAAGAGAAATTTTCCCTCAGTTGCGTAGCATTAATGAGCCAGACGCTTCCTGTCTTTTCATCTTTTAACTCCAGCATATGTTTTATTTAAAGAGCCAGATCTTTTCAGTTGCCTAAAATAACGGGCGATCGAAGTTATATGAGTCTTAATTTTATTCATAACCAGCTGAATAACTCCAGCGTTCCCCTTGTATGAGTGAGGTTTGATATTTTATTTCAAGTTGATTATTTTGATTATAGGAAAATGGTGCAAGATTTTCCTAGGTTTTAATGATACTGTAAATATTTTACATGCCAAACATACATTACTTTTAAAACAAATCTTGATTATACACAATATTTAATGTTTGTCTATCCGGAAAGTAAACAGACAATATATCTGACTTGCCGACTATTGTGCTGTAACAATAAGTTACATTCGGTTCAGCTTTTTTTACCCCTTCTCGTGAGCCATCGTCAATGACATAGAGTACAGAACCGGTTTGAACTATAAGAAACTTCAGACTTCACCCAACCAATAGAAGGGCCCGTTTGTTTTTCGGGATTCTGACCCCTCCGTTCAGAAGTGAACCCCTTTTTTTCTCCGTGGAACAGTCGAATTTGTTTAGACTACAAGGTTGTTACCAGGGGAGATAAGAGGGTGAACGCTGCTGGTGTCCGCTGCTTGCGAGATAGATATTTTTGGAGCGACACGAGAAAGAGTCAAATCAAAGCCATATTGTTTTTAGGATCGACGCTGACTCAAGAGCAGTCTTCGATATCTACAAACGATAAGTTGTATTCCAATTCTATTCCTTAGGCATTTAATTTTATAAAACTATTTAATCAAGACATATTAGTCCATGTGTTTTTTAATGAGTTTTAATTTTTTCTTTCTCAAACTCTAGGCCAACGTAATATTACTTTTTACATGTGCAACGTACGTATAGAATACGTAAGTCTAGAGTTCACAACTTGAAATTCAAAAGTGAAACATAGTTACTTTAAATTTCTGGTTTTCATTAGAAAAAATGCTGTTTTCACTGGACAGGGTGCCAATCTATTTTTCTTCCGATACATTAGAAAATGATGATCACGTGATAATTTATGGAGATATTGAACGTTTAGCCTAAAGTAATGAAGTATTTACAAGTATTCGGAATAGGTTTAAATAATAGATTAAGTACATATATGATTATTTTAAATATAATCATCGATTATTTTTTGTTGCAAGGAAAATTTTAACACTGGTATTAACAACAAATTCTATCTATCTCCATGTTGTAGTGGAAATTATAGTTCATTCCTTTACTACCATTAATTACTGTAGCAAAAAAAATTGGGAAGAGCTTAACGATAATTTCAACGCTACTAAGAAAACTTTGAATTATCATTCTAAATGAATTCAACGTGATTCTAAACTGCTTTCACAGTTTCTGGAGATTTTAGAGGTATATGAAGATAAACAAATTATTGAGCTTATACTAGATAATTCTCAGCCAAAAACAAAACATTTTTTTCATCTCCCTCATCGGTTACTTTACAATTCTGGAAAATTAAAAATTTTACTAATCCCGTCATAAGACAGGCTTTAGAATTTAATAAAAGTTTAGAGTTCGCAATTTGAAATTCAAAAGTGAAACATTGTTACTTTCAATTTATGGTTTTCATTAGAAAAAGTACTGTTTTCACTGACAGTACAGAATCTTTTTTTCTTCTGATAGATTAGGAAATGATGCTCACGGGAGAGTTTATGGATATATTACGTTTAACCGAAACCAGTAAAGTATTCGCACTAGGTTTTCAGGCTGTAAATGCCGCTTGTGGCATATATATTTTTTTTAATTTGCTTCGTTAGGATGAAAAGTTAGTAAATATTTAATTCAAATTGTGAATCTTTTTTATACAATGATGAAAAATTCATGGAAATTTTTTTCATGTTACAGTTTAAGCTAGGTAATTCTGACCTTTTCAGTGATACAAGAACGTACCGAATAAAAAAATTCCAAATTGTACAGGATAGTTTAAATATTTGCTTCGTAAAAATATTTCATAATTGATTTTTAACAAAAACAAATGCGTAAAAATTAGTAAAGATTGTTATTATTTCAAAACAATTATACTGTGTGTTGGAAAACTAAGTTCTTGAACAAAAACAATGGTAATTTAAAAATGTCCGAAACTCTCGGCAAACAACGTTACATGTGCCCTTTAGCTGAGCGTCGCTGGAAAGTACACTTTAACGGAGGAAGAAATCAGCACCATAAAGATTCTAATTAATGTCTCCAGTAATCAAAGCCTCAGAAAAACTTAAAGCAGGCTGTAAAATTTCCGTCGTCAAGTAAGTCGAGTGAGCATAATTTTATCGAGATTGGAACAAACCTGTATATGAAGTTGTGGGACATACACACAGATAGTCTTTATTATTATATAAATTGATATTTTTAATATTTGAGAGTAAATCCTTATTGAATGGTTATTTTAACAGCTTATTTTTAAAATATCTCATTTGGCTTCTCCCATTTAATTAAGAGACTTATTAACATATGATTGCCCTTTCTTGAAGTAAACAATTGTTATGTGCACTCTGAAAATGTGAAAAAGAAGTCTTATGATCACATGACTAAAATTTACTTGGGAATTAAAATAACGATTTTAACTTGTAATATATGATAATAGAGTGAATCCTTATTAAATAGTTATTTTAACAACTTATTTTTTCCTCATTTTCCCATTTAATAATGTTATAACATAATTGCCCTTTCTTGAAGTAAACAATTGTTGCTGTGCACTCTGAGAATATGAAAAAGAATTGTTATGATCACATGACTAAAATTTACTTGGGAATTAAAATAACGATTTTAACTTGTAATATATGATAATAGAGTGAATCCTTACTCAATGGTTATTTTAACAACTTATTTTTAAAATACCTCATTTGGCTTCTCCCATTTAATCAAGAGGCTTATTAACATATGATTGTCCTTTCTTGACATAAACATTTGTTATGTGCACTCTGAAAATGTGAAAAAGAAATCTTATGATCACATGACTAAAATAAACTTGGGAATTAAAATAAGGATTTTAACTTGTAATATATGATAATAGAGTGAATCCTTATTCAATGGTTATTTTAACAACTTATTTTTTTAGTATTTTAATTTGTAATATATGTTATAAAGTAATAAAAAAATTCTAATATGAACATGACATGACTTCCTAGCTCGCATATTAAATTAAACACATTTTTTGCTGCACTTCCTTCAAACTTATTGTATTTTTAAGTAAACAATGATTCTTCAATTCTTTAATGAGTTGAATACTTACACCATTGCTAATAGCAAAAATGTATACAATATTAATAATTAGTTGGTCAGAATGAATATTTTGGTTGAAATCTGAATATTGAAACTTTTCACGATTATAGTATTCATTTATATCGTATAGAGGAATAGAAAAAGCTAAACTAAATAAATAGCAGAATAAAAAAATTAATGTTTAACCATAAATCCTTACATTTTATGCAATGAAACGTATATTGATTTAAATATACTGTTTGTTGATTATTTCGCCATTAAACCAATCACATTTCAATGTTAACGTTAAAAATAGTATTAAGTAAAATAAAATTAGACTTCTCTATGAACGGTTCCTCCTTTTTTAGCTTAATCAGAATTGTAATAAATTTAGCATCTCTCTTCATCGTTAAAAAAATGTGAATCCATAGCTTTTAAAACTGTAAATTAATGAGCAAGAAATAAGGTACAATGAAAGAGCATAAGGGCTTTAAAAGGAATTGTCAAACTAAAAATATGTTTTTCTAAAATAATTGATTGCTAAACAAACACATGATCTCCATTTTTTTATTTTATTTTCAATTATTCATTTTGCTCAACAGTTACGTGGAAATCAAAGAGAAATTATTTTGTTAGTTGTTAACAGCCTATATTTATGCAGAAAAAATCAGTTTTCAAGCATCATCCGATTAAGCAAAATTTAAGAAGCCTCATAAGAGGCTTAAAGGAAAGAACTGCAAATTGCATAGATATTAGGAGTAATTAAGCAAACCAGAAAATTAATTTAATTGTTAAATTTTATAGTTAATGGTTAAATTGTTATGAATGGAATTTTAAAAAGTTAAGTAGTAAAGAGAGAGATCAGTTTTAAATTTAATGTTTTGTTTCAGTAATCACTACTCTAATTAATATGAATCAACAGATTTTGAATCTTGTGCTAACAACTGCAGTCGAGATCTAAATGAAATCTAAAGCTCCATAGGCGGCCTAGACGTATTACAAATGTCATTGAAGTTAAAAGTATGTCTTGCCTATTAAAAAAATAATCCTTCTTTTTATTACCCCGTATAACTTTCGAATGAGAAAAAGTTGTAATTGAAGATTATAATAGTGACGAATTTCGCAAGTTGGCATGTATTTGCTACTGTGTATTATAATGTAAAATCATGTATTTGGTGAATATTCTTGTTGGCGATGTTTTACACTAATTTTTGGCGCCAAGTTTGGCGATTTATCGCAAATTTCGACTTGGAGACTTTCTTGGCGACCGTTTGTACCTAGTACTTCTAGAATATTCCAGTTTTTCCCAATATAAATAGGAGCCGATCCTGACCGAGGTTCCGTTATCTGAGAAATTTGTAGAGGTAAAGACCTACTTGTTTGGCGCTAATTTTTAGTGAACTATCGCCTGTGCTAGCCAGTTCTCGCGGTGTTGGCTGCTGTATTCGTGTTTTCCCTACATTACAAATAAAGTGCTGTTATTTTTGCTGTCTTAATTCAAAGTCTACTCAATCCACGAACGCTACGTTTTATAAATTGGTAACAATAGTTTCAATGGTAAGTTTGCTATACAAATTATAAAATTATTGTCCTTCTATATATGCTATATATATCAAATATTTGATTTTTTCAATAGATAAATATATTATTTTTATCTCATATAGTAAAAAAAATAGATTCTCAAACCAAATTAGATTATAAAGCATTACCATCGTATTTTTTGCTGTACGTGGAAATTTGTAATGAAACATACCTCCAAATACCTAGGACCGAATTCTTATGAGAAACGTGAGCTCTGTAATGTCCCAAAGCTCTTTTAGTTCTTACTTTATTTTGATGGTACCTATACACAATATGTATAATGGAAGGTATCTAAAAATGAGTAGGGGAGAGTGGGGCACCTTGGGACACCTTTATTTTCAGGCTTTAATTTGCAACCAGGAATTAGTTCTCATGTGTATTGATAGATGGCCTTCCTCTTCACTTCTCAAAGAATTTTGATGAAAATAGTGCTTATAGGTAAGGAACAATTTCATTTTCTTTGTTTTGAATAACCCAAAATTACATCAATGTGCATTTTAAAAAGTAATTTTTTTTAAATTAAAATATTAAAAAAAGTGTATTGTTATAAAAGAAAATTCATTTATTATTATTCCTATGCTAATAAATAAATTGTATTGTTAAGCCTAACTGTATAGTAGTTACTAAAATATACTATGTAAAATGGGGCAGGTTGGGACACACATAGATGGGGCACCTTGGGACATTTTAAAAAGTGTAAACAAATATCAATTCAAGCAAAATAATTAATATTTTGGTGCCTAATTTTAAATTGATTTAACATGTCAAAATATTAATTTATTAATCTTTTTTTTCAGAAAAAAATGGTGAGAACAAGAAAAACAAACAGAAAGTATTCTGCTCTAAATGCTAATATGCTTGAATCAGCTGCAAATATAAGATTTGTTAAAAAATGTATTAACTTGGACAATTTTCAGCTATTTCTCTTTTATAACAGTTAATAAAAATAATTTGACCAGTATTTTGCATTTGCTGTTTAGTATCCCAACCTACCCCATAGAGTGGGGCATGTTGGGACATTGGAAAGATATTTTATTTCTTTTATTACTCTTTAACTAATTGAGATATTAAATAGGTTTAATGTTTATAAGAAGCAGATATGATGACAATATATGCATGCATACTTATTTTTTTCAATTAGCTTTAAAAATATTTCATAAAAATGCTTAACTGAAAAGTGTCCCAAGGTGCTCCGATCTCCCCATAATAAAATTTACCTCGTTTATTAAAGAAGCTATAGCAATTTAAAATGTACTCTTATATATATATATATATATATATATATATATATATATATATATATATATATATATATATATATATATATATATATATATATATATATATATATATATATATATATATATATATATATATATATATATATATATATATATATATATATATATATATATATATATATATATATATATATATATATATATATATATATATATATATATATATACATATATATATATATATATATATATATATATATATACATATATATATATATACATATATATATACATATATATATATATATATATATATATATATATATATATATATATATACATATATATATACATATATATATATATATATATATATATATATATATATATATATATACATATATATATACATACATATATATATATATATATATATATATATATATATATATATATACATATATATATATATATATATATAATATATATATATATATATATATATATATATATAATATATATATATATATATATATATATATATATATATATATATATATATACCGGGTGTCTCAAAACGACCGCATAGACTCTGCACAGCTAGATTCCTCGATAGGAGTATATAACTGCCCAGAGAAGAATTCCTGTACTATCCATAGTTTACAATAAAAATAAGAAAAACAAAGTATGACGTCACTACCGGTGCCAGAAAAAAACACTTTATTGGACATATGAACAACAGTATTTGCATATCTTTCCAGCCGATAATGTTTAAAACCTTCGTCATGCATGCACGTCAAAGCGTCATACATGCGCGTGTGCCATGGAATGACGTTAAGACGCCGTTGAACTGGTAGTTAAAAGGCTGCATCTTATAGCTAACGGTAGTCTTCGTATGGTGGCCATGCATTCCGTTCGTGACTACTGCGACATGTACCTGATGTACGGTAGATTTAATGGAAATGTCTTACGATCTGTTAGGAAGTATGCCCGTATATATACTGCTGTTGATATGTTCAAAAAAGGGATTTTTCTTGCACCGGAAGTGATGTCATACTTAGTTTTTCGTATTTTTCTCGTAAACTATAGATCATATAGGAACTCTTCTTTGGGCAGTTTGTATGTACTTCCAACGAGGAATCTAGCTGTGCAGAGTTTATGTGTTCATTTTGGAACACCCGGTATATAAGCATAGTTTTATTAATTCAATTATTTGGAAAATTCTATACGTCTGTCTGTTTACATATTTCAGAACTTGTAAAATTAATACGTAAAGTCATCAAATGCACATTAATCAGGCCTAATCTCACTCAATAATAAAAATATTAACCAATCCTTCCAACCAAATTGTTCCTCATATACGTATTACATCTGCTTTTTATGCTTCTAGAGACAGTAAAATCCCCACTTATGACCATTTCCACCTAAAAGCTACTTTTAGACGAGTATATATTAGCATACAATCATCTGTAAATATCCTAATATAATTTGTATTACCTTTTTTATTGCTTTGAGAAGTTATTAAAAAGATTCCTCCAAGAGATGCAAATCATTTTTGGATTACATGATGAACTATTTGGTGAAATTCTGATTCCTTTATTTTGCTGCAAAAATGGATCTCATTTTCAATCGTGTATAACTTAAACTATATTTATTTAGAAAAATTAATTATTTACTAAATCTTAATTTATTTTTCTTTATTTCAGTTATGTGGTATTGAAAATTTTCTAGTTTAAAAAAAAAACACTCTTTTCAAGAATCTGCATTATAACAGCGTCTTTACAATACATGATAAAGCAAAAATGTCTGCTTATTTTAGAATTAATTTTTACAGGTATTTTCTAAACGTTATAGCTTTGAAAAAACTTTAGCTTTCATAATGAAGCTATTATATCCTTTAACTACACATATTTTTAAAAAAAAATAAAGTTTTAACTGATTGAATAGGTACAAATATTTAAAATTTATTTTTGGGCTTACCCTTCAGAAATTCAGAGTTGCTATGCAAATTAAGATCAGACATAATTCTCGAATTCATAGAATTTTTAAAAAAAGAATGTATTTTAATTCAAATCATTGCCTATTTTACTTTTTCGCATAAGTTATTAAGAAGTATTAAAATGTAGATATATTCAATTTTTTGCTTCAAATCGAAAAGTAAAATTAAAATTTCAAATAGTTAAATATAAAGGCTTAAGAGATCAAGTAAAGTGTGAATGTTACAAATATTGTGCTCGTTTTGGAGATTGGGCAGCTTACAAAACTTTTTACTTAAAAAAATTTAACTTTATAAAACTGTAAGCAATCTCTCAATTATATGTCATCAAATATTTTCTAGATATAAAAAGAATATTTTTTAAACTTTGAAGTTTCAATATTTTTTTTTACAGTTATCTTATTGCTCACAACATTGTGCATTTATCTTTACAAAAATAAGCAATTATTTTGGTTGATATTCAAGACATTTAACCTTTTTTAAAATAGTAAATTTTGCATTCGGTGTATCGGTTCTTTACAGAATATTTTTGAGTTACTTTATATATTTAAAAAATTCAACTTATTACCTTATATGTAAATAAAACATATACCGCTGAAGTAGTACAGTAAATAATGATTTTAAACACATTTTATATTACTTTTCTGCAGATGTACTTTCCCACGATGGTCAGCACGTGCATACACAGCTGTGGACTAAATCTCTAAGAATTCAGGTGCAGCTGTTGACTTCGAGTTTTAGTGGGGACACTTGCGGAGGAGTTATAGCTCACGGAGTGGCACAAGTGTAACGGATAAGCCCAGGCAGGGATGTAGCCGTAAGATATGGGGGGAAGGGCTAAGCAATAATGTCAAATTTCACCAAAGGGGCCATTTTAATGAGCCCACGTGCACACCCGAAGGGGGTGAAGATGTGGGAAAATTTCACCAACAAGTTATTGGGACATAGAAAAAAAGGGGAGTTGAACCGAGGAGTAAAGGATTGGAGGAAAAGTGGGAAAGGACTCGATGTCGGGATTCAAGAGTTGCTGGACA
>CM063501.1:66673382-66678382 GCA_032207245.1 Pardosa pseudoannulata
GTCACAAACATGTTGTCTGAAAAAAATCTTTTGTTTTGTTTTCTTTTGTTTTGGGGCCTATGGCTGCACTGTATCCCGCATGGATACGTATTTCCATTTGTGGTAGTCTTAAACTCCGATTGCATATATTATATACACATATATGTCATGCTTAAAAATGGGGGTTAAGAATTAAACGAGTAATTAAAAATAGTTAGAACTCATTAATGATAACGTAATAGGAGAAAGACACACCCTCGAGCGGAACTATACAGAGTAAAGCTGAAGATGCGGAAGTAGACATAGGAATTTTGCCGAGGCAGCAACGTCAAAAGAGTCACTTCTGAATGGGAACTAGGGCTAACAACATCATCCACGCTTGTCCTGGCAAAGTATGAGAACAAAGATTGCTAAATGGCATAGTTATGGACAGAAGGATTACAATAAATAAGTTTTTATATATAAAAGGAAATGTGTCTTCCATGCCTTAACCACTCGTCCCTGTCATATATGTGTGTGTGTTTTTGTGTGTGTAAAGGACAAATTAATTTAACGCTGATAACAGGGGGTCCATATTTTATAGATGCCAGAACTTACTTGGTATTACAAACTTATCTCAGTTATGTAGTGAAAGGTAATTCTCTAAAACAGGAGACTAGACGAGATTTATCAAAAAACCTTTACTTTCATTTTAAAATCGGATTATTCGCGTACAGATCTTAAGCAGGCAGGAGACAAACATGCATGTGACGATTTGGGGAAAGTGCTGTCCTGACGAGGAAGAAATCAAGTGCATGATTTCACATGAGAGCACAACTTAACACATTGTATGCGGAACACGTGCTAGTACGTTTTCTGACAATTGATACTTGAGCGTGGGATCCCGTACTAGTACGGGTTAGTGTAACAACTCTGTTTGTGGGTACAAAAATAACGGTATATACAGGAAAACGAAGCCGAATGTTCTTGTCTACTACATAGATTCGGGAAAAATTTAGACAAATAAAAACTAGTTTTTACATCAGTAGATGCGAAACAACAGAAAGCGAAAAAATTTGATTATCATATTTAAGATACTATTATAAATTTATCCACTAAAATATATATATTTTATTTACAAAAATCTTATGGTTGTTATTTATATTTTTCTATTTATATATTATTTATATATTTGTTTGTATATTTCAATATAAAATACGAAAAGGGTGGTTAAAAAATTAAATAATTTTCTATTTATTGAAATTTTACTGAATAACTAAATTTACGCGAAAAACGCCCGCTCCCGGTACAATTCCACTGCGAAATGTACCAGAACACAATGTGTTAAAATTTGCGCTTGTTTAATGCATTGTATGAATATTCGTAGAGGGACCATAAAAGGGGATTCCATAAAACATCATAAAGGGAACAAATTTTGATATGAATTCTGATTATAATGCTTTTTGTTACTTTGCACAAGGATGTGAAAAAAAAGAACCGTTTAGTTACAAAAGAAGTTTCATTTTTTTCCAGTTTTTATATTGTCTTTCCTCCAAATTCAATTTATTCAATTCTGAAGTTTTACACCAAAATATTTATTCTTTTCTGCTATAATACAGCAAAAATATATATATAAACTTTTATAATTATTAATTTTTTATGCAATAAAATTATAGCTCTAATATAGTTATCATTCTAAAATAAGTCTATAGTTATCCTTCTAAAATAAATATAATAAACATAATAGGTATTGTAATGATAAATAAATCAAAATAAATATAATAAGTATTCTAATCATTCTAATATAAATTGCAAAAACATTTTCTCATCAAGCATTTTTTTGCTTCCTAATTTATAAATTAACGAACAGTCTTATACAATAGTGATATTACTGGTTAATTTAACATTTATAAATTACTAACAGCTTGAATAATTCTGTTTAATATGATTGTACTTCATAATAAAGAAATATCTGCACGAATGCAACAAATAAGAAAAATATCCTATCGAAAAAGGAATGTGAGATATAGATACTAACACAGCTTTTTTTAGAAGAATAGGACAGTTTAGCTCATGATTTTCTTCAAAGTTGACAACGGGTGTCAATTTACATGCAATGGGATGGGAGATGTACCATTTTGCATATAAGTTACGATTTTCAATGCTGGGATTTCTGGAAAGATAAGATGCTTTGTCAGAAGACAAAGAAAAATTCCCACTAAAACATGCACTTTGAAACCGGACCTCGAGATTTAAGAAAAAAAATAAACTTATGGTCATAAAAATGAATGCGTACCAACACAGTTGCAAAAAAAGCCGTACCTTGTTTTCTTTAGAAGCACCTTTGCTGAAAATTTCTTAAAGGGATGAAAAGTACAACGCTCAAACTAACAGCTACTATTATTTTTACAAACTAATGTATAACTGACAGTTTATTTTTTTGTATGAGTGAAAATAATCAAAACCTGACATAGGAAATTGTGTGGACTTATTTTGCAATCCAGCTTTGATAGAGTGTCAGAGAAATTTATTGGGAACTGAAAACTGAAAACAGAGAAAAATTCTGATAAATCTGTCGTTTGATTTACACATATAAACTGACACAGAAAAAATATAACCTGCCCCAGTGGTGATCAGGCAAAACTATTAACTGGATAAACATAAATCTGTCAGTATCTGCACTGGTCAGAAAAGCTATAATTCTGAAGCTTAAAATTCAATCTAAAATTATCCATCTCTAATTGTGCGAAACACAATTCATACTTTTTGTTTTATCTATTATATCACAATAAGACTCATATTATCACTCTGAGACTCATAATTTGAGTAATTTAAGTAGAAACACCAAACCGGAATTTAAAAAGTTCCATTTACCCCTTGACATACAATGAAAACAGAGAAGAATTCTGATAAATCTGTCGTTTCTTTTACTCATATAAACCGACTAGGAAAAAATATAATCTGCCCGAGTGGTGATCTGGAAAAACTATTAACTAGATAAACATAAATCTGTCAGTATCTTCACTGGTCAGGAAAAAATAATTCTGAAGATTAAAATTCAATATAAAATTATCTATCTCTAATTGTGCGAAATAAAATTCATACTTTTTTGTTTTATCTATTATATCACAATAAGGCTAATATTATCCCACTGAGACTCAAAATTTGAGTAATTTAAGTAGTAAACCAAAGTGAAATTTAAAAAGTTCCATTAACCCCTTGACATACAATGACTAGTAGTAGTCGTCAATCATTTCATGTGCCACTATTGATTTTGACTCGTCAAAAGCTGTTTTCGTCTAACACCGCACAGTAAATTATAAGACTACTCAGTCGCTTCATTGATGTTTGATTCTGGTTAATTTTCAATGTTCAAGATGCCCCATACTTCCACTTGTACCAATAATAAAAATTGCTTCCACTATATATATATATATATATATATATATATATATATATAAAATATATATATATAATATATATATATATATATATATATGTGTGTGTGTGTGTGTGTACATATGTATATATGTATGTATAGTATTATATATACATATGTATTTGGAGTGTCTACTATACATATATATATATACATACATATATGTACATATATATACATATGTACATACATACATATATGTATGTATGTATGTATGTATATATATATATATATATATATATATTAAAAATGACTTCATGCTTTTATTCACTTCTTAGTAAATCTGATAATTTTGTTCACGATTATCATATTAAGTTTATATAGTGATATGTGACTTCGAAAATTAATTATCATCTACTTCCTACAACGATATTACTTTCTAGCGCTCTCTCTCTCTCTCTCTCTCTCTCTATATATATATATATATATATATATATATATATATATATATATATATATATATATGTCAGGATTTAAAATATAGATTAATTTTAAGAGATTTTAATTAGGGATTCTTTTAATGAGAGGGACGTGGTATGAGGAGTTAGCCACATAAATACGGCTCACGAGCAGTGATATGAGCAGAGAGCAGTATGCACTTTCCACAGTCAGACCTGCAGCTCCTCGAAGCAGTAAAACCTGCTTTGTTAGATTGGGCGCCAATGTGAGCGCCATTGTAATAGTGTTATAGATTTAAATAAAGAGATATATTTATATAATATATTTATTATTATATATTATTATATATATTAAAATATATATATATATTAAAAATATTCATATTATTTATTATATATTTTAAACAATAGATAAATATTTATATATTATATTCGCTTTTATTGTATATAATAATGACTCTTTAAACTATATTTTTTTTATTTATTCATGTTATTCATTCTTATATTCTTGAACGAAATAAAGAAAGTATAGTAATTGCGATAAATTTCAGTGCTCAAGTGTCAACTGGAATACCCCCTAGCTATTCCTAGATCCATTTTGACTAATTTCGTTCTTATGCCAATGCGTATCAAATACGTACGTGGAAGGAAACTTTGATCATACCTGAATAAATTTTGACTATGTGTTACCTGTGTGTTTCATCGAGATTTCTTTACGTACGATTGTACACAAAAAAAACTCCCATAACTCAATAACTATTATATTGATAAATACATTGATAAAACTTTATATTTAGTACTGTTTTAACGCATAGTTGTGTACCTCCATTTTTTATTGTAGTCCTTGATTTATATAAAAAATATATTGTACATTAAAGCTACTGGTCTACAACAATAAGGCATATGCATATCTTCGCATTCACATAATGTTGAAACTGCTTTTTAAGCAGTCGCAGCAATGCCTTTTTAAATCCATTTTAAAACGAGCGAGTAAAAACTAAAATAAAAATCTATTAATCACAGTGAATAATGTGGAACTTTTATTTCTTTATTACTTACTGGTTAGAAAAATATTGTAATCATGAAAAATATAGGTTTGTGACGAAATATGTTTGTAAGAAAAAGAGCTCAATATGTGGAATATTAACACTGCAGGTCACTCCAAGACAGTAGTATATCAGATTTTTCAGACATCATGACATTAA
>CM063501.1:66693382-66715882 GCA_032207245.1 Pardosa pseudoannulata
AATAAGACTTTACTTAACTTTAATAACCCTATATAACTTTATATAAAAAGTGAAAAGTGAGAGCTTGTTTCAAATATTTTAATTTTTTCTAACGCATGTGTACAGGATTACAACAACACAGAGTGAGTTTATTTTATAAGTTTATTCTTTTATTTAATTAGTTTCGATGAGTTTACTTTGTTTCTAAAAAATAAGACTTTACTTAACTTTAATAACCCTATATAACTTTATATAAAAAGTGAAAAGTGAGAGCTTGTTTCAAATATTTTAATTTTTTCTAACGCATGTGTACAGGATTACAACAACACAGAGTGAGTTTATTTTATAAGTTTATTCTTTTATTTAATTAGTTTCGATGAGTTTACTTTGTTTCTAAAAAATAAGACTTTACTTAACTTTAATAACCCTATATAACTTTATATAAAAAGTGAAAAGTGAGAGCTTGTTTCAAATATTTTAATTTTTTCTAACGCATGTGTGCAGGATTACAACAACACAGAATGAGTTTATTTTATAAGTTTATTCTTTTATTTAATTAGTTTCGATGAGTTTACTTTGTTTCTAAAAAATAAGACTTTATTTAACTTTAATAACCCTATATAACTTTATATAAAAAGTGAAAAGTGAGAGCTTGTTTCAAATATTTTAATTTTTTCTAACGCATGTGTACAGGATTACAACAACACAGAGTGAGTTTATTTTATAAGTTTATTCTTTTATTTAATTAGTTTCGATGAGTTTACTTTGTTTCTAAAAAATAAGACTTTTCATAACATTAATAACTTTTATCTAAAAACTGAAAAATGAAAGCTTGTATCAAATATTTTTAATTTTTTCTAATGCATGTTCACAGGCTTACAACAACACAGAGTGAGTTTTTAATTAGTTTCGATGAACTTACTTTGTTTCTAAAAAATAAGACTTTACTTAAATTTAATAACCCTATATAACTTTATATAAAAAGTGAAAAGTGAGAGCTTGTTTCAAATATTTTAATTTTTTCTAACGCATGTGTGCAGGATTACAACAACACAGAGTGAGTTTATTTTATAAGTTTATTCTTTTATTTAATTAGTTTCGATGAGTTTACTTTGTTTCTAAAAAATAAGACTTTTCATAACATTAATAACTTTTATCTAAAAACTAAAAAATGAGAGCTTGTGTCAAATATTTTTAATTTTTCTAATGCACAGGTTTACAACATCAAGAGTGAGTTTCATTAATAATTTTTGCTTTTTTGTAAACAATAATTGCTAGGTATAATTCTCTACCTATTCAAATTTTTTAAAGTATCAGAAATCTTACACCAGAGCATTGAATTTTTAAAAATGCTAAAATAATATTTAAAAATTCTATTTCAGATTTTAAAAATTCGAAATGAAATAAACAACAAAAAAGTAGGTAGAATTTTATCGTAGGTCTATTATGTGGAATACTGGGGAAATTTGAAATTAATATGTGCAATAATTTTTTTATTTATGATGTATGCAAGTTGAAAAAACACTGTTTTCAGTAAAATACAATAAAACTTTTATAGTATCCGTAAAACTAGGATATTAAGTGCATAGATTATATAGTTTTACAAGTTCTAATCTTAAATATCAATGGATTTTGTTATGCAGGTTTCAGAAATGTCCAGAAATTTTAAAACGTAGAAATAAAAAAGTTGAATTTTTGAAGGTTAAGTGATGTGGTAATTTAAGCATTAATATATTATGCTAATACAGTTTTGCTATAGAAAAATATTACTATATAGTAATAACATTTTATAAAATATTTATTTATCTTACAAGAAAAGTAATGATGTAATATATAAATCAAATATCTTTTTAATTTACCAACTTTTTGTAAAGACTTCCTTGGATATCTGCCTTTCTTATTTATAGAATAAAAAAAAAAATTTTATTTATGCATTCTTAGAAAAGTATTGCAACAATGTTAAATAACACCAGAAGGTCTGATTTATATCCGATTTATTACGGTCTCTTTCCTTGTAAATCAGTCCTTGGCCATATGGTGTCCACACCAAATTTTTCTATATTATTATGAAACACAGGAAAAAAAATTTATTTATGCATTCTTAGAAAAGTATTGCAACAATGCTATATCAGACAAGGAGGGTCCGATTCTTATATCACACGGCCTATTTCCTTGTAAATCAGTCCTTGGCCATATGGTGTCCACACCAAATTTTTCTATATTATTATGAAACACTGAAAAGAAAAAAATTTATTTATGCATTCTTAGAAAAGTATTGCAACAATGTTATATCAGACCAGGAGGGTCCGATTCTTATATCACACGGCCTCCTTCCTTGTAAATCAGTCCTTGGCCATATGGTGTCCACACCAAATTTTTCTATATTATTATGAAAAACAGGAAAGAAAAAAGTTTATTACAGCATCTTAGGATAGATTAGACTTGCATTAAATATGCCTCAAGCTGTCTCGTGCAGTGAATAAAAATTTAAGGAATAGCTACTCTAAAGATACATGCCCGCTTAGATTTCAAAGATTTATGAGTTTTCTTTCTTAGAAAGACGTGTTACAAATCGCAAAATAGTAGCCATTTGGAGAACACAAAAACTTAAGCCTGGAAAAGAAACGAGAGTACGGATTTCAAACAAACAGATAAACAGTAATAAAAGAAGATCGAAATACACACAGTTTAAATCTTACAAAAAAAAATAGTTTTTTTTCTGATTCCACGGATGACTGAGCATAGCTGAAAACATATAGATTAACAAAATAAATCACAGAATTTAAACCAAACTAATATTTCGTGTATAATTTAGAGTAATATCAGAAGTATCATGTCGCATTTTATCAAGGGTCTCAGATATATTCACTCTTCCAATTCTCCGATTTCCAATTTTTACTTCCTTGTGCAAAATACAGTAAATATTGTACTAAAAAAAATTTCAAAGAAAATATTGATTTTGAACATACTTCAAAACAAAAAATCCACAAGTATCAAAATTGCATGTCTGTATGTCAATACGAGCAAATTTTAATTTTGGAACTTTAAATATTTATTTAGAATGTCCCTAAGAGCGTTTTGACTAATTTTGTTTGATGTCTGTGCATATGTATGCACGTATGTATCTCGTATTACTCGAAAACAATTAGCCATAGGAGGTACAAAATTTGTATTTAAAACTGTTATATCGTCTAGTACTGCCTCAAGTTTTGATTGAAATCTGCACTGAATATAACGATACTTTACAATATAGAACTTTAAAGAAAAATAATGCTACCGATCTACAACTCAATAGAAATAAATTTGTATGCAGTTGTAACAATACTTTTATAAACATTTGAAACAATGCTTTCAAAGTCCAGTTTTAGAAACCAAAAATAAAAATCTGTTATTTGCAGAGAATAGTTTTGAATTTTTGCTGCTTGTTACTACCTGTAACAAAGAGTTACAATTCTACAATGCCAACGCGAAACTGACCTGGAGGAGAAAGTGATGTGAGTGACCCTCCTTCGATCCCATTGGTCTAGAGGGGTTTCTGACCGCGGAGTAGACATCTTCAGCGAAGGCAACGTTGTCCAACGAAATTTTTCGAGCGATGTGCTGGCCTCCTCAAAGAGAGAGCAAGGAAGAAGGAGTGTGGAGCTTAATTTCTTCTGCACCCGTTCGAACACCATTTTCTTTAAGACCAAGACGCTGTGAAGACTACCCTTTGTCCGAGCACTCGCCAAAACAGCTGAGTAGTACATCTGTTTACCTGGACAATAGCTTGGCGTCGCAGAGTCTGGGATCTTGACAGTCGGACTGAATAGACGAATACGCCCCTGATGGATCTCGTTAATGAATGCTCGGAAATTCCATGAAGGGACAGCCAGCGAATGAGAATTCAGCTAAAAAATATAACTGTAACTTTAGCTGGAGTTCTCAAGTAACTGGGATCTTAACTGACCCAAAAAAAAATTGGTGGAACCGTAACTGACCCCCCAGATATAAAAAGCCTACAATTTTGCGATTCAGGGCTTTTCGTCATTTTTTACGTAGGTGTGTTGACCTCGTGGAGGCTTTAGCCTTTTTTACCAGAGAGCTTGCTCGTTCGGGAGATTCGTAAAGTCCGCTCATATAGGGAGCGGCAGAGTCTCGGATACCGAACGGGGGATAAATTGGGTTTGATTGCATCCTGAAAACCCTCCCCACTTTTAAGAGATTATTAAATCTCTTGTTTTTGTTTCGACTGTGATCATCGTGTAGAAGTTTTACCGGCAACCGTCCTTTGCAGTTCTACAGGAATTAACATTCCTTTGTAAATAGCCGTATTTAATCCAGAATTAAAGTAAATTTCCAATTTTATCTTTGACTGTGACCCATTATTCACGTTACCTCTCATTTGAGAATATTGAAGGCGTCACAACGCCATGTTGGCAAAATCTTTGATCGAGTATGGTCCCTTTGGCATGATGGTCCAATGAGCATTTTTATTTCCTATTTACACCTTTATTTATATTCAAAATAAACAAAATTCAGCAGGAGGAATTAGTTTTTTTTTTTTTCAATTTTGTATTTTCTCACGAGTACTCCACTTATCCGTGCCGCTGGCCTAGACGCTCAGCCGGTCATCACTTTAACACTCCCGGTATGGAACAAAGGAAGTAATATAATTGAGAAATATTTCGTGTTAGATTAAATTGGTAATACATATAAAAATCTAGATTATATAACAACACTGTTATAAACGAAATTAACTTTGATGCATTATCTACTAAATAACATACATTACCATTAATACGATATTATATATTGAAAATAAAAATAATTATGTAAATTAACTTTTCGAACTAATGTATTGATACTTGTGATTACTCATCACTCAAAATAATAAAATTTGTATATTTTAATGAATGTATAAGATCATGTGATATCTACGTCAGATTTTTTTACAAAATGAAAAACTTACATTTATGCAAGTTTTCATATAATTTCTTTTGTCACATTTTAAAATGGAACTACACTTATAGAGAATAAAATAATTTGCTTTCGACGTCCCGCTCGTGCATAATCTAAATTTCTAAATGCTTCCTTTCAGATTTTTTAAAAAATCTATAATTTGTGTACATGGTAGCTTACAAAAGGCCTACAAATCGCATTATGAAATTATATAAATTGATGTAAGTACGCATAATATTTTGACTTGTACATGAATGTAATTATTGTCATTAAATTTTAATAATAAAAGTTTAATTTATTATTTTTCAGCATGATTTACAAATAAATAATTTATATTAAATTATTTATATGTATTTCAGTCATCTATAGGTCTTATATATATATATATAATATATATATATATATATATATATATATATATATATATATATATATATATATATATATATATATATATATATATATATATATATATATATATATATATGTATATATATATATATATATATATGTATATATATATATATGTATATATATATATATATATATATATATATATATATATATATATATATATATATATATATATATATATATATATATATGTATATATATATATATATATGTATATGTATATATATATATATAGATATATATATATATATATATGTATATATATATATGTATATATATATATATATATATATATATATATATATATATATATATATATATATATATATATATATATATATATATACATATATATATATATATATACATATATATATATATATATATATATATATATATACATATACATATATATATATATATATATATATATGTATAATATATATATATATATATATATATATATATATATATATATATATATATATATATATATATATATATATATACATATATATACATATATATATAAATATAAATATATATATATATATATGTGTGTGTGTAACAATTATTTCTTCTGGTCACAATAACCATGTAGCCCCTATTGTTTTTACTTTCCCGGGCTACTGGGCAAGGAAAAAGGCTAAACAGCTAGCAGTAATAAAAATGCATAATGTTGCATAATTTTGTAATAATTTCATATTTTAATATATACATATTTATATGTATATATTTATACATTTATATATCAAAAATATTAGTTGAAAAGAAATTTTAATGTTCTTTTTTAAACTCTAAAAGTTAAGTAAGCTAATAATGTTATATAATGTTATAATGGGATGTTATATAATTTTATAATAATGACATATCTTAATAAATAAATATATTAAGTATATATATATATATATATATATATATATATATATATATATACATATATATATATATATATATATATATATACATATATACTATATATATAAATATATATATATATATATATATATATATATATATATATAAATATATATATATATATATATATATATATAAATATATATATATATTATATATATATCAAAATTATTGGCTTCAAAGGAATCTTAAAAGTTCTTTTTTAAATTCTAAAAGTTAAGTAAACTAATAAGTTAATTTCTATTTACTTTTTAACTCATCAATAATCCTAAAATTTGATTTATAAATTCTTTACTCTTAAATTTCACAAATAATACGAAAAACTGTCAAAAGAGTTTTCACAAATTTGATTATAAATAAGGCATACCACTGAAAACTAATAACGAAACTTCTATAGTCAATTAGGGAAAGTAAATAGCAGAAAATTGGGCTATTTCTCAGCCGAAAATAAAATTCATTCTCTTTATATTCAAACTATATTTTTTCTCCTTTGTTCTTTAAAACCGAGACTCTAAACAGTGCATAAAATAAATGTTTTCTCAGTTACTTGTCTTAAATAAATCTTTTCTTAGTTAAGATTAAAACACGTTTTCTTAGAGCTCATGAAATCCACATTAAAACAAAATCAAACAAGGATTTTTATGTTACTTTTATAGAATTTAAAAGCACTTTTTTTCTTCGCGGATTATTTCTGGCTTTTTTACGTTGTTGGCTTCTTAAGATTAGCGTTTCACAATTTTGATGCGTAAAAAAACTGTACATCTGGCTTATTGAGGTAATTTTAAACTAAATTAATTTAATGTAGCATGACTTAACTTTTTCAAAAACATTTTTTTATAACAGTAATGTTTAATGTTATACGACAGGATGAGTTGGATATATTTTTGCAAAAAAATTATTTACCACTGGAAACCTTTTAACATTTGTATCACAGTTCTATAGATAATTAGAAGGAGAGTAAGTACCAGAAAATTGAATTATTTCCGAAAACCCCGATCATATATATATATATATATATATATATATATATATATATATATATATATATATATATATATATATATATATATATATATATATATATATATAAGAAAGCATAAAGTGCACAGTAACACAAAGTCAAACAAAACTTTTTTATGCTACCTTTTACACATTTCAAAGCACTTGTTTTTTCTCCGGGGATTATTTCTATCTTTTTTATGCTTTTGATTTTTTAAGATTATCTCTCAACGATTTAAATGCATAAGAAACCGTCTGGAAGGTCTGGCTTATTCTGAAAGTAATTTTAAACTAATTGAACTTAATGTAGCATAAAAAAATATTTTTTCGGGATGCTTAACGTTATAATTATAGAATATTTAAGAATTAGATATTAGTATTAAACGTTCAAACTAAAGAACTAGTTAGATTATCAAAATATCTTTTTTGGTAAGTAATATTTTTAAAGAACACAGTCATCAATTTTCAGCAATAAAAGAGCTATTACAACATTACTATAACAATAACAACTTAACACTTTTATAGTATAAATATTTCATTAATGATACTATACTTTCAGCAGTCTCTAATAGGTAAATAAAATTTCGTAAGTTTTAAACTTCAGAAGATCATAAAAATATATGAACTCCTTAAAGTCATGAATAGTTATAATTTCTGAAATACTTGAATTATACTTTACTTTTCTACAATTTTATGTTTGTGGTCTTAATAACTCTGAGTAATTACACAGACTATGTATAATTAATATTACTTTTTTGATACAATAACTATATGCAGCTCCTGTTAAATACCGGACATAACTCTTTTGACTTTAGAAATAGTTCAAATTTCTTTAAAATTAACAGACAGGTTATTCACACTGTAAAACATCTTAATATTGTTATCGGTTCTGCTGGAGCTGTTTACAATTCGCCAAATACATTTCCTTAGAAAGCATAAAATGCACAGTAACACAAAGTCAAACAAAACTTTTTTATGCTACCTTTTACACATTTCAAAGCACTTGTTTTTTCTCCGGGGATTATTTCTATCTTTTTTATGCTTTTGATTTTTTAAGATTATCTCTCAACGATTTAAATGCATAAGAAACCGTCTGGAAGGTCTGGCTTATTCTGAAAGTAATTTTAAACTAATTGAACTTAATGTAGCATAAAAAAATATTTTTTCGGGATGCTTAACGTTATAATTATAGAATATTTAAGAATTAGATATTAGTATTAAACGTTCAAACTAAAGAACTAGTTAGATTATCAAAATATCTTTTTTGGTAAGTAATATTTTTAAAGAACACAGTCATCAATTTTCAGCAATAAAAGAGCTATTACAACATTACTATAACAATAACAACTTAACACTTTTATAGTATAAATATTTCATTAATGATACTATACTTTCAGCAGTCTCTAATAGGTAAATAAAATTTCGTAAGTTTTAAACTTCAGAAGATCATAAAAATATATGAACTCCTTAAAGTCATGAATAGTTATAATTTCTGAAATACTTAAGTTATACTTTACTTTTCTACAACTTTATGTTTGTGGTCTTAATATTTGTGAGTAATTATACAAACTATGTATAATTATATTACTCTTTTCCATACAATAACTTTATGCAGCTCCTGTTAAATACCGGACATAACTCTTTTTACTTTAGAAACAGTTCAAATTTCTTAAAAATTAACAGACAGGTTATTCATACTGTAAAACATCTTAATATTTTTATTGGTTCTGCTTTCGCTATTTACAATTCGCCAAATACATTTTCTTAGAAGTCATAAAATGCACATTAACACAAAGTCAAACAAAAACTTTTTATGTTACCGTTTACATATTTCAAAGCACTTTTTTCTTCTCCGGGGATTATTTCTGGCTTTTTTATACTGTTGATTTTATTAAGATTATCTCTTAACGATTTAAATACATAAGAAACCGCCTCGAAGGTCTGGCATACTGTGAAAGTAATTTTAAACTAATTGAACTTAATGTAGCATAAAAAAATATTTTTTCGGGATGCTTAATGGTATAATTATAGAAAGAATCAGACGTTAAAATTACAGAAATAGTTATATTATCAAAAAAAAATTTTGGTATGTCATATTTTTAAAGAACAGTCATCAATTTATAGCAATATAAGAGCTATTACATCATTACTATAACAATAACAACATAACAGTTTTATAGTTAAAAATATTTCATTAATTATAGTAAGCTTTCGGTAGTCTCTAATTCTAAATAAAATTTCGGATGTTTTAAACTTCAGAAGATCATAAAAATCTATGACCTCCATAGAGTCATGAATAGTTATAACTTCTGAAATACTTAAATTATACTTTACTTTTCCACAACTTTATGTTTGTGGTCTTAATATTTGTGAGTAATTATACAAACTATATATAATTATATTACTTTTTTCAATACAATAACTATATGCAGCTCCTATTAAATACTGGACATAACTCTTTTGCTTTAGAAATAGTTCAAATTTCTTAAAAATTAACAGACAGGTTATTCATACTGCAAAACTTCTTTATATTTTTATTGGTTCTGCTGGCGCTATTTACAATTCGCCAAATACATTTTCTTAGAAGTCATAAAATGCACATTAACACAAGGTCAAACAAAATAATTTTATGTTACCTTTTATATATTTCAAAGCACTTTTTTTCTTGGATTATTTCTGGCTTTTTTATGCTGTTGATTTTTTAAGATAATCTCTCAACTATTTAGATACATAAGAAACCGTCTGGAAGGTCTGGCTTATTGTGAAAGTAATTTTAAACTAATTGAACATAATGTAGTATAAAAATATAGTGTTTCGGTATGTTTAACGTTATAATTATAGAAAGAACTAGATATTAGTATTAAACGTTAAAATTACAGAACGAGCTAGATTATCAAAAAAAATTTCTTATAGTATGTAATATTTTTAAAGAACACAGTCATCAATTTTCAGCAAATAAGAGTTATTACAACATTACCATTAAAATAACAACACTTGTATAGTAAAAATATTCCATTAATTATTCTATACTTTTGGTAGTCTCTAATTCTTAAATAAAATTTTGTAAGTTTTAAACTTCAGAACATCATAAAAATCTATGTCATGAATAAAGTCATGAATAGTTATAACTTCTGAAATAATTAAATTATACTTTACTTTTCCATAACTTTATGTTTGTGGTTTTAATATTTATGAGTAGTTAATACAAACTATGTATAATTATATTACTTTTTACCATACTATAACTATATGCAGCTCCTGTTAAATACCGGACATAACTCTTCTTAATTTAGAAACAGTTCAAATTTCTTTAAAAATAACAAACAGGTTACTCATGCTGTAAAACACCTTAATATTTTTGTTGCTTCTGCTGGCGCTATTTACCATTCGATAAAAAGGAAATAATATTCTCTTATATTTAGGTTTGAATAAGTTTTATTACAAATAAAATCTTACCTGTTTTTTGAAGCTTGAATACCAAATGGTTGTGATCTTTCAGAGGCCTATTCACCACCGGTGCAGTTGCACATCTAAGAGGTATATCTTTCGCCATGGGATAAAAATTTATCCAATATTCTCAGGTATAGAATTATTTCAATGATTCACATTCATTGCTGAATTTCTGGATCCGATTTCGCCTATAATTTGGTTCTTTCTCTTTTCCTTGTGATATAGTTAATTCCTTTATTAATAGTTATTGAATCACAAGTTTTTTTAACTTTATAAAGAAGCACGTGACTTTTCAAGAATAAATTCTGTTTCAGCAAATGCAAGTGCACAAAGAGTTAGCTTAGATTTCGTTGTTTAAATATGAAAAACACACAGCTTGGAAATTGCAAAGAATATTCTAATTTCTTCCTACTTTGTACATTTCTTCGTTCTTTAATATTCTTCGTAATACAAATTCTTTAAACTGTTTAAAATAGCTCGTTTCAAATAAATATATTTTTTTCTGTTAATAAATAACTCTATAATCCAGCTAGTTCTTTATTCAGCGTCTCCTAAGCTAGGGTCACAGTTAAAGAATATATTGCCTCTTTATTCAAATCGCAAAAACCGTCTCAATCACTTAAAACTTATAAAAATAATCTGGAAGAAATTACTGCATATATAGAATATAAAATACCATATAAAGTTTTCTATATATGTTAACTATTAATGCTTTTGAAATTTTGCCAAGAAATTGGGACTTCGTAAAAGCTAGACAAGCAGAGCTAGACTTTATTGAAAATCTTTTTAAAATTATTGTTGTCTTATAAAAATAGACATTGTAGAATAAGTCTTTCTTTTCTTAAGATATATGTAGCTTAATACCATGCAAATATTTCATAATATTTATCAGTTGAAATTCTCTGAAAATTCTGATACATTTAAACCATATCCAGTATTCTACATTGCAGAGTAAAATCCTATGTCCAATTCAAGCTCTTATGACAACAATCTCTCTGCTCACAAATTAAATTTTAGCCAAGCACACAAGAAGAGCCATGAAAAAATACACTTTTTTGATTAAAATCTTTGTTTTTAATCATCCGAAGAAAGTCAGCAGTCGCACAGGATTGTTCATAAAGTGCATTAAACTTTCTAGATTTTTTTTACTATCTAACGAAAAGAATAATTCAAAAAATTTCAAATTGAATCACGTCTTGGTTGCTCGGTGAGAACTTTTTCATCCATGAACAAAAAAAAAAAAAGAACTCTCAAATATTCGACATTACAATTTTTTCGTCCTTCAATCCAAACGTATTTCACATTCGTCAAAAAAGTATATACTTTGGAGACGCAATTTTATTTCAAATTCTACTTCAATAAATTTAAAAGTACATTTGAGTTTTATGGGGGACTTAATCTTTGTAATAAAAATTCTTTGATTATGTTGCCAAAGTACAAATATAGTTCTTCTTAAAGGTAATTAACAAATAATATAATCTAAACACTGGAAATCAGATAATTGTTAAAGTAAAGCAATTATTTTTATCATTGTTTTAGTCAATTTAGTAAAGCATATTTTGGATTACAGCCTTAAAAATTCTGTAGAAAGCTGATATAATTTACACAGTTTTCTTCTCTACGCTGTATTTATATACAGATTAATTTAATTATTAGATTAACAAATTAATATAAAATATTTCACTTTTGTATACAAATTGAAATGTTTTAGAAGTAAATTAAGAAAAGTTTTCGCAACAAATAAAAGGAGTAACAAACTTTTCAAAAAGTGAATAGAGCGATATAATGTTTAATTACATTTTCTTCTTTGTTACCTCTTATTTAGTCTTCCGTTTAACCATAAAATACGTAAATAATGTCATTTCAGTAGCTCATTTCCTTTCTATATGGAACGGGCTTTGTATCCAAGCCATTTAATTTCGAAAACAAGCGAAAATTTCACCGCGCTCATTTACGAATCAAAATCTGTACCACCAGATGCGATTCTTTTTCCTAGTTTGCTCTTCATCACACAAATATTGATAAATCTGCTTGCAAACGATTTTCATTCTGATAAATAAATGTTCCTCACGGAAACTTCTACTTAACTGTCTCCGTTCTTTCGATACTTTCGAAGACTTCTCTCCAAAAAGTTTTTGGCTCGCAAACAGTCCAAGTGATTTCGAAGAATGGAAGACAGATCAATAGAGGCGCCCGTCACCAGAAGTTCTACAGGTGGCTTCGACAGTGCCAACCATCCACGACCGTAGCCGCGCCAGCTCCCGCCCGATGACGTCATTGAGGGACGACTCTAACTCCTTTTGGGGGCGTTCCGACTAGATCATTCCGAGTATTGATTGTGTGCACTTCCATAAGCATTTTTTTTTTACTTATTTATTTATTTATTTATCTCCAGCTGAACGTAGACACTGAACAATTTTACGAAAGTGGGAAAATTATCAGATTTTGCCCCGAAGTAAAGGTGGAAGAAAATTTTATTTCGGTTAAAATATAGTTCTCGGCTTCTGCGCACGCTGTACGAAAGTTTTGGTGGAGACAATAAAATAGAAGTTTGTCCTCTGTTTGGATCATTTCCTATAAATTCTTTATTCGATGAAAATTGAATGGAAATTTTTGAAAGGCAAAAAGTTTTCATTTCCTTTTTAATAAACGCAGTAGAAGATTGTAAGAATTTATTTTAATAAATCCTACAGGCTTTACTAGAAAGCTTAGTTTTTCACATTAAAATTCGTTGTTTAAGAAATATTTTTTCTTCTATTAATCAAAGTTAAAATTGTTTTATATTATTTTCCAGAAATTGTCTTATTTCTTTAGTTATCAGCCTAAGGAAACAAAATATACTTTTATTTGACAATGTTATTTATAAAGATATGAACTCAGGCATTTCACTCAAACGACGATGACTGAATGGGTATTGCGTTGCCGTTCGGTATCTGAGTCTGAGGGTTGGATTCCTGCTGCTGTTACGAATGCTTGCCGCCGTTCGGAAACGTGTTTGAGAAATATTTCCTGAATAATTATCCCTCGTGTTACAAAAACCTGGCCATGATGTTCCAAACCAAAGTAAGCCGAATGGTGGCCGAAAGGGTAGGCTTTTTGATACTGGAATTTGGAAGTTTCTAATCTTACTACTAGCATGGATTTTCGTAGACGTTCATAATTGGTTTTAGTAGGTCCCTGCCTCATTAATCCTCATGTAGTAAAAAAGTAGACAGTAGTGCTCCAAATCAAACTAAACCAAATTGGGCATTGATTTAACCTTTAGTTATGCATCAAAGGTAAGAATAAAATGACTTGATTAAAGATATTTATGTGTTTTATGGAAAAAGAACTTCGTTATTTTAATAAAAATAGTTTAAAGGGATTGGTTTGGAGGGCTACGGTATATTGTTTTGCTACACAAGGGCTAATGAAGCCTATTTTAAATAGCCTCTACATTCTTTTTGTGTTTTTTACCATGCATATCATATGTTGTACAACGTTGTCAGAGTAGGTGTATTATTTGTTATCTTACCTGGTAAAGAGTAGAAAAAACTGTAAGGCATAAGTTTTTATTTATTATTTTAATTAATCATTGTCTTCTATTATGTACCGCTGGGTGATAGTTAATCTACTATCAAAATGTTATTACTCAATTAAATCAGTGAACTCACGTCCAACTACTAATATTAAAATTTATAGATGTTTAGAATTAGATTGAATTAAAAGATATACATCTTCTTCTTCGAAGTAGAAGTAAATCCCCTCTAGAAATAAATCACTGCCAAAAGTGCTATAAATCAGGTAACCAACACTTCAGCTAGCTCTTTTTTTACAATCCAGATACTTCTTTCTTCTATATAATAGAGTAGTCATTGCCCTATCATCTTCTTTGAGGTACTGCTGAATGAAAACCAAACCGCTTCTATGATAATAATACTCAAAACCAAATACTGAATTCACATCTGAAATGGATATTTCTTGGTCTCTGAAATCAGCTTGAAGTAGTAACAAGAGCGCTCTAAACTAGGTAACAAATAGTTCAGATAGTTCTTTCTTATTGAACGTAAAACAAATCATTGGCCAAAGTGTTCCATACAAGGCAACTAACATCTTAGATAGATATTTCATCTTTATAATACTGCAGTCAGTGCCACATAACATTACTATATTCCAAGATTCTCGCACAGGTCTCTTGGAATGCAAAAATTACTGCAGCTAAAATCCTCTTAGGAAAATACAACTTTAGAATAAAGTGAGTTACTTATAAAGCAAACTGTAGATACTTTTCTTCCTGCCTCTGTCTATTACTACTATTTCAAATATCTTAGGAAAACACGACTTTAGAATAAAATAAAATGAGTTACTTATAAAGCAAACCGTAGCTACCTTTCTTCCTGCCTCTGTCTATTACTACTACTCCAAATACCTTAGGAAAATAGACTTTGGAATAAAGGGAGTTATTTATAAAGCAAACTGTAGCTACCTTTATTCCTGCCTCTGTCTATTACTACTACCCCAAATGTCTTAAGAAAACACGTCTTTAGAATAAAGTGAGTTACTTATAAAGCAAACTATAGCTACATTTCTTCCTGCCTCTGTCTATTACTACTGCTCAATATATCTAAGGAAAACACGCCTTTAGAATAAAGTGAGTTACTTATAAAGCAAACTATAGCTACATTTCTTCCTGCCTCTGTCTATTACTACTGCTCAATATATCTAAGGAAAACACGCCTTTAGAATAAAGTGAGTTACTTATAAAGCAAACTATAGCTACATTTCTTCTTGCCTCTGTCTATTACTACTACTCCAAATATCTTAAGAAAACACTACTTTAGAATAAAGTCAGTTACTTAGAAAGTAAACTGTAGATACCTTTCTTCCTGCCTCAGTCTATTACTACTACACCAAACATCTTTTCGTAATCAATATTCACTACTATCTCAGATAATTATGCAATCTTAATGAAGACATGGATGTTACACATTTCAGTCTCTAACCTGCACTGAACTCGGAAGATCTATAGGTAACATATTGGAAAGCAAAAATTGATTTACGTACTCGTTTTTCTGTTATTCGTTTATTTAATTTTTCGTTTGTTTGTGTGTGTGTGTGTGTGTGTGTGTGTGTGTTAATGTATTATAGCAATCTTGTTTTATTTTCAGTTGTCTGTTAACATACCATTGGAAATTAAAACTTATAAAGATAGTTATCTGAGCATTTCAATTGGACAGGCAAAAAAATCATGCAGAAAGGGATAATTGAATAAATGAAATAAGTTAAATTTGAGATGGAGTCATCATTTGCCCAGGAAAGATTGAAACAAATACGGACATTAAAAAATACATATATAGAAATTTTGTAACATTTTAAGGTAAGTTTAAAAATTATAGCTTGCGTTTTTCTCAAGACTGAAGGCCGTAGTGCTCCAAACCAAAGTAAACCAAACGATCGCCGAATGGGTAGGTCGTTGCTCTTAGATACTGGAGTTCCCGGGTTCGAATCTCACTGCTAGGACGGAGTTTCGTAACGTTCTCAATCGGTTTTAGTAAGTACCTGCCCGATTAACCTGGATATATATATGTGTGTGTGTATGTGTGTATGTATATATGTATATATATATATATATATATATATATATATATATATGTGTGTGTGTGTGTGTGTGTGTGTGTGTGTGTATGTGTGTATATATGTATAAAGTAAGTACCTGCCCGATTAACCCTCATGTATCAAAGAAGTAGACCATAGTGCTCCAACTCAAATGTAAATCAAATTGAACATTGTATCAAATTTTTTGCTATACATCAAGGGTAAAGAAAAATAGTCTCCTACAATAAATTACACATAAATTGGGCTGTTCATTCTCATTAACACGTTGATTGTCAGACGCATTTTTGATAGTTTGCCCAAGAACTTTTCATCATGCGATGCATATGCTGAAATATTATTTGCAGCAGATAATGTGAGTTATAAAAAGCAAGCTTGAAGCAGTTTTTGTGGTGGGGGTCACTGGTGACTACCACGGCGCGGTAAGCAATTGTTACAATCGTCCTTATTTTTTCAAGCAATCGTGCTTCGGTTGCTAAGTGATTACTCTCATCCTTTGGCGTTCAAAGCAGTGATAAAGAATTAGAGCAAAGAATTTGACTAAAAAATGGGTGACATATTGTTCCAATTGCGTTGATTCACCTTTTCTTTGTCTTGAATGCTTCAATCTGACTCATTGCAATATGCACTAATAAAATGTATATTTTTCATGTGTTAATAAAATTATTTTTGTATGTTCTATATTGCATTAATTTCTTCAAACTATTACAATAACAATGGTATTATTGAAAAATGTATCAGTATCCATATTTACTATAATTATTAAATTTCGACCTTCAGGGAAGAGCATTTATCGAAAAAATAAATATCAAAAGGCTCTTACCCTTTCAACTTCGGGTTCCGTGGGACGCACTGGAAAGATGTATTCTTCAACCACGATTTAAAGATGAAGCCTTTCGTAACGAATAATACATTTATTTAACACGACGAAACACTAAAACACGTACATTATACATAGATTATAAGAGAACAACTCAAAAAGCGAAGTAAAATCAAAAAATCGTCTTTCTCTTTACCCTTGCCATTCGGCAAGGGAAAAACTATCAAAAAAATACTAAAGAAAAAAACCATGGATCATAGTTCATCTTTCCCTTTTCCACAATAATTATGTACTTTTATTATTTGCTGCGTCGCTAGTCGAGTGCCGGTCACCATGGCAGATTAAAAGAACTTTTGCTTATATCGAATAATGGCTTTATGGGAAGGGCGTTAACTGAAAGCAAGGATGTTCGTAGCCATTCGGAATAATAGAATTCAAGCAGAAGGTGCCAGTTTAATTATTTACAGATATATTGACTGTAATGCACCAAACCAAATAAAAAACATAATTTCATTTTGTATTTATGTAAAATTACATTATTACAAAGAATTGTGAGCGAAATAAAAAATAACGGGAAAATGAAAATCTAAATTCATTATTTACTTAATTTATTAATTGTGAAATGATATTAACAAAAAATAAAGGAATTTTTAATTATTAATTAACGTCATTTAGAATCCTTCCGTGCATACCTATTTCAAGGTATAGGATGAACGGATTTCGTTGCTTTTTAAATCCTAATACTCTAATACAGTAAAACCTCGATTAACTGAGATTTCTGTTAACCGAGTCAATAAGGAAGTCTATTTTTTTCCTTTCCAAAATGAGCTTGGAAAAAATTATACACATGTAGTTCGTTGTCCGTGGTACAGGCACTTCTTCCCCACAAAAGCACTCAACTTCCAAGAAATATTACACCCTTTTCAAATCTTCTTAGCTGTGAAATATAAGTTCATATATGTTTATTTTATCATTTAAAGAACGTTCTATAGTTTTTTACTTTAAAATTTATTTAAATTCGCAAGCACGGAAGGTTTTTATACATGGTTTCTATTAACCGAGATTTCTGATATCCGAGGTACTAGCAGTCCCAATTATCTCAGATAATCGAGGTTCTACTGTATAATATTTCAAAATGCTTTTCTCTTTCATTTTCAGCCATTATTTAACACTTATTTCCATTGAAAAATATTTAAACACTTTATTAAAAAAAAATACGATACCTGAAACATTTGTTAATTTAATGTATTGATTTTACTCTAAATAATACTTTTTTTGCTTAGGTTGTTATTACTCTAATTCAACTTTCATAGCCTTTTCCAGCAAGTAATAGAAAGCAGGGCTTAATTTTAAAGTTATAACTTTTAATGTCAAAATAATGAGACGTATTTATAATTTGGATGTTTTCAAAATGAATAAATAAATAATGTTTCAAATTACTTTAAAAATCTTTATACTATAACAAAGTGCGTGAAAATCATTTTTCCCTTTCATATTTTTCAGCTTTTATTTTTAACACTTATTCTCATTTAAAAATACTCAAATTCTTTAAAAAAAAATATCCGTTACCAAAAATCGGTTATTTTGCTCTTTATTTTACGCTGCTTTATATTTGTCCTGTTTCTCGTAAGTTATTATTATCTGAATTCAACGTTCAAGGCCATTTGAAGCGAGTAATAGAAAGTTGCTGTTAATTTTAAAGTTATAGCTTTTAACGTCAAAATAATGAGACGTAATTATACTTTGGGATACTCTTAGAATGAATAACTAATATTTCAAGTTACTTCAAAAACTCTTACATTACAGCATAATTTAAATTCCCCAATTTAAAGTTAATTAAACGAGGATTAAATTGTACTAAAGCTGGCGGAAATAATTCTGTCCAAAAAAATGGAAAGATTTATTGATTTTGGGGAGAGGTGGGAAACAAAAAGTACAACAATTATTTAATTTAAAAATTGTTTGAGGAACTCTTGCTAAAAATCTCATTATTTTGAAAGTTTTTTTACTCGAGATTAATTAAAAAATTCCGACGTCCGTTTTGAAAAATATTATTTCCTTATTACTTTGCTATGGTTTTTTTTTTTCTAATCCCTTATATTAGTTATGAATGTGAAAAAGTTTATTTCTGTTAGCAACAAGAAAAAACACCTCGTGGAAAATCACCTCGAGGTTAAACAGTTTCAAAAATAATTTCATAAAAATGTTTGTCAGTGAACCGATGACATATTAAAACAGATATTAAAACAGCTTTACTACACAGACTAAGAAATATTTTTTGAGGAGATGATAAAAAATATTCCTCTAAACATTTTATTTTTTACAAACTATAGCAAGTATTGTAATCACGAAAACTTCCGGTCTTTATTTCAACGAAAATACATATATTGCCGAATCCCTTTTGACTAGTTTCATTGTTAAGCCAGACGAATATGCGTGCTGTGGTGTAGTACATTGCTGTTGTTACTTCAAATCCATTAATAACCCAAGTTTGCTTTATTTCGTCTTTAATATTAATTATAGTAAAATGCCACTGATCTATATTACAATATCCAAATATAGAACAAAAGGAAATATATAAAAAATAAAAAGTGAAAGAAACAGTCCACGTGCTACACCTGAAAGAAAAAATTTGTCAAAGTCCAAGAGCACGCTGCGTTCTTTTCCTTCCTTCTGAGATACTCCAACAACCCTATACTTTATCCATTATCCTGTGCTGATGCGTCCGTTGTTCCATTGTCCTGTGCACAATGCGTCCTTTCCCGGCTCTGTCCAGATTGACCGGGACTCCAGGTATGGTCCTAAATCTCCTCCTGACGACCAATCACAATTCTCGAAACGTGGTGAAGTTTAAGTGCAATCTTTTCCACAGACCACACGCCTCCTGGAGTCGAGGAAAAAATACCTGGTTTATAAAGTTATCTTTCAATAACCCTCTTGACCATCCCTGAAAGCATTTTGAATAATTTTCATCGCTACCTTAATTTTGACAAGTCTCGGCTAGATGTCTATGCGTACGTAGTACCATCTCACATAGCTCAAAAAAGGTAAGTTGTAGAATTTTGACATTTTGTATTTAGGTCATCATGAACCATCATTTTCGATTGAAACCTGGAAGCTATATCTGGATAGATTTCTGTTGAAAGCACATTAATTATTTTTTACATTTGAAATTATACAGTTATAAAACTGGAAACATATTTTTCAAATCGGTGTTGTTGACACACACAATTTTAAAGAAACATCAACTAATTTTATGTATTTTTTCCTTAAATTTTATACTTAGGTTACTCTTTGCTTACAAAGTGTAAAAAAAGTATAATCATCCAAAAATTCAAGATTTTGATTGATTCTTCCCGTTTTGAACTCCCTGAGTTTGAAAATACCATTTTTGAAATTATGTATGTCTCTATGTGAACACAATAACTCGAGTATGTTTTGACTTATAGAAACCAAATTTTGAATATACATATTATAGAAAAAAATTATGTTTCTAAGGTTACTTCCTGTTACTGAATGGCTAATTCCGGTTATCATCCAGTTGTTATTTAAGTTTATAAATGTAATGAAACATCAAAAACAAGATTTAAAAAAGTAGAATGAGGGTTTCGAAGTGATTAAAATGGTTGGAACCCACATCCGATCGATCCCATCTCTATTTCGAAAGAGTGAAAGAAAAGAGAGTCTAGGAACTGAGGGTCAAATTTTTATGTCTTATCTATGTCGATGATAGGTGTTTCGTGGACGAGTGATGGAATTGCTTGAGAATGCGTGATGCAACGGCATTCCTTCAGCATCGTTAAAGTCTGTTGTAAAACCCATTGTCTCCGAACTCCATACTTTTTGACAGATAATCTAAAAATGTTTGGAGAATATTTTGCATCTTACATAGCTATAATTGTATTTTCCTTGAATTTCCGACACGCACTTACCATCTACAATAGTGTTGTACATTATGTATAAATTTTTACTGTTTCTGTGTAAAATCTATTGTGTTGCTAAATTAACTTCCTTTCAACTTCATCCGTCCCTGAATAAATGTAATATCCAAGATGGAATAGTGATCGTTTCTTTACTACCTAAATTTCATTTATTAGCCTTTCCGTGTCTTTTCAAATTCATAATGGAAAAAAATTATACAACGCAGTACTCACTCTCCAAATTTTACAACAGTAAAATGTTATTTATTTGACAGTGCTCATGTATTTTGCAAAAGTAAGAACAATAACATAACTAACGAAAATAATTACTTTTCGTTCCAATGAGTATGTGAGAATGTCCAGAGAAGGTTGCTTTTGATTTTTTCTACTTTTTGTTATGAAACATAGTTTGTATGTTCTTGCTTTCCTCAAGCGATAAATAAATTGTGATACTTTAACTTAATCTAAATTTAATCTGAATAAATAAATTTCATTTACAAATACGGAGGACTTAGATGACCCACACCCACATCGAACTGAAGAGTTTGTGGAAGTGAAAGCCTAAGTGGGTGGGGGAAACATTTCCACATATTCATTTTAAAGTTATACATTGAATTATTGACTTAAAATTAAAAACTTTTTTATCATTATCACTATTTTTATTAAATACTTTCATTCATTTTAAAATTCAATTTGTATAGAAGAATAGTCTGAATTTAATATATTATAAATTTCCTTTAACTTTTTAATATGATTGCGATTATTATCTATTCTTTTAAAGTATTCGATCTGTGTTCCGTTTTCGTATTTTTAAATAAACATCGGAACGAGATTACATCTTACTTGCATGTAATACCCACCTACCATTACCTACCAATCCACATTTACAATTTGGTGAATCTAGTTTTCCAATTCTATACAAGTAGGTTGGGAAACTTCCATGACCGGTTATGAAATAGTTTAAAATATTTTTCGAATTGTACCTTTTCTTCAACTTTTAACATTATAGTATAGGTTGCTCTTCCTTTTTCACTTTTATCCCAATATTCTTGTCAATCTTTATTTGTGTTTTCTTTCATATATTGATCCCGGAAGCTGTATAGGTTTATAATTTATTGATTTAGTGGTGTTCTTTGTTAAAATATCTGGATATTTATTACCGGTATTCCCCGTATGAGCTTTCATACAAATTATATTAATTTCAAATGCGGAGAACATGCCTTTATTAGCATTTTACCATTACAATCTCCTGATTTGTTACCCTTTTTCTTATGAAAGAACCATACAGATAGGGTAACACCGCTCTCTATGAGACGACAACACACAAATAAAATAATTCGGGAACTGAACCGAAAACCATCAGGCTGAAGCATTATACGCTAAGCATTATACAATTTGGACGGCAAAATAAGCAGTAAAAAACTGCATATTTTTATTTGTTGAAATCTTTTTACACGGTAAAGTTGAATG